>CM077151.1:179917843-180482377 GCA_039583875.1 Platanthera guangdongensis | reverse complement strand
TTTGGTATCAGACTACTGTTTCCGGTCAGTCTTAAATGAATTCATGGGCAAATTCTTTTAAGGTTTGTGAGCACATGTATGCGTCATCATTATAACATCAAAAGAACCCATGAATGTCCACTTAGGAATGAAAAATACACTTGTTTTGAGAAACTTGAGTGTTCCAATGATTGCTTTTAGCAATGTTTTGTCGTCTAATCGTGTGTCTTTGCTATTATAGGCAGTTAGGAGCGGTGCTGGTCAATCAGAGCATTCGCAATCGGCGGAAAGTAGTGCTCCGAGGGACGTGCCTACAACACCTCCTTCAGCGGAAAACCATTAGGTTGGTGGCTGAAGCAGTCTTTGCGATGATAAATGCCCAACATGTAGGGCAAATACATGACACACCACCTGTTTTTGAGCAAGAACCGGTAGGGCGGCAGAGCCGAGAGTGGTAGAACGCGCGGAAGTTGATCTGGTAGAGCTGAGGAAAGCTACGGAGAGACAGCTCAAGCATGTAATGGGATATAATCCACCGGTGTTTGACGAGATTGTAACGCCAACTCAAGCTGAGGATTGGCTCTCTAGGATAAAGAGGGTCTTGACAGCCACGTTAACTGAGGAGTGCCAGAAGACCACCATAACGACCTTCCTTTGGCTGGTGAGGCGAGGCTGTGGTGGGATGAGTTGGAGTTTCATCTCTTAGTGGGAAGGCAACTTGCGGATGTATCTATGGAGGAATTCTCAAGATTGTTCTTGGCCATATATTTACCCTCTGCTCAGAAGCTTAAGATGGAGAATCAGTACCTTGGTTTGACTCAGGGAGCCAGAAGCGTGAACGAGTATCTCCACGAGTTTACACGGTGGGTCGTTATGCTGGTGCTATGTTTACTGAAGAGGAACGGAAGACCAACCGATTCTATGAGAGTCTACGTGGCGACCTACAGCTACTCCTTGCTGGGCATAAGGCGCAGGGCTTCCTAGCCTTGGTCAATTCAGCCCGGTCATTGGAAAAGATTGTGAAGAAGGTGCAAGAGAAGATGGACCCAGGGGAAAAGAAGGCAGAGTTCAAAGTGCCAAATACAAAGTCAGGATTCCGCAGGTGGAACAAAAGGCCGAGGACTTCGAATTCAGCCCCTTCGTCTGGTGCGTCGGGTGCAACCACAAGTCGAGTCCCAGGAGCTTGCTACAACTGTGGGAAGATGGGGCATTTTGCTCGTGAGTGTTGGAGCGGACATGCAAAGTCCGAGAGGAAGCCTGGAGCAACTTATGAAGAGAAGGGGAAGGCGGTGGAGTCAACCGCGTCCCACCATGCTCCAGCCCAGCCTAGAGTATATAATCTTGGTCTACAAGAGGCCATAAAACAAGCTGACGTGGTGACAAGTATGAGTTAAATTATAACAGTTTAACTTTATGTAGTTGTTACCTCTTTTTATATGTTAGCTTATAATTGTTGGTGCTAGGCTTTGTGTTGATTTTCGATAGTCCGGCAAGAGCCCTGTTTGATACGGGAGCTTCGCATTCCTTCTTGTCCGAAAACTTTGTAACGCGCATTGGGGTCCCTTCCTCGATGGAAAAAGACAAGTTGGATGTGTTGATGCCCAATGGGTGCTCAATGCACGCGGATAAGATCTGTGTGGTAAATATTCGGATTGGGGACCAGGAGTTTGATTTGCGAGCGTCAGTGCTGCCGTTAGTAGAGTTTGACGTAATCTTTGGTATGGACTGGCTCTCAAAGCAGCGAGCTTGCATTTGATTCCCAACCGAAAGGAGGTTAAGTTAGGACTGAATACTGGGTCGGGAGACTGCGTTTGCGGGCATGAAGGGGTCGGGTAAAGTTTTGATGTCGACTTTCAGGTGATCAAGGCGGTTCGGTCTGGGGCAGAGCTGTTTGTCACATTAGTGCAGGCTGCAATGCCTAGGCGAAGTCTGGACAGTATCCCAGTTGTGTCAGAGTATCCTGATGTATTCCTAGATGATCTCCCAGTAGCCCCTCCTCAGTGGGAGATTGATTTTACTATTGAGCTGGTACCGGGTGACAAATCGGTGTCACGCTCTCCGTATCGGATAGCGCCAAGAGAGATGGTGGAGTTGAAGGTACAACTGCAAGAGTTGTTGGAGCAAGGGTATGTGCGTCCAAGTTTGTCACCTTGGAGCGCACCGGTCCTTTTTGTTAAGAAGAAGGATGGGAGCTTGCGACTCTGCATTTATTATCGGGAGTTGAACAAGCTTACAGAATAGAATAAGGCTTCATTTGTTTTAGCGGTGGCGGGTCGATCCGGCGGGTGGAAACGGAGAGTTCGAACCGGAGGGGTGAGGTGGCTGCTCCAAATGGAGCTTTTTGGGGCGTTTCTCAAGGCGGGCGGGTGGAAATGGAGCAAACGCCGTCGGAGGTTCATTTGTTTACCCTCCTTCCGGCGGTGTTTGCCCAAAACGGAGTTGTGAAACGCCCAAACAAATAGAGCCTAAGTATCCGATCCCAAGGATTGACGATCTATTTGATTAGTTGGTTGGTTCAACAGTATATTCGAAGTTAGATCTGAAATCCGGCTACTACCAATTGAGGATAAGGGAAAGCGACATCCCAAAGACAACGTTCAGCACGCGGTTTGGACATTATGAGTTCACGGTCATGACGTTTGGGTTGACCAATGCGCCATTCGTGTTTATGGATCTGATGAACAGGACGTTCATAGAGTACCTGGATCATTTCGTGATAGTATTTATCGATGATATCTTAGTATACTCACAGTGTGAGGAGGACCATTACAAGCATCTACATATAGTGTTAGAGACGTTGAGGAAAAATCAGTTGTATGCTAAGTTCTCCAAGTGTGAGTTCTGGTTATCCTCGGTAGCGTTCCTTGGTCATGTTGTTAGTGGAGAAGGGATAGCGGTGTATCCGGCGAAGATAGGGGCGATACGGGAGTGGCCTATTTTGACTACGGTGGCGGAAGTCTGGAGTTTTCTGGGGCTTGCCGGCTACTACAGGCGCTTCGTAGAGAACTTCTCACGGATGGCGTTACCACTCACGACGTTGACAAGGAAAGATCAAAAGTTTGTGTGGTCGCTGGAGTGTAAGCAGGATTTTGAAGAGTTGAAGTGGCGGTTGACCACGGCGCCTATTTTATGTTCACCAAGTGGGACCAAAGGGTTTGAAATATATAGTGATGCTTTGGGCAGTGGTTTGGGCTGTGTTCTGCTACAACATGAGAGCATGATAGCCTATGGTTCAAGATAATTGAAGGTTCATGAGAGGAATTATCCGGTTCATGACTTAGAGTTTGCGGCCGTGATATTTGCTCTGAAGATGTGGAGGCACTACTTGTACGGTGTGAAGGTCGATATATACACCGATCATAAGAGCCTGAAGTACATGTTAGATCAGAAGGACCTGAACATGAGGCAGCGGAGGTGGATGGAGTTCCTAGGGGACTACACCTTCAAGATACATTATGTGCCTGGGAAAGGAAATGCAGTGGCAGATGCGTTAATTCGCAGGACTCCTGTGCAGGCCAACTGGTTGTCAGTGCATGATGAGAGGTTAGTCCGTGATTTGGAGGCATTAGAGATCTCCTGCGTTGACAAGAAGTCTAGTTCTGAGGCGATATTGTGTTGCACAGAGGTGAAGTGTGACCTAGCTAATAGAGTTCGGCGGGCTTTGGTTCAGGATAGCAGCATGAAGCAAATCTTAGATGAATCTTTGGATGAGTCAAATTCCTAGTTTGCTGTTGAGGATGGTTGCTAAGGAGGGACGGTCGCCTATGCGTCCCTAGTGCGGATAATCTTCGGGAGGAGTTGATGTACGAGACTCATCACACCAAGTACTCAATCCACCCGGGAAGCACGAAGATGTATAGAGATATGAAGAAGTTATTCTGGTAGCCGGGATTAAAGAAGAATGTAGCACTTTATGTGGCCAAGTGCCAAACTTGTGCCTTGGTAAAGGCGGAGTGCCAGAAGCCTGGAGGTTTCCTGAGGTCCTTGCCTATCCCGGAATGGAAATTCGACGACATTTCTATGGATTTTGTGCATGGTTTGCCAAAGTCGTAAAGGGGAAACAACGCCATCTGTGTGGTCGTAGATAGGTTGACAAAAGTGTCGCACTTCATTCCGAACAGGAAGGAAGATCCGGTGGAAACGTTAGCCAAACTCTATGTGGATAATATTGTACGATTGTATGGTGTTCCCCGCAGTATTGTTAGTGACCGAAATGGACGCTTCATGTCGAAGGACTGGAGGCTGGTGCATAGTCTGTTGGGAACTAAGCTGAGTTTCAGCACAGCCTTTCATCCGCAGACGGATGGTCAGACCGAGAGGGTCAACAGGACGATGGAGGACATGCTTCGCATGTGCGTCTTGGATTTTGGAAAGCATTGGGAAGATCCCCTGTACATGGTGGAGTTTGCGTATAACAACAACTTTCAAGCGAGTAATGGAATGACACCTTTCGAGGCCTTGTATGGGAGAAAGTGTCGTACGCCGTTGTCTTGGTTGGAGACAGGCGAGTCGAAGTTGTACAAACATCAAGCGGTGGAAGATGCCACTTCAATGATATGTACAGTTCAGCAATGGTTGAAGATCTCTCAGGACAGGCAGGCAAAATACTATCACGCCAAGCATATGAATGTGGAGTTCGGGGTTGGCGATTGGGTGTATTTAAAAATCAAGCCGTTCAAGGGTGTCTAGCGGGTTCTACGCTTGAAGAAGTTGAGTCCGAGATACCTTAGACCGTTTGAAATCCTGGAGCGTGTTGGCGAAGTAGTGTATAGATTGAAGCTGTTAGTGGAGTTGAGTGGGCTACACGATGTGTTCCACGTATCGGTGTTATGTGAGGCGGTGCAAGAGCCTTCACAGGTAGTTGCGGTCGATCAAGTGTCGGTTGATTACGAGTTGACGACAAAGGTCAAGCCTGTACGTATAGAAGACGTTGAAGTTAAACGACTCCGTAATAAGGAAATCCGAATGGTTAAGGTCCGTTGGGATAACTGCGGACGTGAAGAGCTTTCATGGGAGCTAGAGCGGACTATGATGGAAGAATACCCCGAGTTATTCCACTCAGGTAACATTTAATTTTGTGTACCTTTACTTAATTTCGGGACGAAATTCCTTTAGGGGGGGAGATTTGTAATGCCCCGAAAATCGTATTTGAGCTGGTCGCATCCAAGGGAAATTTTGGTGCCTGTATAGTGGTACACTGCCTCGGACACGGGCGTGTCCAAGGCCGTGTCTTTCTTTGTGTGTTGGCCGGCTGTGTCCAGAAAAGAATACGGCAGGAAACATAGGTTTACACAGTTTTGACACGGGTGTGTCAGGGGTGACACAGGCATGTTCATAGCCGTGTCCCCACCCATGTTCTCTAAGGACGTGACGGTTGGTGTGGCAGTTATCTGTGACACGCCCTCGGTCACGGGCGTGTCGAGGACCCGACACGGGCGTGTCAGGTTGAGTCACGGGCGTATCTTTGCCCGTGTGCTTTTCTGTGTTCAATGATCGTGCCTAGATCGAGGCACACGGCCTGGGACACGGCCGTGTGCAAGGCCGTGTTTGGCCTAGGTTTGCTGATTTTTGGGCAGATCTGAGCCGTTCGTTTTCTTTAATTAAGATCTGACGGCCCAGATGTGTTCCTGCTCTGTTAAGGCCTGGAATGGAGGTTTAATCCCTCATTTTCTCCAAAGCTCTCTCTTTCCAAGGAGTTAGAGAAAGAGGAAGGAGGTAGAGGATTCCGGCCGCCGGCGGAGCATCAGAGTACCGTTTTGAGAACCAAGAGCGGATCAGCGGAGGAAATTCCATTGCGAAGCCTTCTATCCGTATAGTTTTTCAATGGAGCAAAAGCGTACTACAAGGGTAACAATTATCTACGTGAGCATGTGAAGCTCTCCATCTTTTGCATAAGGAAACCCGCTACCACGAGTGTGCGGTGGGTGTGCGGTGTTCCTTGGGGTAGACATGAATAGTCCCCCTTGTGTTGCATATAGAGTCCGGAAGCGAAGTAGAGACATATGCATTGTGTGTGAAGCCTACTCGGACATGTTGGTCTTGATCGGTGATGTTACATTTGGTATGGTTTGCCGTAGAAGAATCCGTGCTTTGGGTTTTCGGGTTTCTACGCGGTAGATTGCAGCAGGGATCCTTGGGGATTAACTCCAAGGCGCACCCGAAAAACTGAGCGGAATCGTTGTTCTGCTAACTTGGCGGTCAGGGAACCGGCCTTGAACATAACTGGGTTATGTGACTATTTGGAATGTTTAGGATCCGAGAGAAGATTGGCCCGCGCATAGGACTTAAAGTGAGTAGGCGGTGTGAGCAACGGGCAAGTGGAATTGGACCTGGGCTATGTGGTTTGGTGCGAGAGACCCATTGAGAGGACTGGCCGTTGGCATAGTCGGGAGCCTTAGACAGTGGTCAGAAAGGCTAAAATGCTCATGTTGTTGCCATCTCGGGGATGGCGGTGAAGTCACGGAATTGAACAGATTCACCGTTAATGTGCCCTAAGTGCACTGGGTGTTTGGTCGTGTGAGCCTACACCTGTGGCGAAGTATAATTGTACTTTATTGTTTAGCTGGGCTAAATAAATGCAGGGAAGGAGCACCGCCGTCCCGAGAAAGGCGTGGGGTCATTATAATTTGGTCGGCTTTGGCTGACCGTTGCTTTGTTTGCCACCGGGCGGTGGAATGTTGCTTGCAGGTGCTGCAGAGCCAGGTACCAAATAGCGGGCTGGAGTCCATGTTGCTGAGCTGGCCCTCGAAGGCCAAAGCTAATAGTTGTACTTTATTTTGTCATGTGTGGCCGGCCTACGAGCCGATGTATGGAAAACATCATTTTGTTAAGTGAACTCCTGTAAGGCCATAAGGCCAAGTATTTTCAGTGTATTTGTATTTCATTCCTGTTGTAGTGATGGTGGACATTCATGATAGATGGATTTCAGTTTGGGTTCTTTCAACTGTTTAAAAGCTTCTGCTAGAATGCTTTGTGTTAGGACGAGTAGTCTTAGTTGGTATGGTTTTGATATTCTTATGTAACCCTTCCGACTGTCCGTGGTATATGGCGTCGGGTTCCAGCTGGACCTTCTGTTATATGCCATACGATGGATGGGGGTGTTACAAAGAGAGTGGTAAGGCAACGACTGTGGGTGTGGGGGTGGCTGGGTATCTCCACTACTCGGGTCCACATACTCATGAGACTCAAAGTATGGAGTCAGATCCTCAAAATTAAACACAGGGTGAATTCCCATACTGGCCGGGATGACAAGTCGGTAGGCGTTGGTCCCAATACGACTAATAATGGAGTACAGAACCATTTGCTTCACGCTTAACTTCTTGGCAAGCCCCGAAGGGGGCCTCTCAGTGTAGACTCGCACCATTACCTTCTCGCCTAAATTAAATATTTACTCTCACCTTCGCTTATCTGCATGGGCTTTATAATTTTCATTGCTTATTATTATTCGTCTGCGAACCAACTCACGCAACTCATGGAAATGTCATGAAAAAGACTCAGCAGACTCATGCAGATAATGCAAATGATGGAAAGATAACACGACAGACATGGTACACTCCTTATAGGAAAATCTAATAATGTCTGAGATGTCTCTCAAATGTGGTGGCCTATCAGGAGGTTCTCTCGGCGGAGTGTAGACAAACTCATCCCGTGTGTGACGAGTGCTCAGATGACCGTGAGAGATAATTATACTCAAATACGGGCTCGTAAAGAGCCAAATGTCTCTCGGGGAACGTACCGCATTAGTGGGGTCCCCAGAAGGTATGTCAAAAAAGTCATCACGAAGGATACGACCACCTGAGTGAAAATCATGTACACTGACTAGAAGTTGTGACTCTAAAATATGATGAGCGTCCCAGACAAGAAAGAACTCATTGGGTGGCTCAGCGGGTGGCGTGCCCCAAAACTCATCTAGAGTGTGAGGCATCATAAGGTAGGTCCTCACAATATGAGTATACTCAAGTAGACTCATGGTTGGCCTTGTATATGTCATGCTCCACTCACGGTCCCTTCTATGGTGCAAGGCCAGATATGATAATGAAAGAGGAGTAATACTTAAGTGGCTCACCCAATCTCAACCTCACCAAGATGTGGAGGTTCATCGGGAGGCTCAATAGGGGCTCGTCATAGAGCTTGTCACTAAGGTCAAGGTCCTCCTGATGAGTACCATCGAAAGGGGTAGTGACCTCGTGCATGAGTGGCATAGCCACTACGAGATCAACACTATACTCTCGAGTCTCAGTAGTGAAGTGACCCGAGACAGTACTAAGGGAAGAGTAGGGGGTGCCCATACTCAAGTGTGGGTATATCGATATAGTGTCCAGAACCGTGTCTCTGTTCAAATGGGCACTATTTTTAGGTGTAGGTCTAGGTGAGGTGAAAAGGATGGGTATACCATTACAGTGTCACTAGGTCGCTCGTCGTCACCCACGTGACCATGCTCACTAGTCATGCCAGTATCACTCTCCACATGTATCATAAGGTCATGATCAGGTTCAACCTCAAGATCGCATGAGCACTGAATCTCATCAAACTGAGAAGGATCAAAACCAAGTGTCAGGGCTCTTATCTTGGTGGGAGCACTACTCGCTGCATCGGTGGCTTGACCCAAATCCCTAAGCTTTCTTCGTAATGTAGATCCTAGGTGATCAAACTGAGTTTCTAAGAGATCAAAACCGTCAAGTACTAATCGCATAAATTCAGCCTCAAGTAACTCTATTGGTGGAACACTAGAAGGGGCTTGACATGTACTGTGATCCTGCCGATAGTGACCTCTATAGTGTTCCTGAGGGTCGTCTCGACGGTAGTTCCTAACATAATTAGATTGTTCTCGTGGGTGCGTATGAGCCCTATGAACGTGTAGTCGAGGTTGCACATATCCAAACTCAAGTTCCTCTACTAGAGGAGATGTGTAGCCGATATGAACTAAGCGATATTCAATTCTATCATAGTTAAGTTGTGGAGAGGTGTCATGATGAAGATGCGTTGACCTCTAGTCATGGTGATCGCCTCTAGCATGATGGGAATGTGTCGAGGGATCGATACGATCTCTAGGAGTGGTGTACGGGGAACGCTGATAATTATAATGATACCATGTAGGTTTATCTAAAGGGGTTCTATGAGGTCGGCTATAAGTAGACTCATGATCCCTAGATAGGGGAGACTGCCGTCAGTGAAAACTAGACATAAATGAACTCAAAGACTATTTAAAACCTACCACTACGAAGCATCCAAATGGCCTAACCTTGACCTCTGATACCAAAATGATGTAGGGTAGGCTAGTGGTGCTCGGAAACTATAACTAGTGCGGGGGTGATACACTAGTGTAGCGTTAAATGCAATGTGACCGTCGGTCGATGACGACAATTAATATATGCAATGTGATTAATAACACCATGCATATAATTAAAATGAAGGAGACAAACAATTAATTTTTAGCAATTAGGCAATGACTTTCTCCACTCGGAGGGCCAAAGCAAGCGTGCTGCGAATAACTCCCCCTGCAATTATTAGTATAAAGAACCAATTTCTATGCAACAATAATCTCAGCACAATATAATAAAACACCAAATGAAAATGTCATGTAATGCCTCCATTCGTCATATGGAATATAACGGTGGGTCCGGCCGGGGCCCCACACCATATTTCACAAACAAATGGCGGAGTCACGTATGAATATCAAAATCACGTGCTACCCGCATCTTAACTCAGAGCATTCTCGCGAAAGCATTTTAAGTTGCAAGAACTCATCACAAGGAATGTCCACTAAATATATAAACCACACATTTATATATATCTCCAGGAATGTATACAAGTACACAAATGCTCATGGTCTTAAGGCCTTACATGTTTCTCTTTACAAATATGGCTTCATACATCGGTACGCAGGCCGGCCACACATGAAATAGAAGACTTCGCACGGCCTTCTAGGGCCTTTAAGCAGCCAGGGCTTCAACCCACTCAATCCAATTCAGCCCGTCAGCACCTGCAGTTGGACATCCACCCCAAGGGTGGTAAACAAAGCAATGGTTAGCATTAGCTGACCAATTATTGTTGAATTCTGTGAAGTGAAAGTGGGTGAATGGAAGGCTTGGGAAACCTATCCGCGCGGCCTACGCGGACAGGGTTGGCGGACTGCTAGGTCGGCAGGGATGTTGCAGGCGGTTTGCTCTGTGGCGGCCTGGGCGGTCTGTTCGCGCGGACTACGCGGACAGCAGCAGCGGTCTGACAGGCCAGTGTATGTTCAGCAGGCGGATGACTCCCAGGAAGTAACCGGGCGGATAGGAATCCTATCCGCAGAGTCCGGCATAAAGCGGACTGACAAACTGGAGCTCGGCAGACCGGTTTGGCAGCTGCCTTGGTCTTGCTCTAGTGAAGCGGCAAGTGGAAGCCGCGGAGACCGCCGGTCAGCGCGGACAGAAACTGGAGGTCGCCCGGTATGGCGGGTGTAACATCCCATTTCCAACTAGACCCCTAAGAGTGGTTTTGGCCATGACTAGGTCATGACAAAACCCTAGGAAGCCAGAAATGGGCCAAGAGATAGGAGGCCAAGGTGGGGATCACCATGGTCTGCAAATAGTAGAATTTTTGAACAATGGTCTAGAATGACAATGGGGCTTCACCATGGCCCCAAGACCCTACCACAACACTCCCAAACATTTTGGGAGACCCATTAGAGCCAAAAGGACCCATTAGGGCCAACCCAAGAGGCCCAGTTGACCAAGGTCAACCCTAGCCCTGAATGGGTCAACCTAGCCTACTTAGGGCCAATTGACCCACTCCTAGTCTAGAGGACCCCACCTATGCCCTCCTAACCCTAAAGTGAGGTCAATGGGTCACTAAGGACACATTGGGGTCAGCCCTAGAGGCCAGGTAGACCCAAGTCAACTCAAGCCCTAATCTGGTCAAAGTACCCTTACTAAGGGTATGTGACCTCCAAAGTGCAGGGTAACCCTACATAACCCTACCTAGACCCTAAGGGAAGTCAATGGGTCACCAAGGATCCATTGGGGTCAACTCAATTGGTCATGTTGACCAAGGTCAACTCTATTCTAGTGTTAGGTCAAATTAGCCTAAATGGGCTAACCCAAGCTCAAACCCATTTCCCCCACTTGGGCTAACCTCATTTTTATTATTAATATGGGTTATTGGGCTGCCTTTAGCTTGTGGGGTTGACTAGTCAACCAGAGGTGACTAGGAGAGAGAAAGGAGCTCCTCTCCATGATAATGGAGGAGAGAGAAAATGGGGAAGAGGAAAGGAAAGGGAGAAGCCGGCCAAGGAAGGCCAACAGCCACCAGTGATGGCTGTAATCAACTCCTCTAAGGGAGAGGAGTTGATTCCAACCGTTTCCCGGCCACCAAGGGGTGGGTTCAGCCCCCCTCCACACAACCCGAGCCACTCCATTAATGGTGATAATGGCCATTGAAGAACCAGCCTCTCCCCTCCCCCAATTGCCATTTAAACACCTTCAGGGAGCCGAGGGGATCATTTTGGAGCACTTACCTGGAGGAGACGAGCCCTTCCACTGTGCAGTTGCAGAAGCCGAGCGCCGCCGCCGTCGCCAATGGCATCCCGCCGCTCCTCTCGCATCCAGGCCGCCAGGAAGGTCCTCCTCCTCTCCTTAACTCGCGGGTAGATCCTAGGAATCCTTAGGCTTGAGTTTCGGGCTCAATTGAGCCCGATCGAATCCGGGATTTCTCCTGGTTTCGGCAAGAAAAATTCTTGCTTAATCCGCCGGAAAACGCCTCTCCGGCGGCGGAGCCGCCGCCTGACGATAGCCACCACCTCAACGGAGGTGTTGGTGGCGGTGGCCGGCCGGGGAAGGGGCTGGATCGCCGGCGGCAGGGCTTGGAAGTCGCTCCAGGCAGAACAAATCTCAGCCGTTGGCTCAGTGGGGACGATGACCAGATGCCGTCGATCTGCGCCAAGATTCGTGCGGCATCAGATCAAATACTATAGGAATTAAATAAGAATCATTTCATTTCTGTCACACTGGATGTATTTAATGTATTTAAGTTTTAAAAATACTTAGGGACCCTGAGTGGAAATTTGCCCAACATGAACATTGTAGCTTAGGGTGTCTAGTTTGCAGCAAAAATTGTTTGGACCCTTTTGGGTCACTGGTTAGACCAGGGCACCCATTTTGGTGGGACATACCCTTAGGACTAGGCAGTCACTAAATTGAGTGCCCACTCTTCACCCCAAGCCCAAATTGGCTGAAATTTTGGCAGAGAGTCTATCCTAGACATACCTAGGGCCTGCCAAAAATGGGAATTTTTAAGGAAAATATTTCTATAGTTTTGGTAAATATTTAATAATCATTAGATAAATTAAATAGGTGCCCTAAACACATCCAAACCCTCCCAAATTTTGGTGAGTGGTCCCTGGGCTCCAATTAGGTTCCTGTATAAAATTTCATCTGATTTGGATGTGTGTTGAATAGGTTTTGACCCAACCCTATTTATACCCTATGAAGGGCATTTTGGTCAAAAGTGGCACTTTTGGTCTTGAGTGACCAAATCACCTCAACAGAGGCTGAAATTTTGGCCACTGATATAATTTGACTTTTTACACTCACTTGTGGAGTTTGGAGTGGATTGGGCTAGGGTAGCCCTAGAAGTGTAGGGTAGGCCCTTTAGGGTAAATTTCTAGGGTTTGGAGAAATTGGAGTCAAAAGACCTTGGATGGACTTAAGACTTGGGAATGATGCCCATAGGGTTGCTATGGTCCTGTGGTTAAAATTTTAGGGCTTTTGGAAGACTTAAGGCCCCTTAAATCCATAACCCTAGTTTAGGGCACTAGCTTTGAAACCATAAGATCTAATACCAAACCTTTCTGAAAAGGCCTGAGATTTTGAATGGGTAGTTGTTTAGGGTATACCTATCTCTGGAAAGTTTATAATAAATTTTGGATGAATATTTTTGGTACTTTATTCACAAAGTCATATTTTACAATTTTCACTTAGGAATCTTTGCAGCAAAATATACTTGATTAAACCTGATGAAACTTAGCAAAGGGGCTTATAGTCATGATACCCATCTCTGTAAATTTTATGAAATTATTGAAGAATGATATTTGGTAGCTGCTTCTTTAACTGCTTAATTCTATGAAACTTTGGAAAATTTATTAATGACAGTTAGATTGTCTGAAAAATTATAATTTCCTCATCATGATGTTTCTAGTTCCTTATGAAGCTCTAGTAATTTTTACATAATTATTGGAGACATATCTGTGGCACTTCCTTCATGTTTATCTGATTTTAGGAATTTCTTAATTAAATCCTTTAGAGGTCAAGAACTATCTGGAAAATTATGAAAGTTGGCAACCAATAATATTTCTCTGTTATTTAGTGAATACAAATTTTAGGAGGCCATTGCCTGAGAAAATCTTATGGTTCATGTTCAAATTGACTATGGCCTAGTTTTTGAGGAAAATTCAATAAATAGTAGATTAATTGGGAAAAATATGATTTTCTGAATTTAGTCTATATTTATCATAATAGACCTCTGATAATTATCATGAGGGTACTGGATGAGTATTTCATGTACTTCCCTTTTTACGGGTCACGTAGCTTAAGTGGTCTGCATATAGCAAAACTGCAGGATTTCATTTGGATATGAATTAGGGCACGTATGATGGGTCTTGATGGTTTGCTGTAAGGACAAGTGGAATGGGCTGCATTTTTGGAAGATGAGTGAGTAGGGTGTGGTTGTCTAGGGTTTAAAGGCGTTCGGGTCCGACGAAAGATCGTCCTACCCAAGGAGAGTTGGAGTCAAATTACCCTAGGATTAGCATATCGGAATATGAGAAACAAAGGGTAAGGGAATCAACCAATAATAAATTAAGTACCTTGCGAAAGGGAACGCTGGGCGTAATCCCAGCATAGTTCCTAGTGCCCCTTGAGAGCCCTTCACAGGGAATACCGGGGGCAGTCCTGGGTTAACGTAAATTGATTAACAAGCTGGAAAGAGTAACTTAGTAATTAGGGTCGCACAATCCACAAACACTGTTAGCACCAGAAGTTAGCTGGGAGCTTCGGCTCGGATGGTTAAAAGACGGACTTTTGGTCTGGGAGCTTCGGCTCGGGTTTTGTTTACGCTAAATTTGCATGTGCATAAAGGAAAGGAAATTAAGGTGGTGGGTCTTCGGTATTGGAGGGTCGATGCACCGACGCCAATACGTTGACCCGGCAAGTGTGGTTAACACTTCGCCAACAGAAGTCCGGTGCGCCAGCCGGCAAGAGTACGCAGGAGTCCGCTTCGTGCACCAAGCGTTGAGGCGTACGATAGGTCTGACCGGTAGTGCTTTACTGGTTTAGAGGTGGGCGAGGCCCAACCCACCGCTTCCGTCTGCCACTACGGAGGTATCCTGGGAGGTTACGGCTCCAAAAAGGGGGAACTAAAGGTCTGTGTGCACAGAGTCGGGTGTGTGCGTTGCACTTGCATGTCCATCATACCCACTTGCATGTCATAGCATAATCGATTCACTTAACCCCTAACACCTAATGTATAAGTGGAATGGGACGCTTATACATTAGGACCTGCAAAACGACCCCTTAGTCTATAAGCTTGTGTGGGCAAGTTTATAAATTAAGGTTAATTTTGATATACTTAGTTACTGCTGTTTGACCACCGACACCCCAGCGTATAAATCAGTATGGGACTTTTTATATGATGGGAGCCTTGCAAAAGACCCCTTGGCTTATGTGTTTTTCACATAAGCGAAGGTTACATTTCACATTACAGCTTATTGTCTTTATATGTTATAGAACTTGCTAGAATAGGACCGCTGCCATCTGCTTTTGATATTCTCCACCTTCAAGTCCTCCCCTTTCTTCCTCTCCGCTCGGTGCCTAGGAGCCGTGGGGGAAGGGGTGGGGGATGATAAGACTTAGTCTTTTAGACTAACGGTTTTCGAACCGCATCATTTAGGGGATCGCGGAGACCAGCATGGAGGAGCAGCCCCAGAGACCGGTGCGCTTGGAGGTGGGGCAGTCTAGCTCCGGAGTTCACACAGCCGGGACCGTGAGTCTCGACCCTGAGTAGTTTTTCAGTTTTTGCTTCCGCATGAGTGATTTTGTAGTGAGGATATGTTGTACTGGGCATAAGCCCGTATTTGCTACTCTGATGTCATTTTCTGTGGACACTCCCTTCGTGGAGTTATTTTTATTATGTCATGTGATTCTCTGTGGACAGATAGTTTACATTTACTTCATTATTTTGCTACTTTATGTGATCGAATTGGCCGGCAGAATCGGCGCTTTGTGGTGATGACCCTTCAGGGCGTGAAGGAGTCACCGCAAAACGGCGGTTCTGGGCCTAAGACCCCGGTGTCGAAAAAGAAAAAAAAAGGGGGTCTTACAAGTGGTATCAAAGCGAAACCTCGATCGAAAAGTAGCCGTCCACAACCCTGGGTCACCCCCGCGCGGGTTTAGTTTGGGGACAAACTAAGCAGCGGAAGCAGTGGTGTGCCCATACGGGGGGAAATCACATGTAAGTTGTCCACTTTCATTAGGCATTGAGTCGATCATCTACTAATGTAGTCCGTTTTGCAGCCCCCAGCTCAGCCCACCCCACAAGGTGGAGCTCAGCAGACTCCAGACATTGCACCACCTCCCATGGTCCCCACACCTTTCCTCCAGTCAGACATGGGGCAGACCCTTACAGCTATCCTTGAGGCCTTCCGAGCTCAGCAAGCCCCAGTCCAGCAGCCAAACCCAGGGGCCAACTGGATGAGCACCTTCCGAGGACTCTCTCCCCCATCTTACTTGGGGACAGAGTCGGCAGTACGGACAGAGGAGTGGCTGGATGTGATGTACGAGATGTTGACTGGGATACAATGCCCTTGGGAGGAGAGGGTGGCCCTAGTGGTATCTTGCTTGGAGTCACATGCCAAGCGGTGGTGGAAGACGCTGTTGGACACGACCTTTGCGGATAGAGAGATTGCAGAAATCACCTGGGAAGAGTTCAGGGCCACGCTGCTGGAGCACTTTGTTCCTCAGTCGGCCAGGGACGAGTTGGAGGAGCGTTTCTTGCAGCTGAGGCAGGGCACCAGGACAGTGGTGGAGTACCACCGAGAGTTCGATCATTTGGCCCGATATGCGGGCTCCTATCAGCTGGATGAAGCAGGTTACGTCAAGAGGTTTTATAAGGGCCTAAAAGAGGAGTTGAGAGAGGCCTTGCTTTTTGTCTCTGACGGGCCCATCTCCCGGATTTTAGAGATGGCGAAGAGGATTGAGGCCGACTGGCACACCACTCGGGGCCGGAAACGGCAAGCGGAGGACCAGGGCCGGAGGGCCCGAAATGATCAGCGGCGAGGCACCGTATCAGATGGAAGAAGGGCAGAGGAGCAGCCTCGTCAGGAGTTGAGGCAGGAGCCGAGAGAGCAGGTGGTCTTGGCCCCTCAACCTCCCCGGATCCAGGAGATGCAGAGACCTCGGGGTATGGCGTATCCCCCGCCGGAGTGCTTCCACTGTCACCAGGTGGGACACCTCCGGAGAGACTGCCCTATGAGGGGGGCACCACCTCCAGCACCACGGGGTGGCCCACCGGCCCAGCATTTCGGAGGCCGAGGACGCGGCCGAGGACGTGGTTACCAGGGATGCGACCGCAGGCAGAATGGGGAGCAGATTTACGCTTTGGACTTAGCACAGCCCCGGAACCCGGACAGGGTTATTGCAGGTATGAGAGTATCTTAATTTTGGATTCATTCATGACTCATATTAAGTGTTAATAGAACTACTAAACGACCTAGGTTAGAAAACCTTACACCAGAATTTCTTTCAAACTGATTAGGAATGGTGATGGTGTGCGGCAAGCCTGCCCACACCCTGTTCGACACGGGGGCATCGCACAACTTCGTGTCGGAGGATTTCGTCAAGGACCTGGATCAGATTCGTTGTTATACGGGACTACCCAGGAGGGTGCGCCTCCCCAATGGGATGGAGATCCAGTCCACAGAAAAGTGCCTCCTGGAGGTTACCATAGACGGGTTGACACTCGAGGCCCCGACGACGATCCTGAGGATGCCGGACTTCGACCTCATCTTGGGCATGACATGGCTTGTCTGGAACCATGCCCAGATTGATTGCCCGGCAGGGAGGGTCGTGCTCAGCCACGGCGATACTTATGCAACGTTCGAAGGTACTACACCGGTCTCCCGTCGCTTGCTTTCATCTATTCAGGCCATTAAGGCTCACATGCAAGGAGACGAGGTATATCAGGTATTATTCGAGATGACTGAGGAGAAGGACCTGATCGCTAGCATTCCGGTGGTTCGTGACTACGCCGATATTTTTCCGGATAAGCTGCCAGGACTGCCTCCGCATAGGGAGAAGGATTTCCAGATTCAGTTGGTACCGGGGGCTAAGCCGGTATCCAAGGCCCCTTATCGGATGGCCCCGAAGGAGTTGGCGGAGTTTCGGACACAGTTACAGGAGCTGGTGGAAGCAGGATTTGTTAGGCCGAGCTCCTCATCATTGGGAGCTCCTGTCCTATTCGTGAAGAAGAAGGATGGCACTCTTCGCCTGTGCATTGACTATCGAGCACTAAACAGGCTGACCGTCCGAAATACCTATCCGCTCCCCAGGATAGACGAGTTGTTCGATCAGCTGGAGGGAGCCCATTACTTTTCGAAGCTGGACTTGAGATCAGGCTACTACCAGCTGCGGATCCAGGAGGAGGACATTCCGAAAACGGCCTTTAGTAGCCGATATGGATTGTATGAGTTCATCGTGATGCCCTTCGGGCTCACGAATGCTCCGTCAGCGTTTATGAGCCTCATGAACTGGGTCTTCGAGGCTTATTTGGATGTGTTCGTCATAGTGTTCATAGACGACATCCTTATCTATTCTAAGACGGAGGAGGAGCACACACGACATCTAGCATTGACCCTGGAGAGACTGCGGGAGCATCGTCTTTATGCGAAGTTCAGTAAGTGTCAGTTCTGGCTGAAGGAGGTGGCTTTCTTAGGTCACATTATCAGCGGAGCCGGGCTGGCAGTGGACCCGGCAAAGATTCGAGCTATTTCGGAGTGGCCGCAGCTGAAAACAGCCACTGACGTACGGAGTTTTCTAGGACTTGCCGGTTATTACCGGAAGTTCGTAGAGGGATTCTCTCGAATCGCCCTCCCGCTCACATCCTTGACGAAGAAGGAGGCACCGTTCGTGTGGACCCCGCAGTGCCAGACAGCTTTCCAGGAGCTGAAGGATCGGCTGACCTCGGCTCCCATTCTCACTCTCCCCTCGGGGAGGGAGGGATTTCAGGTCTACACCGACGCATCATATCAGGGGATGGGAGCGGTGCTGATGCAGAACGGACACGTCATAGCTTATGCCTCCCGCCAGCTGAAGACCCATGAGAAGAACTACCCAGTACATGACCTTGAGATGGGGGCAGTTGTATTCGCACTGAAGATATGGCGGCACTACCTTTATGGAGTCCACTGTGATATATATTCCGATCATAAGAACCTTAAGTACGTGGACACGCAGAAGGAACTGAACATCAGGCAAAGGCGGTGGGTGGAGTTTCTATCTGACTATCAGTATGAGATGCACTATCACCCGGGGAAGGCAAACGTGGTAGCAGATGCACTGAGTCGGAGAGCTGCCACAGCAGGAGCAGAGCCTCAGTTGATGTCTATGGAGCTGCTGCAGAGACTAGAGGACATGCACATTACTCTGGTATCGTCTGATGATCCTGAGCTCTATGAGGAGTACTTGGCCGCGATAGGCGTTACCGATGACATCAGAGACCGGGTCAGAGAGGGACAGAGGCAGGATGCCAAGTTGGAACCCATCCTCCAAGCTCTGAAGGCAGGCACTGCAGGAGATTACACACTGAGGGACGATCTGGTGTGCTTTAGAGGACGGGTGTATATACCGGAGGGAGGCCAGATCCGGGAGGATATTATGACGGAGGCGCACTGCAGCCGGTATTCTGTACACCCGGGGATCACAAAGATGACGGCTGACTTGAAGAAGACGATGTTCTGGCCGGGCATGAAGAAGGACGTCTCTTACTTCGTGACCCATTGTGAGGCATGTCAGCTAGTGAAGGCGGAGTGCAGGAACCCCGCAGGATTACTGCAGCCACTCCCGGTGCCGGAGTGGAAGTTTGATGACATAGCCATGGACTTCATACATGGGCTTCCCCGGTCTCGGACAGGGAATGACTCGATCTGGGTAATCGTCGATCGGTTGACCAAGGTGGCTCGATTTATACCGATCAGGAAGGATGATTCAGTAGGAGTACTGGTGCGGAAGTTTGTGGAGCAGTTCATTCGTTATCATGGTGTGCCCAGGATGATAGTGTCGGATCGGGATGGCAGGTTCACCTCCAGGGAGTGGAGATCCGTGCAAGCTTACTTAGGCACGCGATTGACTTTCAGCACTGCATTCCACCCCCAGACAGACGGGCAGACAGAACGCACCAACCGGACGCTGGAGGACCTTTTGAGGCTATGCATCTTGGATCGCGGGGAACCGTGGGAGAAACTCTTACCCCTTGTCGAGTTCTCCTATAACAACAGCCACCAGTCCAGCATCAGGATGGCGCCTTACGAAGCCTTGTACGGGAGGAGATGCCGGACCCCGCTCTCATGGGTGCAGAACGAAGATCCGAAGGTATTGGGGTCAGAGTTTGTTGAAGACACCGAGGCACAAGTGAGGCTGATCAGAGACAGGATGCTTGAGGCGCAGAGTAGACAGGCTAAGTATTACGACGCCCGGCATCGGCAGGTGGAGTTCCAGGTGGGGGACCGGGTGTTTCTGAAGATCCGGCCCATGCATGGAGTTTCACGGGTGCGTGGTCGGAGGAAGAAGCTCAGCCCTAGGTACATGGGTCCTTACAGGATCCTGGAGCGGATCGGACCCCTAGCCTACCGGCTGGAGTTACCACC
This sequence comes from Platanthera guangdongensis, assembly GCA_039583875.1. Lineage (NCBI taxonomy): Eukaryota > Viridiplantae > Streptophyta > Magnoliopsida > Asparagales > Orchidaceae > Platanthera > Platanthera guangdongensis. The sequence goes on along the minus strand of CM077151.1, from coordinate 180,462,501 downwards.
AGAGCTGGAAGCGCTGCACGACGTCTTCCACATTTCTTCTTTGAGGAGGGCCCTGCTACGCCCGGAGCAGCAGATTCTGACTACTGAAGGGCCGGTAGCTTCAGACCGGTCGGTCCATTTGGAGCCTGTGAGGATCGACGACCGAGGAGTGCGGGTCTTGCGACGCAAGAAGGTCCCACTAGTCAAGGTCCTGTGGAGGAACCACGGCCAGGAGGAGCATACCTGGGAGCCACAGGACCTGATGCGACAAAGATACCCCGAGCTATTCAGTCAGGTATACCTCTCAGACCCCTCAAGATGTTAATTTATTTTTCCTGCTTTAAGTATACTAAGGGCTGCTCTAGGTAGATAGGGGCTTATCCTTGTTTATTGGGGGCTTAACTTTGTTTATTGGGATTTTGGTTCGCCGTTTGGGCGAAAGGGGTCTTAGATCTAAGTTTTCCCATAAAATCAAATTTAACAAACAAGGCGTCATAATGGGATGTTACAAGACTCTTTTCTTCGGTAATAAGACCGTAGGTCCAACCTTGATTTCGGGGACGAAATCTTTGTTTTGTTTATTGGGATTTGTAACATCCCATTTCCAACTAGACCCCTAAGAGTGGTTTTGGCCATGACTAGGTCATGACAAAACCCTAGGAAGCCAGAAATGGGCCAAGAGATAGGAGGCCAAGGTGGGGATCACCATGGTCTGCAAATAGTAGAATTTTTGAACAATGGTCTAGAATGACAATGGGGCTTCACCATGGCCCCAAGACCCTACCACAACACTCCCAAATATTTTGGGAGACCCATTAGAGCCAAAAGGACCCATTAGGGCCAACCCAAGAGGCCCAGTTGACCAAGGTCAACCCTAGCCCTGAATGGGTCAACCTAGCCTACTTAGGGCCAATTGACCCACTCCTAGTCTAGAGGACCCCACCTATGCCCTCCTAACCCTAAAGTGAGGTCAATGGGTCACTAAGGACACATTGGGGTCAGCCCTAGAGGCCAGGTAGACCCAAGTCAACTCAAGCCCTAATCTGGTCAAAGTACCCTTACTAAGGGTATGTGACCTCCAAAGTGCAGGGTAACCCTACATAACCCTACCTAGACCCTAAGGTAAGTCAATGGGTCACCAAGGATCCATTGGGGTCAACTCAATTGGTCATGTTGACCAAGGTCAACTCTATTCTAGTGTTAGGTCAAATTAGCCTAAATGGGCTAACCCAAGCTCAAACTCATTTCCCCCACTTGGGCTAACCTCATTTTTATTATTAATATGGGTTATTGGGCTGCCTTTAGCTTGTGGGTTGACTAGTCAACCAGAGGTGACTAGGAGAGAGAAAGGAGCTCCTCTCCATGATAATGGAGGAGAGAGAAAATGGGGAAGAGGAAAGGAAAGGGAGAAGCCGGCCAAGGAAGGCCAACAGCCACCAGTGATGGCTGTAATCAACTCCTCTAAGGGAGAGGAGTTGATTCCAACCGTTTCCCGGCCACCAAGGGGTGGGTTCAGCCCCCCTCCACACAACCCGAGCCACTCCATTAATGGTGATAATGGCCATTGAAGAACCAGCCTCTCCCCTCCCCCAATTGCCATTTAAACACCTTCAGGTAGCCGAGGGGATCATTTTGGAGCACTTACCTGGAGGAGACGAGCCCTTCCACTGTGCAGTTGCAGAAGCCGAGCGCCGCCGCCGTCGCCAATTGCATCCCGCCGCTCCTCTCGCATCCAGGCCGCCAGGAAGGTCCTCCTCCTCTCCTTAACTCGCGGGTAGATCCTAGGAATCCTTAGGCTTGAGTTTCGGGCTCAATTGAGCCCGATCGAATCCGGGATTTCTCCTGGTTTCGGCAAAAAAATTCTTGCTTAATCCGCCGGAAAACGCCTCTCCGGCGGCGGAGCCGCCGCCTGACGATAGCCACCACCTCAACGGAGGTGTTGGTGGCGGTGGCCGGCCGGGGAAGGGGCTGGATCGCCGGCGGCAGGGCTTGGAAGTCGCTCCAGGCAGAACAAATCTCAGTCGTTGGCTCAGTGGGGACGATGACCAGATGCCGTCGATCTGCGCCAAGATTCGTGCGGCATCAGATCAAATACTATAGGAATTAAATAAGAATCATTTCATTTCTGTCACACTGGATGTATTTAATGTATTTAAGTTTTAAAAATACTTAAGGACCCTGAGTGGAAATTTGCCCAACATGAACATTGTAGCTTAGGGTGTCTAGTTTGCAGCAAAAATTGTTTGGACCCTTTTGGGTCACTGGTTAGACCAGGGCACCCATTTTGGTGGGACATACCCTTAGGACTAGGCAGTCACTAAATTGAGTGCCCACTCTTCACCCCAAGCCCAAATTGGCTGAAATTTTGGCAGAGAGTCTATCCTATACATACCTAGGGCCTGCCAAAAAATGGGAATTTTTGGGGAAAATATTTCTATAGTTTTGGTAAATATTTAATAATCATTAGATAAATTAAATAGGTGCCCTAAACACATCCAAACCCTCCCAAATTTTGGTGAGTGGTCCCTGGGCTCCAATTAGGTTCCTGTATAAAATTTCATCTGATTTGGATGTGTGTTGAATAGGTTTTGACCCAACCCTATTTATACCCTATGAAGGGCATTTTGGTCAAAAGTGGCACTTTTGGTCTTGAGTGACCAAATCACCTCAACAGAGGCTGAAATTTTGGCCACTGATATAATTTGACTTTTTACACTCACTTGTGGAGTTTGGAGTGGATTGGGCTAGGGTAGCCCTAGAAGTGTAGGGTAGGCCCTTTAGGGTAAATTTCTAGGGTTTGGAGAAATTGGAGTCAAAAGACCTTGGATGGACTTAAGACTTGGGAATGATGCCCATAGGGTTGCTATGGTCCTGTGGTTAAAATTTTAGGGCTTTTGGAAGAATTAAGACCCCTTAAATCCATAACCCTAGTTTAGGGCACTAGCTTTGAAACCATAAGATCTAATACCAAAACTTTCTGAAAAGGCCTGAGATTTTTGAATGGGTAGTTGTTTAGGGTATACCTATCTCTGGAAATTTTATAATAAATTTTGGATGAATATTTTTGGTACTTTATTCACAAAGTCATATTTTACAATTTTCACTTAGGAATTTTTGCAGCAAAATATACTTGATTAAACCTGATGAAACTTAGCAAAGGGGCTTATAGTCATGATACCCATCTCTGTAAAGTTTTATGAAATTATTGAAGAATGATATTTGGTAGCTGCTTCTTTAACTGCTTAATTCTATGAAACTTTGGAAAATTTATTAATGGCAGTTAGATTGTCTGAAAAATTATAATTTCCTCATCATGATGTTTCTAGTTCCTTATGAAGCTCTAGTAATTTTTACATAATTATTGGAGACATATCTGTGGCACTTCCTTCATGTTTATCTGATTTTAGGAATTTCTTAATTAAATCCTTTAGAGGTCAAGAACTATCTGGAAAATTATGAAAGTTGGCAACCAATAATATTTCTCTGTTATTTAGTGAATACAAATTTTAGGAGGCCATTGCCTGAGAAAATCTTATGGTTCATGTTCAAATTGACTATGGCCTAGTTTTTGAGGAAAATTCAATAAATAGTAGATTAATTGGGAAAAATATGATTTTCTGAATTTAGTCTATATTTATCATAATAGACCTCTGATAATTATCATGAGGGTACTGGATGAGTATTTCATGTACTTCCCTTTTTACGGGTCACGTAGCTTAAGTGGTCTGCATATAGCAAAACTGCAGGATTTCATTTGGATATGAATTAGGGCACGTATGATGGGTCTTGATGGTTTGCTGTAAGGACAAGTGGAATGGGCTGCATTTTTGGAAGATGAGTGAGTAGGGTGTGGTTGTCTAGGGTTTAAAGGCGTTCGGGTCCGACGAAAGATCGTCCTACCCAAGGAGAGTTGGAGTCAAATTACCCTAGGATTAGCATATCGGAATATGAGAAACAAAGGGTAAGGGAATCAACCAATAATAAATTAAGTACCTTGCGAAAGGGAACGCTGGGCGTAATCCCAGCATAGTTCCTAGTGCCCCTTGAGAGCCCTTCACAGGGAATACCGGGGGCAGTCCTGGGTTAACGTAAATTGATTAACAAGCTGGAAAGAGTAACTTAGTAATTAGGGTCGCACAATCCACAAACACTGTTAGCACCAGAAGTTAGCTGGGAGCTTCGGCTCGGATGGTTAAAAGACGGACTTTTGGTCCGGGGAGCTTCGGCTCGGGTTTTGTTTACGCTAAATTTGCATGTGCATAAAGGAAAGGAAATTAAGGTGGTGGGTCTTCGGTATTGGAGGGTCGATGCACCGACGCCAATACGTTGACCCGGCAAGTGTGGTTAACACTTCGCCAACAGAAGTCCGGTGCGCCAGCCGGCAAGAGTACGCAGGAGTCCGCTTCGTGCACCAAGCGTTGAGGCGTACGATAGGTCTGACCGGTAGTGCTTTACTGGTTTAGAGGTGGGCGAGGCCCAACCCACCGCTTCCGTCTGCCACTACGGAGGTATCCTGGGAGGTTACGGCTCCAAAAAGGGGGAACTAAAGGTCTGTGTGCACAGAGTCGGGTGTGTGCGTTGCACTTGCATGTCCATCATACCCACTTGCATGTCATAGCATAATCGATTCACTTAACCCCTGACACCTAATGTATAAGTGGAATGGGACGCTTATACATTAGGACCTGCAAAACGACCCCTTAGTCTATAAGCTTGTGTGGGCAAGTTTATAAATTAAGGTTAATTTTGATATACTTAGTTACTGCTGTTTGACCACCGACACCCCAGCGTATAAATCAGTATGGGACTTTTTATACGATGGGAGCCTTGCAAAAGACCCCTTGGCTTATGTGTTTTTCACATAAGCGAAGGTTACATTTCACATTACAGCTTATTGTCTTTATATGTTATAGAACTTGCTAGAATAGGACCGCTGCCATCTGCTTTTGATATTCTCCACCTTCAAGTCCTCCCCTTTCTTCCTCTCCGCTCGGTGCCTAGGAGCCGTGGGGGAAGGGGTGGGGGATGATAGGACTTAGTCTTTTAGACTAACGGTTTTCGAACCGCATCATTTAGGGGATCGCGGAGACCAGCATGGAGGAGCAGCCCCAGAGACCGGTGCGCTTGGAGGTGGGGCAGTCTAGCTCCGGAGTTCACACAGCCGGGACCGTGAGTCTCGACCCTGAGTAGTTTTTCAGTTTTTGCTTCCGCATGAGTGATTTTGTAGTGAGGATATGTTGTACTGGGCATAAGCCCATATTTGCTACTCTGATGTCATTTTCTGTGGACACTCCCTTCGTGGAGTTATTTTTATTATGTCATGTGATTCTCTGTGGACAGATAGTTTACATTTACTTCATTATTTTGCTACTTTATGTGATCGAATTGGCCGGCAGAATCGGCGCTTTGTGGTGATGACCCTTCAGGGCGTGAAGGAGTCACCGCAAAACGGCGGTTCTGGGCCTAAGACCCCGGTGTCGAAAAAGAAAAAAAAAGGGGGTCTTACAGCGGGCTAGATCCAGTGTCCGCCAGTAAGTGCGGACTAGCCCTTGCGGCCAGTAGGCTGGACTTGGTGGGAATTGAACCAAGTCCAGGAGGCTCAGTCCGGGGAGATCGCGCAGTGGAGCGCGGGCTGGTTTCTCAGTCCGCCAAGCTTAGTAGAAGTGTTGTTGCCTTGTTTGCTAGCTTGGGGATATGCGGACTGGAGGATTGCTTGTGCAGAAGCGTGCAGACTGGAGCTGGTGTCCGCTGAGTCCGGTTGAGCCTTGTGATGAGGTTATGGACTCGGGAATTGCGGACTGGAGTCTGCTGTTAGCGGACTGGATCGACGTGTCCGCTAAGTCCGGAGATGCCTTGGCAATGAGGCAATGGACTTGGGATGTGCGGACGAAAGCCGGGTGTCCGCTGAGTCCGGCAGCGCCTTGATGGGGAGGCTGCGGGCTCGGGTTTTGCGGGCTGATGCCTTGTCCGCAGAATGGCGGACATGGCTGTTGTGGAGTCCGGCTGTTGTCCTGGCTTGGTCTCTGGCGGCAAGGCGGACTGGATATTGGAGTCCGGCCTTGGAGAAGCTGGGGCGGTCTGGCTATCTGCACAGGAGCGGCGGACTGGAATGTGTGTCCGCGGGCTGGCGGACACACTATGTTCTTGCTGCGGGTTGTGGCGGTGATCCTATCGGGAAGGGCGGTGACCATACTCATCGTCGTGCCTATAAATAGGACCCATGTCACATCAGGAGTAAGAGACCTAGACCGAAGTAAGTGAACAGTAATTGAGCTCGCGTAAGTTGCTGCGGTCTGGACTTTGTGTCCGCGCGGATTGAGAGTTGACCCGGTTGTGCTGTGCAGGTTGTGCGGATAGCGCTGGAAAGCCAGGACTTGGCGCTGATTGCGGTCAGGGACAGTGCGGACTCTGCGGTTAAGCAACAGGCGGTAAACAGCAGGTCGCGGATAGCGACCAGGCGGTCTTCTCTTTGGCAACTTGGTTCGGGGTTCAGGAAGTCGCCTGCTTCAGGCGGACTGTTCCATTCGGTGACGCAGCTTGTGCGGTCTGGCGGCTAGGCGACCTCGCGGTCAGGCGGCTTGCAGACCGGCGGTGAAGAACTAAGCATTGGAATAAGGGGCGAGTCCGCGCGGCTTGGGTTGCGGTCTGGCGACCTGGCGAACTGAGCGGACTCCACAGCAGTAGGTCGGCGGCTTGTTGAGTTAGTCCGCGCGGCTTGTTTTTTGTTCTTGTCTTTGTAACTGTCTCTGCTTTCCCGGTGTTGGGTTTTGGTGAAGCATGTCTCGCCATGTATGTCTCGCCTTGTAAAGAAGGTTGCTCTTGATCAATAAAGAAGCTTGTGCTGCATGTGTTGCTGGTTGTTACTGCTTTGTTGAGATAATCTCTGCTAACTCCACGATCCGGGAAAAACTTTCAACATTATAAGTGGGCGTTTCTCCTTCGGTTTGTTGAGTTGTCAACAGGGTATCCAAGGGGGCGTCTGCGGGTTGTTGAATGTTAACATGGTATCAGAGGGAGGTTGTTGGAGTGGTCAAGTAGTGCTCAATGGAAGTAGTTGCTCTTTTGTAGAGGAAACCAGTGGTAGAACCATGGCAGTGGTGGATGCAAGTTGTCTTGGTATTGATCTTCTTACAGAGACAAACTGTGAACAGTGGAAGTCCTGTATGCAGAGCTTTCTTCTTGGCGAGGACCTTTGGGAGGTTGTATGCGGAGCAGGAAGACAAGAGGATACTGCTGGCAATGCTGAGTCGATGAGAGCTTGGAAGGAGGCAAATGCGAAAGCGGAGTCTATTCTCAAGCAGGTGATCTCATCGGAGTTCTTGGACCACATCAGTGGATGTCGGTCAGCTGCGGAGGTCTGACTTCCCTTGATGGGTTGTTCAGGAAGAAGGTGAAGGTTGCTGCGGAAGTTGGTCCCTCTACTTCATATCAGGAATAAAGGAGTGTTTCTCCTAGGCGTGATAAGAAGAGGAAGGAAGGACCAAGGTGCTATAAATGTAAGCAGCAAGGTCATCTTCGGAAGGAGTGCAAGGTTGTCTTGCTCTCGGCGAACGTAGCTCATGTAGAGAGGAAGGAGAAGAACGTAGTTGGGATTTCAACTAGTTCTGGACTTGATCGGAGGAATGCCAGTGATAGTGCTACTATCTGGCATGAAAGACAGGGGCATGTAGGGATGGACAAGCTGAAAGCAATGGCGGAAAGAAGACTCGTAAGAGGCTTGCCTAGATTGTCATCCTATGGCGATGGTCGGGGGTGTGCGGGATGTCAGGAATGTGGAGCCTATCGCTTCATGGTTGACAAAGCACAATCCAGATGTAAAGCACCATTAGCGGTTGTCCATTGTGCTCTGGTGGGACCGACCGTCACGGCCAGTCTTGGAGGCAGCAGGTTTATGCTGGTATTGGTTGATGACTATTCTAGGTATACTTGGGTATACTTTATGAAGAAGAAGTCCAACATGGTACGCTTGTTTGTGGAGTTCAAGAAGCTTGTGGAAGGCCAGCTTGGCCGTAGGATCAAGGTGTTGAGGACAAGTATCGGTGGTGAGTTTGCCTCAACCGAGTTCTCACGCTTTTGCAGGAAGCAAGGGATCCGGATGGAGCTTTCTTGTGGACATACTTCACAACAAGGCAGTATTGCAGCTCGGATGGTCCGTTGGTTAACGGCGACCTGCAAGTGTTGGCTTCAGAGTAAAGGCGTTCCGAAGGCTCTTTGGGCGGAAGGGATGGCCTGTGCTGCTCATGTCATCAACCGGATGCCTCATAGTCCGATCATAGTGAAGACTCCTTAAGAGCTGATGTTCGGAGTGAAGCCCTCAGTGAATCACCTTCGGGTGTTTGGATCTACCTGCTATTTACACTCTCCAGGTGCTCTGAAAACAAAGCTAGCCTTTGTTGGGTATGATGAGCAGAAAAGAAGATGGAGGTGTATGGATCCTACGACGAAGAAACTCATAGTGTCGAGAGACATTGTTTTCGATGAGTTGACGCCGTATTGGGGTAGCTCTTATGTGGAGCTAGAGATAAGCAGGTTAGATGGTGGGCTGAAGGAGGCTGCTACTAAGGAAGTGGAGTTGCCTGAGTCACCAGGTGCTCCAGGTTGTTCTAGCTCCGGGGCAAAGGCGTCAGAGTCGGTAAGAAGGGGGAGCAAAGCTCCAGGAACTTCAGACTCGAAGGCGGAAGCTTCCGGTTCAGGAAGCAGGGGGAGCGATGTTCCAGGTAGTTCTTGTTCAAGAGGGGAGTCTTCTGGTTCAGGTAGCAGGGGGAGCGTTGCTCCAGGTGCTTCTGGTTCCAGTAAGGAGGCGTCTTGTTCAGGGAGCAAAGGGAGCATTGTTCCGGGTTTGCCCGGGAACGGAGCTGGTTCAATAGCAGCAGAGGTGGTTAGCCATGATCCAGTTCTTCGGAGATCGAAGAGGATCAGTAAGCCACCAGCTCGATATAGCGAAGGGAATACGGCAGACTTTGTCTCGTGTTTCTTTGCTAGCCCTCAGGTCGAGCAAAGTTCTTCTGGCTGTGATGACCTCACTCGAATCAAGGAGGTGGTTGACACCAAGGCTGACGAGGTGATTTCTCTCAGAGGCAACGAGGCTTGGACTTCAGTGACCAAGGAAGTTGGTGATACTCCTGTGATGCAAGAGTGGAGGTTGAAGCTGAAGAAGGCAGAGGGAAGCATGACTCCTTTTTGGAGATGCTGGAGGGCTCCCTCATGGTCCATGATATGTGGGGCGAAGACTATGTCTTTGACATCTCTTCGTAGATGATATCGGAAGGACCAGGTGCAAGGTTACGGGAGCTGCTGGAGTTATTCACCACTTCTCACTTCAAGGGGGAGTGTTGAATTCTGTGAAGTGAAAGTGGGTGAATGGAAGGCTTGGGAAACCTATCAGCGCGGCCTACGCGGACAGGGTTGGCGGACTGCTAGGTCGGCAGGGATGTTGCAGGCGGTTTGCTCTGTGGCGGCCTGGGCGGTCTGTTCGCGCGGACTACGCGGACAGCAGCAGCGGTCTGACAGGCCAGTGTATGCTCAGCAGGCGGATGACTCCTAGGAAGTAACCGGGCGGATAGGAATCCTATCCGCAGAGTCCGGCATAAAGCGGACTGACGAACTGGAGCTCGGCAGACCGGTTTGGCAGCTGCCTTGGTCTTGCTCTAGTGAAGCGGCAAGTGGAAGCCGCGGAGACCGCCGGTTAGCGCGGACAGAAACTGGAGGTCGCCCGGTATGGCGGGCTAGATCCAGTGTCCGCCAGTAAGTGCGGACTGGCCCTTGCGGCCAGTAGGCTGGACTTGGTGGGAATTGAACCAAGTCCAGGAGGCTCAGTCCGGGGAGATCGCGCAGTGGAGCGCGGGCTGGTTTATCAGTCCGCCAAGCTTAGTAGAAGTGCTGTTGCCTTGTTTGCTAGCTTGGGGATATGCGGACTGGAGGATTGCTTGTGCAGAAGCGTGCGGACTGGAGCTGGTGTCCACTGAGTCCGGTTGAGCCTTGTGATGAGGTAATGGACTCGGGAATTGCGGACTGGAGTCTGCTGTTAGCGGACTGGAACGACGTGTCCGCTAAGTCCGGAGATGCCTTGGCAATGAGGCAATGGACTTGGGATGTGCGGACGAAAGTCGGGTGTCCGCTGAGTCCGGCAGCGCCTTGATGGGGAGGCTGCGGGCTCGGGTTTTGCGGGCTGATGCCTTGTCCGCAGAATGGCGGACACGGCTGTTGTGGAGTCCGGCTGTTGTCCTGGCTTGGTCTCTGGCGGCAAGGCGGACTGGATATTGGAGTCCGGCCTTGGAGAAGCTGGGACGGTCTGGCTATCTGCACAGGAGCGGCGGACTGGAATGTGTGTCCGCGGGCTGGCGGACACACTATGTTCTTGCTGCGGGTTGTGGCGGTTATCCTATCGGGAAGGGCGGTGACCATACTCATCGTCGTGCCTATAAATAGGACCCATGTCACATCAGGAGTAAGAGACCTAGACCGAAGTAAGTGAACAGTAATTGAGCTCGCGTAAGTTGCTGCGGTCTGGACTTTGTGTCCGCGCGGATTGAGAGTTGACCCGGTTGTGCTGTGCAGGTTGTGCGGATAGCGCTGGAAAGCCAGGACTTGGTGCTGATTGCGGTCAGGGATAGTGCGGACTCTGCGGTTAAGCAACAGGCGGTAAACAGCAGGTCGCGGATAGCGACCAGACGGTCTTCTCTTTGGCAACTTGGTTCGGGGTTCAGGAAGTCGCCTGCTTCAGGCGGACTGTTCCATTCGGTGACGCAGCTTGTGCGGTCTGGCGGCTAGGCGACCTCGCGGTCAGGCGGCTTGCAGACCGGCGGTGAAGAACTAAGCATTGGAATAAGGGGTGAGTCCGCGCGGCTTGGGTTGCGGTCTGGCGACCTGGCGAACTGAGCGGACTCCACAGCAGTAGGTCGGCGGTTTGTTGAGTTAGTCCGCGCGGCTTGTTTTTTGTTCTTGTCTTTGTAACTGTCTCTGCTTTCCCGGTGTTGGGTTTTGGTGAAGCATGTCTCGCCATGTATGTCTCGCCTTGTAAAGAAGGTTGCTCTTGATCAATAAAGAAGCTTGTGCTGCATGTGTTGCTGGTTGTTACTGCTTTGTTGAGATAATCTCTGCTAACTCCACGATCCGGGAAAAACTTTCAACATTATAAGTGGGCGTTTCTCCTTCGGTTTGTTGAGTTGTCAACAGGGTATCCAAGGGGGCGTCTGCGGGTTGTTGAATGTTAACAATTATAACAAACATACCCCTTACCCGGGCAGTGGTTCCTTCCCTGTATGTATCGCAATCACAACATATGTCTATGTCACAACAAGTGCTCTCAGGCACAACAACATCACAAGCGCCCACCTCCGCCAGATACTCCGTGCACTCAGGGCACATTTACGGTGTACCAGACTCCTTGTCACCACCACCGATCAGAGGCTTTTAACTTGTTGGATATGGGCCTTAATTCACCACAACACGCATGCTGGAGACATCCTCGCCCATCCCACTTAGAGGTACTAACCTCATGGCAAACTTAAGCATTTTAGATGGACCCACCCCCATGGTGCAGCAACCCGTGTCTAGCCCACAACCCCCCATTTGCATTTCCATCAATAGATCTCTCACAATATAGGTACAAGTCAGCCTTTTCCCATTGCTCAATTAATCAATAGCGCAGATCTTGATGGGGTCGGATTTCCCTTCCCTGCTCTTCACACAGCTCTCGTAGAGTCGCTTTCTAGTTCAGCACACATAATACAAGGGCTCATCTAGAGCTTCCTAGGTATTCACAATATATAGTCATCCACACAATACATGGAGTCTTCTCCGGTTCACAACATAAACATCACCAATCCAGACTAACCGTCCGGATGAGCTTCACACAACATGCCTATGCCGTACTACACATTTCCGGCTCTAGATGCAGACTCAACTGGGGATATCAACTATCAACCCACTGGAATCGCTTACACTTTCCTACTTGGTGGTGGATTCCATGCTCATGCATAAAGTAGGACTTCACTTTTCCAAGAAGGAGATCGTTACCCTTGACGACCTCTTTGGAGCCATGGAAATCTAACCAGTTGGAAAGCACCGCAGTGGCCTTGCCTCCACAAATCTGGCTTTGGATCTCGATTTGGAACTCTGAAGCTCCACCGGTTGTCAGATCCCTTTCTCCTCCTCCTCTTTGCTCTCCCTTCTCTCTATCTCTTTTAGAAAGAGAAATAGCCAGGATGAATTAGAGTTAATCTCTCCTCTCCCAGCCTTTAAGCAGCAAGGGGAAACCTGGATCGTTAGATCCTGCTTGGAGGGAATGAACGACCACGAATCGCACTTAAAATGTCTATTTTAAGCTGAACACGGCCTGTGACTCGCCCGTGTCACAGGTCATGTACCTTAAGCGACACACAACTGACTTAACCCGAACAGGGCACGGCCATGCGACATGCTCGTGTCACAGGCCACGTACCCTGGAACCGCTTCAGACACGCCCGTGTCTATCCTGTGTTCACCAAGACTCACATCCCTGGCCAAATCCAGAGAAGGACACGGCCATGTGACACGCTCATGTCACATGCCGTGTGCCCAACTCGACACACCTCTCGAGTAGCATCGAATGCATTTCGTCGAGTGGAGTTCGTCGACCCAGAGGAGGACATGGCCTAGGACACACTTGTGTCCCAGACTGTTTGCCTCACTTGAGACACACTCGTGACCCACTTGAGACCCACTCAGACCTACTCGAGTGCACAGAGCAGGACACGGCTTGGGACACGCCCGTGTCCCAGGCCGTGTTGCCCAGCCTGCACCCAATTTTGGGATTTGGGGTGTTACAACCCTCCCCTCCTTACAGAAATTTCATCCCGAAATTTAGCTTCCGAAATTTAGCTCACCTATAGACACCAACATAACCACGCCTTTGTTGCACCTTGATAAACAATCCGGGTTAGAGCTCAGAGACCGCAGCTTGTCTCGCCCCACGGTATCACAAAAAATAAGTCGTTAACAAATATAGTGCCATACATGCATACACCATATATTTACATCACGAAAGGAACAAAGTTCACTTATTTCCGCTCATCCACGTCTCTCATAATCCGTTTTATGGCCTCTTGTACTTCCAGAATAACTACTCGAGGCTGTTGTACTTCATCGGTTGAGATTTGCGGCTCCTGTAATTCGAGATTGTACACTCCCAGTTGCGCCCGGGACGTAGATGACTCTGTCACTTCCTTACCCTTTTCCTCATAAGACGCACCGTCTTTTTCTCACCCCTTGAAGGGCCACTCCAACAATCACGGGCTATATGTCCCTGCTTCCCACATTTAAAACATGTACGTGTCTCCACACATTCTTGTCCATATGTTGCTCCTGAAAAAACAGTCGAAGGAGTTTGTTCAGTAGGCCTAAACCGCTTCTTGTCTCGTCTCTTAAACTCTGATTGTTCCGACTGTGGAACTTTGAATTCCGGCTTTTCCATTGCCAAGATTTTCTCATCCTGCACCTGTTTCAAATCTTTCTCTAGTGCACGAGTTGTATCTACTAACGCTTGGAAACCTTGGTTTACCGAACTCGGGAGTGCCAAACTCAGCTCGTCACGAAGTCCCTCATAGAAACTATTCGTCTACCGCGCCTCCTCAGCAAAAGTAGACCCCGCATAGCACCCCAACCTGGTAAACTCATGCAGGTAAGTATCAACACTACTCGTACCCTGCACCAGGCGTTGGAACTCATTTTCCATGATAATTCGCTGCAACACTGACAAATACTTGGCCAAAAATAATCTTGAGAATTCTTCGATCGAGATCTCCTCTAATCCTCGACCTACCAAGTGGTGCAATTCCACTTCATCCCACCAAAGCCTCGTGTCTCCTTCCAGTAGAAAAGTGGCTAAGGTAACTTTACGCCCCTTCTCAGTCCTGATTGTTATCAGGATCCTCTTCACTCTTGCAGCCAATCTTCAGCCCACGTTGGGAAACCCGCTCCTCCAAACGTAGGTGGATGAAACTCCATAAACCATTTCAGTTACTCGCCAGCTTCTTGCTCATCAACTAGAGCCTCAACACGCTCTTTCCTGGCACCAAGCTGTACTGGCACCACTGCAGGCCTTGCCTGCCCAATAGGCTGTGTATGTAATACTGCGAGCACCGTCTCTGTAACCAAACGTATGGTCTCCGCCGAGGGAGGAGGTGTAGGCCCCTCAGCTGGTGCTGCACTCTCATCCGAATGCTGGGCCTCAGACTGCCCAGAACCACTCCTTGTCACCTATCAATGTGCAAAACACCATTAATGGCCATTCCATAATAACAAATATACATTGTCTACACACTCACGTTACTCAAACACATGTATGACATTCCTAGTGGACATTCTTGAGTTCACATATGTTCTTCCTACCCAAAACAAACCTGAACCTGACTCTAATACTACTTTGTAACACCTCCATTCGTCATATGGAATATAATGGTGGGTCCGGCCGGGGCCCACACCATAGTTCACAAACAAATGACGGAGTAACATGTTGAAATTTGTGAAGTGAAAATGGGTGATGGAGCAGGCCGGGCGGTATGAGCGGTCTGAGTACGCGGCCTGGGCGGACTGTTGGTTGCGGCCTGGGTGACCTGGCCTGGTTGGACTTGGTGGCTTGGCTGTTCTTGTGGTGCGGCCTGTCTTTGGCGGTCTGGTGGCGGTGCTCTGCTTGACTTGTGGCTCTACAGTTAAGCTGGTTCTTGTGGTAACCGGGAAGATTGGTGGTTATCCGCGGGAGTTGTAGCGGACTTGGTTGCGTCCACGGTGACCGCTTCAACGGGCTGTTTTGGAGATCGACATCGGTCCTTGCCGAGCTCTCCGGTGTTGCAGTGAGTGGCTACATTCTTTGTGGCAGACTGTCCTATTGTTTGCAGACTGGGTCTTTTGTGTCTGCCATGCTCACGCCAGTTGCTTGATGGGATGCTGGACTTGGTCATTTTTTGTGACAAGTCCATGGTGTTGTAGTGTCCGCAGAGTCTGCTATTGACTGGGCGGACTGCCTATTGTTCGTGGACTCGTGGCGGACTGTTGCTTTGTTGTCGAGCTGTGCGGACTGCCGCTTCATTCGGATATAGTGTGTGAACTGATGCAGCATGAGTTGTGGCTGTGTTCGCATGCTGTGTTAAGTGGCAGACTGGTGCTGTGCTTGCGTGCTGTGTGGACTCGTGTAATGTCCGCATGGTGGCAGTCTGCTTTTTAACCTGGCGCCTGGAGGGTTTGAAGTCTGGCCAAGTCCTTGAGGACTCGGTGGATAGAGATGCGTTAGCCGCGAACTGGGGCAGTGACTTTATTCACTAGGGCAGTGACCACACTCCTCACCCTGCCTATAAATAGACCCCCCCGACATGTCTACAGTAATAGAGTGAACAGTAAGCTGAGTCTTGGTTAATTATTGCTGTCTGGGTTTTCCTGTCCGCGCGGGTTGAGAAGAGATAACTGATTGCTGTTTGTAGGTTGCATGACTAGCAATGTGGAGCCAGGAGTTTGGCTTTGACTTCGGTCAGGATCAGTGAAGGTTGCGGTTACAATCGGCGGTCTCAGCAGGTCGCTTCTGTGGCTTATCAGTTTTCTCTGCTTCAGTTTTCCATGTTCAATAACCTGTCTGCCGGACTCGGGCGGGTAGGCGGTCTGTTCTTTAGTTCGGCAGCAGCCAACGAATAACGACGTGTCTGCGTGACCTCGCGGTCTCGGCGGACTCCGTGTTCTATTCGTCTTCTAGCAGCAGTAGTTCGGGCAGCCTTGGCGACTTCAACGAACTGGGCGGTCTCGGCGGTCTCCAATTTTGTCCACTCGAATTGATATTTGTATCTTTTTCGTTTTCCTGTATACTGGCTGAATCATGTCTCTCCACGTATACCTCACCATGTAAAGAAGTTAATAAATATATGATCTGCTTGTTCCTTCTTCTTGCGTTTGGTGTTTGAGCTTGCTTTCCTAGTTTCCGCATGATCAAGGTGTGATCTTGATAGTTCTGAGAATATTAATTTGGCGTCAGACTATCTCGTTGGCCACTTTGAGAAAATTCAACATAGTATCAAAGCAAGGTTCAGTTACTTGAGCGGTGATCAACTTGTGTTGTGCTTTGTGATTCTGAAAGCTTAACCAAGGTTGCTGTAATGGAAGGGAGCTATGCAAGAGGTCTAGGTATTGAACTTTTAACCATGACTAACTTTAAAAAGTGGAAGTCGTGTTTGAAGAGTTTTCTTCTGGGCTAGGAGCTATGGGAGGTCGTCGGTGGTGACGACAGACAGGAAGTTACTGCTGAGTTTGGAACTGCTAAGCAGGTGAGAGTCTGGAGGAAAACTAAGGTAAAGGCTAAGTTTACCCTCAAGAGGGCTATTTCACTGGAGCTGTTTGATCACATCATTGGATGTGAGTCGGCTGCTGATATTTGGACAACTATGGATGGGTTGTTCAACAGGAAGAATGTGGCGAGGCTACAGTTTTTGGAGAATGAGTTGGCTAGGAAGACTCAAGCAGACCTGACCATCTCTATGTTCTTTCTGAAAATGAAGAGTCTGTGTGCTGAGATATCAGCGCTTGATCCTGATGAGCCCATCTCTGAGGCCAAGTTGAAAAGGCACATTATCCGCGGCTTGCGGAAGGAGTATGTTGCCTTTGTAACTTATATTCAATGCTGGGCCACTCAGCCATCTCTGCTGGAGCTTGAGAACCTGCTTGCTTCACAGGAAAGTTTGTCCAGATAAATGGCTGGAATCACTATCTCTGAAGAAGGTAATGAAGCGCTGTTCACAGGCAAGAAGAAGAAGAGATGGGAAGGGAAGAAGAAGAACACCGCTGCTGAAAATGAGCCTTCAATCTCTTATCAACCAGAGAGGAGCGCTGCTCCTAATAAGGATTCGAAAAAGAACTTGAAGTGCTACAGGTGTCATCAGCGGGGACACTTCAAGCATGCCTGCAAGGTCAAACTGCAACCTGGGCATGCTGCAGGCAAGGAGGAAGCTTGCTCTAATGTTGATGAAGCTGGATGGGGTGGAGCTTTCATGGCAGACACCTGTGTCCGTGCCTTGTCCGTCGTCAACTTCAACGACGAGTGGATCGTGGACTCCGGGTGTAGTCATCACCTCACCAGAGACAAGTCGAAGTTCTCCTCGTTTCAAACTTACTCAGGTAACGAAGCTATCATTACTGCTGATAATATTGTTTATGTAGTAAGGAAGGAGGGGGTCATGTCCTTGGGTAGTGATAAGGGGCCACTCACATTAAGGAGTGTGTATCATGTGTCGGGCATGAAGATGAACCTCTTCTCTGTGACGAATGCGGTAGACGAAGGTTATCACGTTCTGTTTGGGCCAACAGAAGTGAAGTTCCTTCGTAATGTATCAGTGGTAAAGGCTGATGTTGCTCACATTGGGAGGAGAGTTAAGAACTTGTTTGTTCTTGAAACAAACTCTTACGTTGATCGGATGAGGGCTAATGATAGTACTGCTATATGACATGAGAGGCTGGGGCATGTAGGAATGGATAAGTTGAAAGCTATGTCAAACAGGAGCTTGTGAGAGGCTTGCCTAAGCTATCTTCCTTTGGCGATGGTCATGTTTGCGCGGGGTGTCATTATGGTAAGGATCATCGCCTTCCGTTTGATAAGTCACAAACAAGGAGCAAGAGACCATTGGAGTGTATCCATGGTGACTTGATGGGACCAACCGTCACTGCTAGCCTTGGTGGGAGCAGATACATGCTCATTCTGATTGATGACTACTCAAGATACACTTGGGTATATTTCTTGAAGGAGAAGTCATAAGCTTTCTGATTTTTTGTGGAGTTCAAAGAGCAAGTGGAGGGCTGGCTTGACTTGAGAATCAAGAAGTTTAGATCAGACAACGATGGTGAGTTTGTCTCCTCCGAGTTTTATAACTTCTACAGGAAGCACGGGATCCAGAGAGAGCTTACTTGTGCTCATACTCCACAACAAAACAGATTTGTGGAGCGCAAGATCCATCATCTGACGGAAACCTGCAAGTGTTGGCTTCATGCGAAAGACATTCCTAGGTCCTTCTGGGCGGAGGAGATGTCTTGTGCTTCTTATGTCATCAATCAGATGCCTCTCAGTCCGATCAACATGAAGTATCCTTTTGAGATGTTGCTGAAGGAGAAGCCAAGCGTGGAACACCTTCGGGTGTTTGGATCAACTTGCTATGTGCATGTCCCGGATGCTTCAAGGACAAAGCTTGATGCAAAGACAAGAAAGCTTGTCTTTGTAGGATATGATGAGCGGAAGAAGGGATGAAAATGCATTGATCCTGCGACAAAGAAGTTTGGTGTATCAAGATACGTGGTCTTTGATGAACTGACGTCATATGGAGGAGGCTCAGTTGAGCTACCAGAGAGTAAGGTTGATGAAGAGCAGAAGGTTGATGCTGAAATTCTGGAAGAGGAGCTTGCTGTATCACCAGCAGCTCCTGTTGCTTCAAGTTTTGGGGCAGAGGCTTCTAGTTCAGGAAGTAGGGGGAGAATTGCTCAAAGTGTGCCCGAGAATGGAGCTAAGCCTGAAGAAGTAACGGAGGTAGTGAGCAAGGAGCATACCCTTCGGAGGTCAGAGAGGATTGTCAAGCCACCAACTCGATACTGTGATGGAAATGCAGTGAGTTTTGTCTCCTGCTTTTTTGCAGGTCCTCTGGATGAGCGAGAGCCTGCAAACTTCAATGAGGCCACTGGAGTCAAGGAGTGGGAATTGAAGATGCCATGAAGGAGGAGATTTCTGCTCTCAAGAAGAATGAAACCTGAGACCTTTTGCCTAAGGTTGATGACATTACTCCAGTGACTTGCACGTGGGTGTACAAGTTGAATAAGAAGGCTGATGGGAGCATTAATAGATACAAGGCTCGCCTTGTTGCTCGAGGATTCTCACAACAGTATGGATAGGACTATGAGGAGACATTTAGTCCAGTTGCAAAGATGACTTCGGTTCGGGTGGTGATCGCCTTGGCTGCTTGCCAGGGATGGAAGATGTGGCAGCTTGATGTGAAGAACGCTTTTTTACAGAGAGATTGATAAGGACATCTTCATGGATCAGCCACTTAGATTTGTCTCTAAAGTTAATCTGGACTATGTCTGCATGCTCAGGAACTCTCTATGGGTTGAAGCAGGCTCCAAGAGCTTGGTATGGGAAGATAGTAGAATACCTCCAATTCTGCGGAAATCTTTCTTCCAACTCGGATTCAAGCTTGTTCATCAAGAAGAAGGGGGAGCTTCAAGTCTTGGTCCTGCTGTATGTTGATGATATGATCATCACATAGAATTCAGAGGAGGAGGTAGCTATGCTCAGGGCTGAGCTAGCTATTTGCTTCGAGATGAAAGACTTGGGAGAGCTTCATCACTTTCTTGGTCTTGAAGTGGAGATGAAGGAGAGCGGGATAGTCATCTGCCAGAAAGGATATGCGGATCGCATTGTGAATCGATTTAGCATGAAGGAAGGGAAGAGTTGCTCTACTCCTATGGATTTTGGTCTAAAGATTCGACGAGATGAAGGAAGGATTCTTCCTGATCCCTTGGTGTTTAGAGCTCTAGTCGGGAGCTTGATCTACTTAACGATTACAAGGCTAGACATTGCTTACGCTGTTGGCCAAGTAAGTCAGTTTATGGCTGAGCCAAGGAAGTCTCATCATGTAGAGGCATAGAATATCTTGAAGTATGTCAATGCGACTTCTGATATGAGACTCCTCTATAGAAGAGACACAGGCTTTTCTTTGCTTGGATACACAGATGCTGATTATGGTGGTTGCTCGGATGATCGAAGTTCAACTTTGGGTTATGTTTTCACTTGTGGATTAGCTTGCATTTCGTGGTGTTGCAAGAAGCATGACTTAGTGTCCGTGTCTACTATGGAAGCAGAGTACAAGTCTTCGGCCTTGGCTGCTCGAGAAGTCATTTGGTTGATGAGGCTTATAGAGGATGTTCAAGAGGAAGTGCAAGGTCCTACTTTGCTTCGAGGTGACAATTCGAGTGCTCTCAAACTGGGGAACAATCCAGTTTGTCACGCAAGGACCAAGTATATTGAGATCGAGCATCACTTCATAAGGGATAAGGCGTTGGAGGGATCTATTATGGTCGGGCATGTTCGTAGTGAAGATAATCTTGCTGATATATTCACGAAGCCGGTGTCCAAGGGGCCATTTCAACGGTTACAAGGTTTGCTGGGCTTGATCACCACTTCTCACTTCAAGGGGGTGTTGAAATTTGTGAAGTGAAAGTGGGTGATGGAGCAGGCCGGGAGGTCTGAGCGGTCTGAGTCCGCGGCCTGGGCGGACTAATGGTTGCAGCCTGGGTAACCTAGCCTGGTTAGACTTGGTGGCTTAGTTGTTCTTGTGGAGCGTCCTGTGCGGCCTGTCTTTGGCGGTCTGGTGGCGGTGCTCTGCTCGACCTGTGGTTCTGCAGTTAAGTCGGTTCTTGTGGTAACCGGGTGAATTGGTGGTTATCCGCGGGAGTTGTAGCGGACTTGGTTGCGTCCGCGGTGTCCGCTTCAGCAGACTGTTTTTGTAGATCGACATTGGTCATTACCGAGCTCTCCGATGTTGCAGTGAGTGGCCACATTATTTGTGGAGGGCTGTCCTGATGTTGGCGGACTGGGTCTTTTGTGTCCGCCATGCTCGCTCCAGTTGCTTGATGGGCTGCTGGACATGGTCATTTTCTGTGACAAGTCCATGGTGTTCGCAGTGTCCGTAGAGTTCGTTGTTGACCGGGCAGACTGCCTGTTGGTCGTGGACTCGTGGCGGACTATGGCGTTGTTGTCGAGCTGTGCGGACTGCCGCTTCGTCCGCATATAGTGTGCGAACTGATCCAGCATGGGTTGTGGCTGTGTCCGCGTGCTGTGTTGAGTGGCGGACTGGCATTGTGCTTGCGTGCAGTGCAGACTAGCATAATGTCTGCATGGTGGTGGTCTGTTTTTTTGACCTGGTGCCTGGCGGGTCTAAAGTCTGGCCAAGTCCTTGTGGACTTGGCGTACTGGGATATGTTAGCCGCGAACTGGGGTGGTGACTCTATTCACTAGGGCGGTGACCACACACCTCACCCTGCCTATAAATAGACCCCCCCGACACGTCTACAGTAACTGAGTGAACAGTAAGTTGAGTCTTATTTAATTATTGCGGTCTGGGTTTTCTTATCCGCGCGGGTTGAGAAGAGAAAACTGATTGCTATTTGCAGGTTGCGCGGCTAGCACTATGGAGCCATGAGTTTTGCTTTGACTTTGGTCAGGATCAGTGAAGTTTGCGGTTACAATCGGAGGTCTCAGTAGGTCGCTTCTGCGGCTTATCAGTTTTCTCTGCTTCAGTTTTCCAAGTTCAATAACCTGTCTACCGGACTCAGGCGGTTAGGCGGTCTGTTCTTCAGTTCAGCAGCAGTCAATCAATAACGATATGTCCGTGCAACCTCGCGGTCTCGGCGGACTCCGTGTTCTATTCGTCTTCTAGCAGCAGCAGTTCGGGCGGCCTCGACGACTTCAACGGACTGGGCAGTCTCGGCGGTCTCCGGTTTTGTCCGCTCGAATTGATATTTGTATCTTTTCTGTTTCCCTGTACACCGGCTGAATCATGTCTCGCCATGTATACCTTGCCCTGTAAAGAAGTTAATAAATATATGACCTGGTTGTTCCTTCTACTTGCGTTTGGTGTTTGACCTTGTTTTCCGCATGATCAAGGTGTGATCTTGATAGTTCTGAGAATATTAATTTGGCGTCAGACTTTATCGTTGACCACTTTGAGAAAATTCAACAGTATGAATATCAAAATCACGTGCTACCAGCATCTTAACTCAGAGCATTCTAGCGAAAGCGTTTTAAGTTGCTTGGAGGGAATGAACGGCCACGCATCGCCCTCAAAATGTTTATTTTAAGCTGAATACGGCTTGTGACAGGCCCGTGTCACAGGTCGTGTACCTTAAGCGACACACAATTGACTTAACCCGAATAGGACACAGCCATGTGACACGCCCGTATCATAGTCCGTGTGCCCTGACACGGCTTCATACACGCCCATGACTATCCCGTATTCACCAAGCCTTACATCCTTGGCCAAATCAAGAGAAGGACATGGCCATGTGACATGCCCGTGTCACAGGCTGTGTGCCCAACTCGACTCACCTCTCGAGAAGCGTCGAGTGCATTTCGTCGAGTGGAGTTCGTTGACCCAAAGGAGGACACGGCCTAGGACACTCCCGTGTCCCATTCCTTGTGCCTCACTCGAGACACACTCGAGACCCACTCGAGATCCACTCAAGACCCACTCAGACCCACTCGAGTGCACAGAGCAGGACACGGCCTGGGACACACCAGGTCGTGTTGCCCAGCCTGCACCCAATTTTGGGTTTTGGGGTGTTACATGTCATGTCCAAGAATACAATGCAACAAACACTGACAAGATAGAGGGCCAAACCGAGACACTGAAGATTTGGAGGGCCGGATGTGTAGATCAAAAATCAGAGGTGGAATCGGTGGCGAGACGACGGTGACGGTGGCTTCCCTTGGCGGGACACAGTGGTAACAGATAGTAAAACTCCGAATCCAGCCACGAATAAGTAGATCCGGGCCGGGGATGGATAGATCTGCTATTTAGGGGCGGATTCGGGCAAAACTTGAAAGTATGAGATGTGAAAATAGTGGATCGGGAGCGAAATTCTCAGAACTGAATGGATCTAGAGAATTAGGGTTGTTTGGAAGTGGTTCCACAAAGGGGATAAGAAGTGGAGGGTCGGGTGAATAGTAATAGTGAATAGGTACAATGAACAGTAATTTCGGGTGAACAGTGATTTCAGATGAATAGTGATTTCGTGTGAACAGTGATCCGAGATTCCTGGACAGCGGTATTGTGGTGGGGTTTGGGTGATTTTTGGTGGCTGGAAGTGGGATTTGAAGGGTGGAAAACGAAGGTGGGGTAGGGATTACCTTGGGGAGGAGTTTGGCGACATAGGAATCGCCACCTAGGGTTCCACGATGTCGGCACCGGGGAGGGATCGCTGGAATCCGGGAATGCTTCTTCTCCAAATCCAACAATGCCTCCTTTCAGCCCTCATAGCTCTTATTTATAAGAAAAAAAATGTTAGGGCATCCCATTTGACGGTTATGATTGGCCGGCGGGAGATGCTTCAAAATACATGAAATAAAAGTCCAAAAAACATAAAGTAATATAAGATTTTGACTCGCGGCGATGCTACGTAATCGCGGAGTCTGATCGTCGATCCGGGCACGCCATATATGCAATGTTGTCAAATCGGCCCCGAACAGGCCCAAAGCGCATCCTTGTCTTTGCTCCGCATCACAAGGGTAAAGAGATAAGGGTTTAAAGTTGACTCTTGATGTAAGCATATGTGAATGTTACACAAGAAAAGTTGATTGCTGCCCTATATGACTTCCTGATCAGAAAGCTAATGAAGAAGTGAAAACTTATATCTCCCGGAAATTTATTGTGTGTAATTTCTTTTTGCTTCTTTTGTAAAAAGGAAAAGAGAAAAGTTGTAAATGGTATTTTGGAGGTCGGTATATAATTCTCTATTTTCACAAAGTTAATTTCATGCATCTTCCCTAACTCGAGTATCTTTTCTTTCTTCTGTCTATAAAATTACAATTAGCTATATCAAATAAGAGATTGTTGAGAAAAATCACTTATTTTGATATTTCAGATTAATTAGGTGATTTAGAATATGTCTATACAAAGACAAAGTGTTTATTTTTACTTAACAGGTAACAGGCAGAAGATTAGAAAAATGGATATTATTGGGATTATTGTTATTTTATGTTATTTGGTTTGTAAATAGTCTGTATAGGTCATATTGTATTTGAGATATATATATATATATATATATATATATATATACATATATACGAGCATCTTTGCACGGGCTATGCCCATGCTTGGTGCTCTCGGGCGGCCTTCGGCCGCATCAAGGCGGGCTTCGCCCGCCTCCTAACGGGTTTCGCCCGTGCTCGATGTTTTGTTGCGGGTTGCGCCCGCATCAAAGCAGGATGCACTCACATCAAGACGGGCAGTATCCGCAATATATACATATGAGTACTCAAAATGACAGTAAAAAAATATAAATCAATTTTAAATTTTTATTTTATAAAAAAAATTACGTTTTATCGTAAAAACATTAATTTCACGCAATCATTCTCTCCCTTTTCTTTCTCTCCCTTCCCCATCTCTCTCCCTCTCTCTCCTCCCCCTCACTTTATCCCTTTCTCCTCTCCCTTCTTTCATCTCTCTCCCTTTCTCTCTCCCTCTCTCTCTCCTCCCCTCTCACTCCTCCCATCTCTTTCTCAACCGTAGGATTTATTTGATGCAGATCTAATGGTTAAAAATTAAAGTTTGGCGTGACTCAAAATATATATATTGCCTTATATATATAAGATATATATATGTGTTTGATCTCCTCAAGGAGGATTAAGGCTTTTCATTCTACAACATGGTATCAGAGCATCACGCCGAGGGTTTTCATAGTTCTCGTTTCTCCGATCTCTGATCATTCGTCCCGTCTGGTTGGCGCTCGATCCCGATGCCGCACCCTCTACTGTTCCCGCTGTCGATCCCGTTGTTGTCGATCATTGTTCCCGTGCTGCTGCTCTATTGCCGTTGCTTTGTGTCGTTGTTCCCATGTCGTTGCCTCTGTGCCGCTACTTCTGTGTCGTCGACTGTTCTGTGCTGCTATTTTAGGTCTTGCTGCCGCAGATCTTGCCCGATCCTGCTTCTGCTGCTCTTCCCGAGTGGTATCCCGTACCAATTGCAGCCGTCTATTTCCAGGAAGCCCTACCACCGCTGTTTTCAAGAAGCCTTGCAGTCGACGGAGCCTCATCTCCCCCTCATTCTCTTTGTTCTCTCGATCCTCGATCTCTGTTGCGGGTGGGATCTCGTTTATATTTGCTCCATGGATGCTAAGGACACATATGGTTCTTCTATGGGAAGGATTACTAACATTCTCCTCGATGAGAAAACTACTTTTCATGGGCCACATCGATGAAAGTAGCCCTTGCCGGCCGGAATAAGCTTTCATGGCTGACTGGCGGCCCCTCTATGCCTCAATCGAACGACACAAATGACAAAAAGGAGTTAGTCAAGTGGTCGACGGAAAAGTAAATGGCTCTTGGATGGATTCAGTGATCGATGGAGCCTCGCATCTTTATTCAGTTTGTGCGCTTTGAGGACATCTCCGAGCTTTGGCCTGCTCTCCAGCACACGTTTGGGCACACAGTGTTGATGCCCAGATTTTTGGCATCTTTCAAAATATTGCTTGCGCAACTCAGGAAGAGCGTTCCGTTCAGGAGTACTTCACTTACCTTCTGGATCGTATTCTTAAACTTAATGATCTTGAGCCTCTTAGTGCTCTGGTATCTCCTATCGATATTGCTCTTATTCGAAAATAGCGACAACGCCGAGAGACATACTAGTTCTAGATGGGGCTTTGCCTCAAATTCGAGTCTACCCGTGCTTAGATTGTGGGGATGTCATCTTTGCCCAATCTTCTTGAGGCCTACTCCATTGTTGTGGAGCATGAGAGACGTATGCAGTGACACTCTAGTCGCTCTGCCACTCGTGTTATCTCCTCTCTGCCTACTAAGCAGATGACCCTTGCTGCTTCTTACCGACCTCCCACCTACAGCACTTGTGGACGAGGTGGTCGGGGTTCCTCTACATAGCCTAGAGGTCGTGAACATTCTGGTGGACGTGGCTCTATGGGTCCTCCTGGCCCTTGCTCTCACTATGGTCGTCTGTATCATGACTGCAGTCGCTGCCATCAGTTATACCCACACCTACGGGGCTCTGAGCGTACTACTTCTAGTACTGTTCCCAGACACACTGTTGCATTAGTTGAGTCTTCCGAGCCTGTAGAGCGCACTTTGGGTTCCAACTCCTTTGACTTCCATCACATGATGTCCCAATTTCAGCAGTTCCAGTAATCTCAGCCTTCCACTACTGCCTCTGCTTCCTTTGTCTCTTCTTCCTCAGGTACTCTGTTTGCATGTTCCGCGACCACGGTTGACCAGGATTCGTCACCCGTGGTGATTGATTCTGGTGCAACCGACCACATGACTGGTACTTCTTCCCGCTTGCTTCAGGTTTCCCCCTGCTCTTCCCGAGACATGCGCCTCGCTGATGGCTCAATTATCCCCGTCCTCAGTCGGGGCACTGTGCCTCTCTTGTCTTCTTTCTCCCTTGACTCTGTTCTTCTTATACCTCAATTGGCCCTCAACCTATTATCTGTTTGTAGTACTACTCGCTCTTTGAACTACTCAGTAACTTTCTTCTCTAATCGTTGTGTTTTTCAGGACCTGAGATCCGAGAGGTCTATTGGTACGGGATATGAGAGGAGTGAGATGTACTACCTGGAGCTACCTTCTCCCACTACTGCTACCACCTCCACTGACACCTGCCTGCCTACCTCTCTTGCTTCCCCTATTATGTCGTCAGTTTGCTTTGGCATGCATGTCTCGACCATGCTAGACTTCAGCAGATATTGTCTGTTTGCCTTAATGTGTCTTTTATTTTTCCTTTTCATTGTGATGTATGTGAGCTCTCAAAACACACACGCAACATGTATGTTCCTTCTATTAGTCGTGCTACTTCTTATTTTGAGTTGGTGTATTCTGATGTGTAGGGCCCAGCCCCTGTAGTGTCATTTGATGGTTTCTCATACTTTGTAACTTTATTGATGACTACTCTCGTTGCTTATGGGTTTATCTTCTAAAATATATTTCGGAGATCATATCTGTCTACTCTGATTTTTCATGTATGATACAGACTCAGCATGGTACTTCTGTTCATATCCTCCGCTCAGACAATGGAAGTGACCACTTCTCATCCTTTTGATCACTTTCTCCGCAATGAGGGCATTCAACACCAATTTTCTTGTCCAGGTACCCCCGAGCAGAATGGGTTGGCCAAACGCAAAAAATGCCACCTCTTAGACTTTTCGTTTGCTTCTTTGGGGAATGAATGCCCCTAAGTTCTATTGGAGTACTGCTCTTCTTACCACAACTTTCCTTATTAATAGGACTCTTTCTCATCCCCTTTGTGGTGTTACCCCCTTCAGTCTTATTCATCATCCATTCTCCGCCTTCCCCATCCCTCTCCGGGTCTTTGGTTGTGTGTGCTTTGTCTAGTATCGATGTCCTTCTAGGACCAAACTTGACGACAAGGCCATCCGCTGCCTCTTCATCGGCTACTCGACTACCACTAAGGGTTATCGTTGTTATGACCCTCAGTTGCGTCGTATCATTTATTCTATGGATGTGATATTTCATGAGGAGGTTCCTTTTTATCCTACACATTTGACAACCCTTGTGCTTCCTACTGTTGTGCAACCTTTCCCGGTCTATTCCTCACCAACATCCGCTGGCCCCCATGTTGCTCCGCCTGTCCTGCTAACATACTCTCGCCTCCAGGCGCCCCCTCCACCCGCTACACTCACTTCTTCTCCAGTCCCGGATCAGCGGCCTCTTCCGGATGCAGGTAACTCTCTTGAGACTCTCTCCTCTACTTCATTTGTTGACTTACCTATTACTTACCTATTACTCTTCGCAAGGGTAAAAATACTTGTGTTCCTTCCTCTCTTACTGATGTAAACTGAAACATAGGGCTGTAGTTTTTCACAATATAAATTTGAGATATTTTAAAATAAATACGGCACAAGAGAAATTTGCGTGTTTTTTCTAACGAAATAAACGACCTGAACGTCACTCGCAAACACATGGCTACATCACAATGTATTAGCGTTGCAAATCACAATTCCACAGGCACTGAAATTAACTGGTGGTATTCACGTGTTTGGAAGTAACGATAGTGCAGGAGAAACAACTAATTAGGGGCAAGCTCTTAATAATTAATTATCAATTTAAATGTTTAAGCACAAAATATAACTACAGGAGTGAAGATTTGCGAGGTAAGGTATACAAGCTGGAATCGAAGGAGTGGCGAATGCTTCAAGGCTTTCTGGAACGTGAGGAAGTCGACTGGAGGTGGTGGCAGTGCTCGAGTCTGCTTGGAGGTCACTGGAAATGAGGGAATCCGGCAAGGGAAAGTTGTCTGTAAGCAGATCGGGCTTTGGCGGAGGATCCGACATTAGAACAGGAGTAGGTCTAACGGGAAGCAAGGGAAACACATCGCTGTTGCGCTGAATCAGTCAAGGGCAGTGCAGGATGGGTCGACAGAGCCGAAGAAGACTCAGGTGTGCTCGTCGGCATTTGGAGAGGGCGTCACGGTGGCGTCGTCGAAGAAGAGGGCCACTGGAAGGTGGCCGCGACTTCAGGAAGAGCCGTCGATGCTCTAGACGGGTTCTGGCAGCAAACGGCGGTCGGTGACACTGAATGAAGCGAGAAGAATCAGTGATGTCGAGCCAGCAGAGAACGATTCCGGCGGGACAGGCGTCGAACAGAGTTGGCAGCTCTGGACGAAACCAAACCAAGAGAAAATCCTCGGTTCAGTTCTATTTCCAGCCACTGTACAAGGAGCTAAGGAATACTTCTTATAGGGGTCATTAGGGTCTGTATCATTAAAGGTTTAGTGGGCAGGCTGAATGGGTGGGCTTTGTAACTGGGCCAGTAGATTCAAAGAAAAGCTACCAACTCAAAAGCCAAATTACAATTAACTCATATATAATTTCAGACTTATAAAACATAATTAAAATTTGCTTGCCCTAATTAACCAACCTCCTACAATTATCGGACCTATGCATTTAGGGTCTCGCTGGTCGGGCACACCAACGAGTCAAACCAAAACTTGCGCGAACACGCACGATACAAAATTACATCAAAAGCGCTAGTAACATGCGTGACAAAGAAAAACAATACAGGTACAATAAGTAAAAAAAATAAAAAGATGCACCAAAGGTTGCATCAATTCCCCCGGGATTGAAAGAACTCGACCCCGTCGAGAATGCAATGCAACCAATCACTATCAAATCTAAGACGGTGGTTAAAGAGAAGTTGCATAGGTGTCCTGCTGGTGTTGTGGCTGCGACCCAAAACCTGTAACCTTTCATCCCCAAAAACTCGCAATCCATTGACCAATTTTTATGCAAATCATTTAAAGAAATAGTAATTATTAGAGCTTTCAGAGGATGATAGGGGCGGTGTGTGTAGCAAACAAGTGGTGGGAGGAAAAACGTGAAACAAATGGAAGCAAGCCGTGGAACCGGTAATTCATGACGCAACATACTCTTTCTTGGTAGACACTCACGATCGTCCGCTAGACCAACTTCCTTCATCGCTTTGATTTCACCCAATGAAATCTCACAGGAGCCACAAAACTGTTGAAATTTGTGAAGTGAAAGTGGGTGATGGGCAGGTCGGGCGGTCTTGGCGGCCTGTGTTTGCGGCCTGAGCGGATTGGTGTGCGGCCTGGATGGTCTGTGGCAAAGGAAGTCTTAGCGGCTTGGGCATTTAGTGGAGCGGCCTGAGTGGACGGTGTTTGGCGGTCTTTTGGCGGTGCTCAGCTTGATCTGCGGTCTTGTAGTTAGCCAGTTATTGGGGTAACCGGGAGGATAGGAAGTTGTATCCGCGGTATTGTGGCGGACTTGCTTTACGTCGGCGGAGTCCGCCTTTGTGGACTGGCTTTGGAGATGGGCTTTATTTTTTGCCGAGCTCTCCGGTGATGCGATAGATATTAGCCATATCCTTGTGGCGGATTGTCCTGATGAATGGCGGTCTGGGCCTTTTCCGTCTGCCATGCTCGCGCCAGTTGCTTGATGGGCTGCTGGACTTGGTCATTTTTTGTGACAAATCCATGGTGTTCGCAGTGTCCGCTGTTGACCGGGCGGACTGCCTGTTGGTCGTGGACTTGTGGTAGACTGTGGCGTTATTGTCGAGCTATGCAGACTGCCGCTTCGTCCATGTATAGTGTGCGTACTGATGCAACATGGGTTGTGGCTGTGTCTGCATGCTATGTTGAGTGGCGGACTGGCGCTGTCCTTGCGTGTAGTGCGGACTGGTGTAGTGTGCATATGGTGGCGATCTGTTTTTTGACCTGGCTCCTGGCGGGTTTGAAGTCTGGCCTAATCCTTGCGGACTCGGCGGACAGGGATGTGTTACCACGCAAACTGGGTTGGTGACTCTATTCACTAGGACGGTGACCACACTCCTCACCCCTCCTATAAATGGAACCCCTGGCACGTCTACAGTAACTGAGTGGATAGTAAGTTGAGTCTTGGTTAAGTGTTGCGGTCTGGTTTTTCCTGTCCGCGCGGGTTGAGGAGAGATAACTGTTTGTTGTTTGCAGGTTGCACGGATAACACTGAGGAGCCAGGAGTTTGGCTTTGACTGCGGTCAGCATCAGTGAAGTTTGCGGTTTCAATCGGCGGTCTCAGCAGGTCGCTTCTGCGGCTTGTTAGTTTTCTCTACTTCAGCTTTTCCAAGTTCAATAACCTGTCCGCCGGACTCGGACGGGTAGGCAGTATGTTCTTCAGTTCAGCAGCAGCTTGTAGCAGTCAGTGAATAACGGCGTGTCCGCGCGACCTTGCGGTCTCGGCGGACTCCGTGTTCTATTTGTCTTCTAGAAGCAGCAGCAGTTCGGGCAGCCTCGATGACTTTGGCAGACTAGGCGGTCTCGGCGGTCTCCAATTCTGTCCGCTCGAATTGTTTTACTTGTAATTATTTTTGTGTTCCTGTGTATCGGCGAAATCATGTCTCACCATGTATACCTCGCTCTGTAAAGAAGAAATAAATATATGATCTTCTTTCCCCTATGGTTACTTTTGGTTGTTGAGCTTGCTTTCCTGGTTTCCACATGATCAAGGTGTGATCTTGATAGTTCTGAGAATATTAATTTGGCGTCAGACTATCTCGTTGACCACTTTTAGAAAATTCGACATGGTATCAGAGCCAGGTTCAGTTGCTTGAGCGGTGATCAACTTGTGTTGTGCTCTGTGCTTCTGAAAGCTTAACCAAGGTTGCTGCAATGGAAGGGAGCTATGCAAGAGGTCTGGGTATTGAACTCTTAACCATGACTAACTTTAAAAAGTGGAAGTCGTGCATGAAGAGTTTTCTTCTGGGCGAGGAGCTATGGGAGGTCGTCGGTGGTGACGACAGACAGGAGGTTACTACTGCGTTTCGGACGGCTGGGCAGGTAAGAGTCTGGAGGAAAACTAACGCAAAGGCCGAGTTTACCCTCAAGAAGGCTGTTTCACCGGAGCTGTTTGATCACATCATTGGATGTGAGTTGGCTGCTGATATTTGGACAACTATTGATGGGTTGTTCACCAGGAAGAATGTGGCGAGGCTACAGTTCCTGGTGAATGAGTTGGCTAGGATGACTCAAGGAGATCTGACCATCTCTAAGTTCTTTCTGAAAATGAAGAGTTTGTGTGCTGAGATATCAGCACTTGATCCTGATGAGCCCATATCTGAGGCCAAGTTGAAAAGGCACATTATCCGCAGCTTGCGGAAGGAGTATGTTGCCTTTGTAACCTCTCTTCAAGGCTGGGCCACTCAGCCATCTCTACTAGAGCTTGAGAACCTTCTTACTTCACAGGAAAGTTTGGCCAGACAGATGGCTGGAATCACTATCTCTGAAGAAGGTAGTGAAGCGCTGTTGATAAACAAGAAGAAGAAGAGATGGGAAGGGAATAAGAAGAACACCGCTGCTGAAAATGAGCTTTTCACCTCTTATCAGCCAGAGAGGAGTGCTGCTCCTAAGAAGGATTGGAAAAAGAACTTGAAGTGCTACAGGTGTCATCAGCGGGGACACTTCAAGCGTGACTGCAAGGTCAAACTACAACCTGGGCATGCTGCAGGAAAGGAGGAAGCTTGCTCTAATACTGAGGAAGCTGGATGGGGTGGAGCTTTCATGACAAACACCTATATCCGTGCCTTGTTCGCCATCGACTTCAATGATGAGTGGATCGTGGACTCCGGGTGTAGTCATCACCTCACCGGAGACAAGTCGAAGTTCTCCTCACTACAAATTTACTCAGGTAACGAAGCTAGCAATACTGCTGATAATACTGTTTATGTAGTAGAGAAGGAGGGGGTCGTGTCCTTGGGTAGTGATAAGGGGCCACTCACGTTAAGGAGTGTGTATCATGTGTCGGACTTGATGGGACCAACCGTCACTGCT
Source organism: Platanthera guangdongensis (assembly GCA_039583875.1). NCBI lineage: Eukaryota > Viridiplantae > Streptophyta > Magnoliopsida > Asparagales > Orchidaceae > Platanthera > Platanthera guangdongensis. The sequence goes on along the minus strand of CM077151.1, from coordinate 180,430,462 downwards.
AGCCTTGGTGGGAGCAGATACATACTCGCTCTGATTGATGACTACTCAAGATACACTTGGGTATATTTCTTGAAGGAGAAGTCAGAAGCTTTCAGGTTGCTTGTGGAGTTCAAGGAGCTAGTGGAGGGGCGGTTTGGCTTGCGGATCAAGAAGTTTAGATCAGACAACGGTGGTAAGTTTGTCTCCTCCGAGTTTTCTATCTTTTGCAGGAAGCACGGGATCTAGAGAGAGCTTACTTGTGCTTATACTCCACAATAAAATGGAGTAGCGGAGCGGAAGATCCATCATCTGACGGAAACCTGCAAGTGTTGGCTTCATGCGAAAGACATTCGTAGGTCCTTCTGGGCAAAGGGGATGTCTTGTGCTTCTTATGTCATCAATTAGATGCTGCTCAATCCGATCAACATGAAGTATCCTTTTGAGATATTGCTGAAGGAGAAACCAAGCGTGGAACACGTTTGGGTGTTTGGATCAACTTGCTATGTGCATGTCCCGGATGCTTCAAGGACAAAGCTTGATGCAAAGGTAAGAAAACTTGTCTTTGTAGGCTATGATGAGCGGAAGAAGGGATGGAAGTGCATGGATTCTGCGATGAAGAAGTTTGTTGTATCAAAAGATGTGGTCTTTGATGAACTGACGTCGTATGGAGGAGGCTTGGTTGATCTACTAGAGCAATGTTGATGAAGAGCAGAAGGTGACTGCTGAAGTTCTGGAAGAGGAGCTTGCTGTATCACTAGCAGCTCCTATTGCTTTAAGCTCTGGGGCAAAGGCTTCTAGTTCAGGAAGTAGGGGGAGCATTGTTCAAAGTGTGCCCTGGAATGGAGCTGAACCTGAAGAAGCAACAGAGGTGGTGAGCAAGGAGCATCCCCTTCAGAGATCAAAGAGGGTTGTCAAGCCACCAGCTCGATACTGTGATGGGAATGCAGTGAGCTTTATCTCATGCTTCTTTGCTGGTCCTCTAGATGAGCGAGAGCCTGCAAACTTCAATGAGGCCACTGGAGTCAAGGAGTGGGAAGATGCCATGAAGGAGGAGATTTCTGTTCTCAAGAAGAATGAAACCTGAGACCTTATGCCTAAGGTTGATGGCATTACTCCAGTGACTTGCAAGTGGGTGTACAAGTTGAAGAAGAAGGCTGATGGAAGCATCGAAAGATACAAGGCTCGTCTTGTTGCTCGAGGATTCTCACAACAGTATGAAGAAGACTATGAGGAGACGTTTAGTCTAGTTGCAAAGATGACTTCGGTTCGGGTGGTGATTGTCTTGGCTGCTTGCCAGGGATGGAGAATGTGACAGCTTAATGTGAAGAAGGCTTTTCTTTATGGAGAGATTGATAAGGACATCTTCATGGATTAGCCGCTTGGATTTATTTTTGAAGTTCATCCGGACTATGTCTATAAACTCAGGAAGGCTCTCTACGGGATGAAGCAACATCCAAGAGCTTGGTATGGGAAGATAACAAAATACCTTCAATTTTACGGATATCTTGCTTCCAACTCAGATTCAAGCTTGTTCATCAAGAAGAAGGGGGAGCTTCAGGTCTTGGTCCTGCTGTATGTTGATGACATAATCATCACATGGAATTCTGAGGAGGAGTTAGCTAGGCTCAGGGCTCAGCTAGCTATTCGCTTTGAGATGAAAGACTTTGGAGTGCTTTATCACTTTCTTGGTCTTGAAGTGGAGAGGAAGGAGAGCAGGATACTCATTTGCCAGAAAGGAAATCTGGATCGCATTGTAAATCGATTCGGCATGAGTAAAGGGAAGAGTTGCTCTACTCCTCTAGATCATGGGCTGAAGCTTCGAGGAGATGAAGGAAAAACTCTTCCTGATCCATTGGTGTTCCGAGCTTTAGTGGGGAGCTTGTTATACCTAACGATTACAAGGCCAGACATTGCTTACGCTATTGGCCGAGTAAGTCGGTTTATGGCAGAACCAAGGAAATCTCATCTGGTGGCGGCAAAGAACATCTTGAAGTATGTCAAGACGACTTATAATATGAGACTCCTCTATAGAAAGGACACGGGCTTTTCTTTGCTTGGATACACGGATGGTGATTATGATGGTGACTTGGATGATCGAAGATCAACTTCGGGTTATATTTTCACTTATGGATCTGCTTGCATCTCGTAGTGTAGCAAGAAGCAGGACTCAGTGTCCGTGTCTACTACGGAAGCAGAGTACAAGGCTTCGGCCTTGCCTGCTCGAGAAGCCATCTGGTTGAGGAGGCTTGTGGAGGATGTTCATGAGGAATCGCTTAAGTGTACGGTTCAGGAGGCTTGTAGAGGCTAATGGGCAGGTGTACGATTCCAGCTTAGGAATCGCTTAAGCCGCTCGCACCAATCAAGACACACCTCAGGCTTAATTGTGCCCTCAAATTCACCAACATCTAGTTTGATACCGGCATCCCAACTAGGGGGATTCTTATTATCTTGATTGCTAGTTGGGGTTCTGGTGGTGGAGGTGTAGGAAGTCGTGTAGGAGGAGTAGGGGGTTGTGCAGGAGGACCCCCTAAGTAATACTATGCTTCAAAATTATTGACCGTAGTATGCAACCCTATCATGACCTGGTTTGTTTCTCTCACTGAGAGAGTAAGTGTAGTGACAGTGGCCATAATTTCTTTCATTCGCTTACCTATATCTCCTAAATTTCCCTCTAGGTGTTTCATTCTTGATTCCATGGATAAATTGGAAAACCTTAAACTTAAAATTTGAAAATGACCGGCGCTTGGCTACCCTATGATAGGAGTGAGATATCCCAGCAGCCACACCAAAATGATGTAAATTGAAACATTAGGATGTAGTTTTTCACAATATAAAATTGAGATCTTTTAAAATAAATACGGCACTAGAGGAATTCACGGGTTATTTTCTAACAAAATAAATAACCTCGACGACGCTCGCAAACACAAGGCTACCACACAATGTATTCGCGTTGCAAATCACAATTCCACAGGCACTGAAATTAACTGGTGGTATTCACGTGTTTGGAAGTAACAATAATGCAGGAGACACAACTAATTAGCGGCAAGCTCTTAATAATTAACTATCAATTTAAATGTTTAAGCACAAAATATAACTGCAGGAGTGAAGCTTGGCGAGGTAAGGTATACCGACTGTAATCGAAGAAGTGGCGACTGCTTCAGGGCTTTCTGGAAGGTAAGGAAGTCGACTGGAGGTGGTGACATTGCTCGAGTCTACTTGGAGGTCACTGTAAATGAGGGCATCCGGCATGGGAAAGTTGTCCATAAGTAGATTGGGCTTTGGCGGAGGAACCAGCTTTGGAACAGGAGTAGGTCTGACGGGTAGCAAAGGAAACATGCTGCTGATGCGTGGAATCATTCAAGGGAAGTGCTAGATGGGTCGACGGAGCCGAGTAAGTCTCAGGCGTGCTCGTCGGCGTTTGGAGAGGGCATCACGGTGGCGTCGTCGAAGAAGAGGGCCACTAGAAGGTGGTCGCGACTTCAGGAATAGCTGTCGATGCTCTAGATGGGTTCTAGCAGCAAACGGAGGTCGGTGGCATTGAATGGAGTGAATAGAATCAATGATGTCGAGCCAGTGGAGAATGATTTCGGCGGAACAGGCGTCATAAGGAGTTGGCGGCGCTGGACGGAACCAAACCGAGAGAAAATCCTCGGATCAGTTCTATTTCTAGCCACTGTACAAGGAGATAAGGAATACTTCTTATAGGGGGCATTAGGGTTTGTCTCATTAAAGGTTTAGTGGGCCAGGCTGAATGGGTGGGCTTTGCAACTGGGCCAACAAATTTAAAGAAAAGCTACAAACTTAAAACCCAAATTACAATTAACACATTTATAATTTCAGACTTATAAAACATAAGTAAAATAGATAATTAAAATTTGCTTGCCCTAATTAACCTACCTCCTACAATTATGGAACCTATGCATTTAGGGTCTCGTTGGCCGATCACACTAACAATCCAAACCAAAACTTATGCGAACACACACAATACAAAATTACATCAAAAGAGCTAGTAATATGCACGATAAAGAAAAACAATACGAATACAATAAGCAAAAATAAGAAGATGCCCCACAATTTGCATCAGTTACTAAGTATCCACTGGCTAGTGTTGTTTCCTATCACCATTTCTCACCCTATTACCAGGCTTTTGTTGCTACTACCGATTCTGTTTGCCTGCCTACTTCGACCGCTGAGGCTCTCTATGACTCGTAGTGGGTTCGGGCTATGGAGGAGGAAATGTCTGCTCTACGTCGTACTGGGATATGGTATTTGGTTCATCTTCCTCCCGGGAAACGTACGTTAGATGCAAATGGGTCTATACAGTGAAGTACTCTGTTGATGGTATCATTGATCGTTATAAGTCTCGTTTGGTGGCCAAGGGCTTTACACAGACTCCGGATGAGTTTGGTGCGACCTTTTCTCCCGTGGCTAAGTTGACCAGTGTTCGTCTTTTTCTCTCGCTTGCGGCTTCTCGGGTGTGGCCGCTCTACCAGCTCGCCATCAAAAAAGCTTTCTTGCATGGTGATTTATAGGAGGAAGTCTACATGGCACCTCCCCCCCGGATTTGCTCTTAAGGGGGGTACTCGGGGAGAGTTTGTCGCCTGCTCAAGTCTCTGTACGGCTTAAAGCAATCCCCGCGGGCCTAGTTTGAAGGGTTCAGCTCGGTTATCTTTCAGTCAGGTTTCACTCAGTGTCGTACAAACCACACTTGATTCATTTGTGCGACTCCCGAGGGCCATCGCGTTAATTTCTTGGTATACGTGGACGATATTGTTCTCACGGGGGATGACCCTTCTGGCATCTCTGAAGTGAAAGTTACACTTCACTTAGCCTTCGAGGTGAAAGACCTTGGACCTCTCCGTTATTTACTCGGGATTGAAGTAGATCGCACATGACAAGGCATCTCGATATCACAACGCAAGTACACCTTAGACCTTCTTCGGGACATGGGCGTACTTGGGTGTCGCCCGATGAATACTCTTATGGATACCAACCATGGCCTTCATGCTGAATCTGGTGATCCTCTACCAGACCCCGCTCAGTACCAGCGTCTGGTTGGCCGCTTGATATACTTGACCAATACTAGGCCTGACATCAACTTCTCAGTGGGCGTTTTGAGTCAGTTTATGCATTATCCCAGTATATCTCACCTAAAAGATGCTTGACGTGTTATTCCCTATCTTAAGCGCGCTCCTGGTCTTGGCTGTTCTATCAGGCTGATAGTGTCTCCAGTCTCTCATGCTTCACTAATCCAAATTTTGCTGGCTCTTTTACTGATCGACGGTCAACGACAAGTCTTTGTGTATTTCATGGTGATCACCTTGTCTCGTGGAGGAGCAAGAAACAACCTATAGTATCCTGCTCTTCTGCTGAGTCAGAGTACCGCGCTATGGTTCTTGGCGTCACTGAGTTGGTTTGGGTTTGATCACCGCTGACTTGGTTTGGATTTGATCACCGCTGACTGAACTTGACCTATCTCTTGCTACTGCCTCGACTCTCTTCTGTGATAATAAGTCAACTATCCTACTTACTCAGGACTCGGTACTACATGAGCGCACCAAGCACATCGAGATGGATGTTCATTTTTTGCGTGACCACGTCCGTACTGGGACTATCCTTCCAGCTTTCGTCTCCTCGGCTGAACAACTTGCAGACGCCTTCACTAAACTTGTTGATCCTACTCGTTCAGATTTGACTATTTCCAAGCTTGGCATTATTGACATCTTTGCACCAGCTTGAAGGGGAGCACTGAGATTATTGTTATTCTATGTTATTTGGTCTATAAATAGCCTGTAGAGGTCATATTCTTTGTTATTAAAGGCTCAAGGCGCACCAAGGCGCAAAAGAGTCTTGGAGCCTATGCACAAGGCTCAAGGCGCAGGCGTGCGCCTGACGAAGGCAAGACGCAACTACAACCATTTTAACTAATCAACATCGACCATCATTTCAGCTTCTCGATTAAATTTTACATCTACTCTACTAATTAATTATTCAGTACTATCGTTTATATCTCTTAAACAATAGAATCAATGTGGTCACTTGCATCATATTTAAGTTTCAACATATAATTATCTTTGACAAACACTAAATCAATCAAAAAATAATGAGTTCTTACATTATTTTTTTATTATTACTTTTTTAAAAACTATAAAAAAAAATATAAGTCAAACACGTCTTTATGTTCCGAAGGCGGAAATTAGCCGCACGAAGGCACAAACCTCTGAGCCTGATGAGCTTTGAGCCGTAGCGCGCCTGAGGCGCACCTTTAACAGCATAGGTCATATTGTATTTGAGATATATATATGTGCTTGATCTCCTCAAGGAGGATTAAGTCTTTTCATTCTACAACAAATATAACAAAATTTTAAAGATTTCAGCTTACGTGGAGTTCTCTAAAATTCTCTAAAATCTCAATATGCAAGCAGAAATCAGAATAAAGAGTACGCCAAATCAACATACGTCGAATAGTAATCGACGTATGAATAAACTTACGTTAATTACTCACAGAATGACAAGTTTTTGTTTCTTGAATTAAATGATGGATTTAAAACAAAATGTTACAAATTTAAGGGAGGAATAAAGAAGATATATTCCTCTAAAAGGAAGATTATGATTGACATATTGCAATATTGTCATAATCAAATCAAAAGAAGAAATCTCGGTAGAGGACATATATATAAGAAGAAGACTCGCTGAAAGAACTATATGAATCCCTCTCCCTAATTCGTTTTTCGGTCTTTCAAATTCTTTCTCTCTCTCTCAGTCTTCTCGGTCTCTGAAATGCAAAAAACTATGACTTATATATTAGAACGGAATGCTTTGAAAAAAAACAATTCTATATTAGGTCCGGCAATAGCAAGCACTTTGGCGATGTTCTTGGTATGCTGGCAAAGTTGTGAAACTGATTCATTAGGTTGTTCATCAAGATTCTGGAGAAGAGGGTCAAGATTCATGAGATAAGTATGGGAGGAACCATATAATTTTATAATGTCCCAATTACCTTTGCTTGCCTATTACTCAAGAATTGCATGAATCATCTTTATTAGGATGTTCGGCGTGGCATCTTACTTTCTCTAGACAATCAACTGAAATAAGATCTGGTGGGTATCAAAAAGAGCATTCAACCAAGTAAAGCACGCAATTTCCATGCAAAATTAGAAGAGTGGATGTAGAAGTGTCGTCAAAAACAAAGGAGGAAGATGGTATGGCTGTCGGTGGCTATATGAGCTTCTTTTATTGTGTGAGAATGGTCAATGGTGGTTGCTGGTGAGAAGACAAAGGTGGCAGGTAGTGGTTTTAGGATGAGCAAATTGGCAATATGCTTTGGTTTATAGTTAGGTTTGCAGAAGATTCAATTTATTTAAGGTTGCAGAGCGTGGCATCGCACTGAATGGTATTGGGAAGGGGGGGAGATGAGAGGATTTCAGTGCAGCTATAGTTTTTTTCTTTGTGTATAATGGCTAGGGCATCGAAAAAGGAGGAGCAGGATGGTTAATGCAACCTAAGTCGCTTAGGTATCTTATCTTTATTTAGCGCATCTTTATATGTTATTTTAACACATGCCTTCGCGTGCATTTATTTTCATTGATTTTCGCGTGCATTATTACAGTAGTGTCGTTTGTGTCATGCATGTTACTCACGCATGTTCATGCGACTTATTGGCGTGAACGACTAATAAGACCATAAATGTAAAGTAGGTCAAATTAGATAATATGGTAATTATGTCAAGCTAAAAAATGATAATTTTAGTATAAATAATTAAATATTATAATTGTAAAATCTCATATTTTAATTCAATGTTTTTTTTCTGAAATTAAAATTACATCCTAATTTAATGGGGGATCACAACTGAAAAGACAGCTTTTGGAATTCTTTTTGAATTCTTTTTATTCTCATTAATATCAGACACCCCCCACCATCCCGCCCCCGCTCTCATTATAGAAGCCAGCCCCCTTGGAGTCTCTTCAAATCCACCCAACATGCCAAGTCTTCCCTCCAGTCACAGGAATCGAACCCCATGTCACCAAGCATCATTTCAGGAGATCTTCCCGACTGCCGACAACATCTCCTAGTTTGTTTTCGACGAGATTGACGCTCTTCAGGAGACATACCTAGTTCCAGTCTTCTCTCTAGTCGCCATTGAAGTTCACCTCCGCCTCCTTCTGGCCTTTCAAAATCCCTGTCAAGTTTTCCACTATCATTTTCCCCCTTCTATTTTGTAGCTTAACCCCACCTCTGCGCCTCAACCCCACTGCCACCAACTGACCCAGATGATGTTCCCCTGAGGATACAGTGCGTGTTGACTTTGTGTGCATATGTTATACCTTAAAAGTTATCTCTTGCTCATTTTGTGTTAAAAAAGATATGCAACATTTATATGAACTTTAAAATTCATAGCTTATCCCTAAATTAAGTTTGAAATTCGTTATTTTTCTTGGGTGTTGTTATATATAAACCACTTTTGAGTATATACAAACCATTACTATATACAAATCAGTGCAAATACAAATTTGTTATACACAAACCTAATGGTTATATACAAACCAACACAAAATTAAAAAAATATTTTTTTTAAAAAAACCACTTAATAACACTAGCTCATGAGGTATTAATTTTGTTTCTTACAAAAATCAATAGCTCGTAAAAATATTTTAAATCTTGCTATAATTGTGAACAGTGCTAGAGTAGGAAGAAACATTCCGGCTGCAGGTAAGCAGTAGATTGTCAAATTTGGAGAATCTCCAGTACACGATATCGAGGGGTGGCAAAGGTTGTCGCGAGGAACCAAGTAGGAGTGATCGGGAGGTGTATGCGGATGGGTATCGGGAGCGAGAGAACCGAACATGAGAGATCACCAACCGGGGGCTGCTTCCGCCGCCAAGGCTCCATTGCATGATGGGGACTTTAGCATGATCGTTCATGAAATATCAAGAGGTGTATGCAGCGGAGTATCAAGAGCAGGCGAACATCTCGTGAGACTTAGGCTAGAAATGAAAAAAATGATTTTTTGAGTATTTAAGTTGGTTTGTATATAGTGTTTTTTAAAGGACCAAACAAATTCTAAAAATTGGATTGTATATATCCAAAAGTGGTTTATATATGACATCACCTTTTCCTTTCATTAAAATTCTCATGGTTGAATTTTTCATAGTGTGGAATACGCATGAATGTTAGGTCTTTATGCGCATTTGCGAACCCTAGGTCTTTTATTACATGTAATTATTCGTGAAAGCCTAGCTCGCATCAACAACAACACTCAAGGCTTTATCCCACTATAGTTGGGTCGGCTATATTGATCCTTTGTTGTCATTGTGCCCTATCTTTTTTCATAATCTCACTAATGGCTAAGTACATCATGTCTTTCCTTACAATTTCATTCCAAGTCTCTATTAAATGTAATTATCCATGAAATCCTAGCTCGCATCGCATAATTTAAAATTAATCTCTGAATTTTAGAATAAACCTGTTTGGTGTCAGAATAGTTTGATTCACTCCTATCGTGAACCGAAGATCCTTTGTTATCTATTTAAAATTTTTATTTGCATCTAAAAAGTTAAAAATTTGATTTTTTAATTAAGTTCTTCATTAAAAATGTATATTATTGATGTTCGGGTTTATATAAATTTTTTTTCTATTTCAATCACAAGAAAATAATATTTAAGGTCTTTAAGAAAATGATCGGAAAAATTAGAGTAATTTTAAATTAGATCATTTCTCTCTTTAAAAAAAACTTAAGTTATTTTAAAACTGTTAAGTAAATTTATAACTTTATTTTCATGGAGAATAGCGTAAAGGATATTATATGCAACCTAGATCAGTATATTAGAAGTTTAATAAATTGGTCGAGATCATTACCATCAGCCTAAAGCAGGACATGAGCGGATTATGCCCCCTCAATAAACATCCTTGAAGTGATAATACATAAGTGTTATGTTTTACCTGACTACCTACAGACCCAATATCATATAGTGGAACCCAAGCTTAGGTCTACTGATAGCCATGTGTTCAGCATCATCGCCATTGCCCCTACCTCTACAATCGTAGAACCTCCTCATATAATAATTCTTAATGATGTCATGACTCCACATGTCCTCATTGTATCACAACTTTCAGCCACAAAGTTACTTCCTGAGCCCTTGCTCCAAAAAGAATTTGTTAGCGATGAGTCACTCATCTTAGAAGGCAGATTCGATCTCCATGTTTCCCGACTCTCCTAGCCTACTGCATTGGCATACCCTTGAGCCCCCGGACATTGTGCTTGATGTCAACTCAATATTGACATTCAGGTCATCACTCTAAATAGGCTATGTATTTGGTGACCGCCCACTTATTATACCTTAGTATCCTGTGAGTCTAGACATGCACGCCGAACATTATCACCATAGTAAATACTAGTTTAGGAAAATTGTAATAGGACTAAGAGAATAGTAATAATCCCTAAGATTTTTACTACTCTTAGGGACACACATTTTAATTGATTTCTTTGAAAAAATTTAAATGGTACCTTTGAGATAAAATATAAATTTTGTAGTGTTAGTCAAACTCTAGTGGGTAATATCATTTGGATAATTAACCTTGGTCTAGCAGACACTTGTAAGTGTCTAGCAGGAGAGCTTATGATGTGATATGATCTGATTTACTGATTTCATAGGTCGATCATGTTTACTCCCTATCTTGCTTCTTTGATCTTTACTTTCTTCTACTTTATGATTCACGTCTCTCTAATGCATTGATTTTTACTGATCATTTAAATATCTTGCATAAAATTATGACTAATGTTTTTTGAAAATCTTTGAAAAACTATAATTCCATACTTGATTTTATCACCAAAGATTATACTTTCCGAAAGATATTGATTTCCTGCATTTTTTAAGAAAGAGTTTGCCTACTGGTCATGAATTGCAGTGAATGATCATCTGTCATTTGTCTCACTACCAACCACGACTCTGAGTTTCTCACACCCCGCTTCACCTTCAGACTTATTTTGGAGGAGTTTGCTCAAGTATTGGTTATTCAACAACATGGGGGTAGTGGACCGGTGTCAGAATGATGTTTGGATATTCAAATAGTTGGCCACATCACAGTCTCGTCGGGGTCAAGATCTTTCAACTCTGTGAGGATTGATGCAACTTGACTAACATACGTATCTTATTTTTGTTATGCGCATCTTTATATATTACTTTGTAGTGATATCTTCGCAAACATTTATTTTATTTTATTTTGTGCACGATATTAGCTCGTGTATATTTTGTATCACACATGTTCTTGCACACGTTTGTACGGCATATTGACATGTCCAACCAATAAGACAATGAATGCAAAGGTCCGTCAAATTAAGTAATATGGTAATTAGTGCAAGCTTTCAAAAAGGATAATTTTTAATAAATATTACAATTGTAAATTCTCAAATTATAATTCAATGTTTTCCTGAATTTAAGCTTAATCCAAATTTAAAAAGGGATAGCAAATGAAAACACATTTTAAAATTCCCTTTATTCCCATAATATCTGGCAATAGAATCCAAAAGGAAAAAAAATCATCTCTCTCATTATAGAAGCCTTGGTTGCTTCTTTTTATTTAATGTATTTGTTTTGGACTATATACTTATGTGGATTTTGAATTCTCCTCATATTATTATGTTGGGTTGGCAATGATGATATTGGTTTTAGCCGACAGGGTAGGCATCTTGTGGTACAGGTCAACCCGTGTGTTAGTGCTACACAAAAAGCGGCTGTTCTGGGCATAAGACTCCTCTCGACCGTATCTTGTGTTTCAGGAGGGGGGGGGGGGGGGGGGGGTCATACAATGTGTCAGCGTTACCCAGATTTATTTCCTCAAAGTACCGTTAAACTTACTTTGTACTTTAATACCCATAGACCCAACCTCAATTTAGGCAACAAAATTATTTATTTGTTTATTGATTTATAATGTCCCGATTTGCGCTAGACCCTTGCACGTGTTTTTGTGTCATTGACTCAGGCTCGGTGAGCCTTAGAACGTCGGGTTTCCCTGATGGCCAGGCTTCATGTTAACACGACGCTTTAGTCGGGAAAGAGCTAACTCGATGCCTACGACAGCGAGTGGCATCGAGTGGATTCGACGTCTGCATCGAGTGCACTCGACGCTAACGTCGAGTGGTATCGAGTGAACACGATGCCTGGACTCGATGCCTAGTTCATGTGTGTTGTTTTGTTGTTTGATGTCTACGATTTTCATTAATGATGTCATGCTTAAACTTACGATGATATATCGTCATCTTATTGACTCATGTGCATAAACTTATGAATGCATGAATTATCATTCTTTTTGTTTTAAATCCATGTGTGTACATATGTCATAATGTAGATCTTAGTTTGGCACGTGTGCTAATGCTATATTATGTCATGCATGTTGTGCTATGCAATCTAATAAAGGCCTTAATGAATGTTATGAGCGGCGTACACATGAAATATTATGCAACCCATACTACATAATATCTCATGTAACGAAAAAGCATTATCTAATGTGCATTCATATGATGATTGTTATGCATCCCATACTATATAATAGTCACATGTTGCTTCCTATAAGCATACATATACAAACACATATTATGCATCCCATACTACATAATATGCCCCATATACTTCTTATCATGCTTATGAGTGTAGTGTTCATGCTTCAACTAAGACGTACTGATGATACATCGGTGTTTGTATGAAATGGAACAAGACCGCTAAAACTACGCCTCTGATACCAACTGTCACAACCCGCATTTTCTCTGCATTAAATTGATATATCAGAGTAAGAGAAAATATGCGTCATGATGCTACGCCGTGTAGGGGATAACTGCAGGCGCTCAGGAAAGAACGCGAACCTAACACTTCATATGAATCCTCAGGTTTATTATGAAGAAAACTACAATTTAAGTTAAGTTATGATGGTTGTATCCCTCGTCTCAGTGGATCAACTACTCCACAAGTGAAAACATGAATATACGCTGCGGAAAATACTTTGTTTATATCGACTAACAATCTACATGAGCATAAACATCCAAACAGGACAACACATGATAAGTATACCTCCAGATATAATACTAGTATAGAAAGAACCTTTTTCGTAGTTAAAATAGTTTGCCTTTGACTTAAAATATGCTATGAATGAGATTGTCATAATGATACTTTTATACTTAAAATAACTAACATGCAATCCTAACATAAAACCTTCCCAAAGAGTAAGTAAACCACAATTCATCTAGAAGAGACTTGATAGGTAGCAAGTAACTTAATAATATAAAAACTCTAGTTGGCGTCAACAACCTGACATGAACCCACCAAATAGCATGTATGCCTGAAATAATCAATAAAACAATAACACTGCCTCATAATGGTGAGGACAGGATGACAGCAACAACTGCAGAACACCAACAATTGCCAACCCTAGCCGCTCAGCCGACTACTGCTCCAAACCCGAGGTATTCCAATGAAAAGAATACCTCAGCAAGAATATACAAGTAGCAAATAAAAGATCAATTTCAAATGAAAGCAAATGAGTCAAAGGGTTACCAACCTAAACAGGAATAGCTGAAATGAAAACATCAACACTCAACCACAAGGTAATAAGTACGCAAGAACTCACAAGGGTTAGATATCCCAAGTTGCACTAAGTGCGATAAAGATCTATGCTTTATAAAACATTTATATAAGTATGTGTATATATACATAAGAGTGGCAAGCTCATCATAGAATAGCATAAACACCGACAAAATTCGGCACCTGTGGTGGTGAGAACATACCCAACACACCAACAGTAAAAACTACACAAGGGCAGTTGTGGTGGCAGGAGAAGGTTCACATCAGCGAGGGGCTGACCCCGGAGGCTCAGGGCAGGGTGCTGGCATGCATCCAAGATAATGTGGACATCTTTGCATGGAGCGCAGCGGAGATGCTGGGGATTGACGCAGACGTAGCCTGTCATCGCCTAAACCTGGACCCGACAGCTCGCCCCATCCAGCAGAAGAAGAGGTCCAGGACGGACAAACTGGCCGAGCCCAATAGGGAGGAGGTGGCCAAACTCCTCAAGGCCGGCTTTGTATCCGAAATATAATACCCCGGCTGGGTCTCCAATGTTGTGATGGTTAAAAACGGAGATGGCCGGTGGCATATGTGTGTTGATTTTTCTTTACTTAATAAATCATGCCCTAAGGATTGTTATCCCTTACCTCGGATCGATGCGCTGGTTGACTCAGCCGTCGGTTTCTCTGTAATAAGCTTCTTAATGCATTTTCTGGTTATCACCAGATTAGGATGCACCCCCGGACATCAAGGATGTCTCGTTAATCACGGGGGATGGGTGCTACTGCTACAAAATGATGCCTTTTGGGCTGAAGAATGCAGGGGAGACATACCAGAAGATGATTGACATGGTCTTCCAGGAGCAGAAGGGGAGGAACTTGGAGGTGTACGTGGATGACCTCATGATCAAGAGTCGAGACGTAGAGTCTCACCTCTAAGACATGGAGGAGACCTTCACCACCATGCGCAAGTTTAAGATGCGCCTGAACACCCTGAAGTGCGTCTTCGGGGCCAAAAAATGGAAGTTTTGGGGGGCATCTCCTCACCCCCGCAGGGGTCGAACTAAATCCTGACAAGGTTAAAGCCATCAAGGAGCTGGGATCGCCTCGGAATGCTAAAGAGGTACATCGGTTGATAGGAAAGCTAGCAGGATTGAGAAGGTTCCTCTCTCGGGACAGGAGAAATGCTCCCCCTTCTTCAAGACGTTGAGGGGGGGGGGGTTAGAAGTTCGAGTGGACAAAGGAGTGTGAGGAGGCATTCCAGGACGTGAAGAGGCAGTTGACCCGGGCTCCGCTGCTCCAAGGGCAGAAGGAAGGGGAAGACTTGTTTTTGTATCTTGGGTCGGAGCGGAGGACTTGAGCTCCGTCCTGGTTCGGTAAGAAGGGAAGAGGCAGCTCACCATATACTATGTGATCCGGGTCCTGAGGAAGGCAGAGCTTCGATATCCCATCTTGGAAAAGCTAGCCTTTGCTCTGATCGTCTCGGCCCGGAGTCTCCGACCCTACTTCCAGGCACACTCCATCTGAGTGATGATTGACCATCCCCTCCGCAATATCTTCGAGGGGTGGATCACTCGGGTAGGATAGACAAGTGTGTTGGGTATTGTATCCACACTAACCGAGATTTGATGAAGTCACCCTTGAACTAAGATGAATTAAATTGTATTTGATGCTTGGTTTTAGTTTTGTGTTTGCAGGAATCCTATGGGAAGTGTAGACCAATGTCAGTCTACAATGGGTCACCAAACACATGACCATACAATGTAATCCCTCATTGTGTGTTCCAAAGTGTTGACTCATGCGTAGCTTCTCTATTGGGATACACTTCATATTCAAGCTCTAAGACTATGGGAAAAGACTTGATGCTGATTTCACCTTAGAAGAAGAAACATTCTGTCAGAAAAGTTTTCCTAAGTAAAGTACTCGAGTAGTTCCTTAATTACTCGAGTAAGTTACTGCGTGTATACTCGAGTAGTAATTCACTTACTCGAGTAGTTAAGATATACTCGAGTAGTCCAATTATGGCTCTTGAGTAGTTCATCTTATATACTCGAGTAGCTTCCTTTTACTTCTCGAGTTTACAGAATTCTCTTCTAAAGTTTTTCTAAGTTATATACTCGAGTAGTACTATAGAGTACTCGAGTAGTTCTATCTTCTATCTTGAGTTAATTTAATTCTGACTCTCATGCAGTTCCTACTTACTCGAGTAGTCTAAATCATATACTCGAGTTCATCGACTACTCGAGTAGTCCAATGCTTTTACTCGTGTAATCCAGATTCCCCCTCCAGAAAATTTCTCTAAGTGAATTACTCGAGTTGTTCATGTTATATACTCGAGTAGTTCTAATTGTCTCGAGTAATTCATCTTATATACTCGAGTAATTCCTTATGTCTTGAGTAGATTATCTTACATACTCGAGTAGTTCAGTTTTTCTGTTCCAGAAATTTTCCAAGTATTTGTCTCGAGTAGTCTCTTATATACTCGAGTAGTATTTCTTGTACTCGAGTAATTTACTCCACCTCTCGTGTAAGTGCTTAAGTACTCGAGTAAGTCATTTTTGTTACTCGAGTAGCTGAGTCTTTCTCATTCTTATTTACCCGAGTAGTTGACGCCATGTATTCGAGTAATCATCTCATAGTCTCTCGAGTAATTTTTCTCATGTACTCGAGTAGTCATCTTCTACCTACTTGAGTAGTGCTGCATATACTCGAGTAGTCTGCTGTATCTCGAGTAATTTACTTTGACTTTTCAGAAATTCTTTAAGTCCAGACCTAACGGTCTTATTCTTAAACGTTGACGTGATTGGTCCACGTGTCTTTCATAATGACGCAATTGTGGCTAATCTTTTTTCTCCTATAAAAGGTCTTGTCTAATCTGACAAACCCTAAGTTTTAAAAGAAAATTATTCTAAGAGGATTTCTGTCTCCTCTCTCTCTCTGCAAGAAACGGAAACTCGCCGCCGCCGCCATCGCTGATTTCCGACCGACTAGGGTTCCTTCTTTTCAGAGGATTCAGATTAAGAAGACTCTACAGATCGAGATCTCTGCTCAACGCTTCATCTTCTCATTCGATCGTGTAAATTCGAGAAGTTCCGGATCTGATATTGCCGAGATTCTTCTTCAATATTCTGATAAAGTCGCACGCCTAGAAGAAGGAATTTACGATTTACTGTTGCAGATATGAATAAGAGAATTTACTGTTTGTATTTTTGTACAACTTTATTTCATTATTGTAGGAGAAGTTTTCTCTGAGTGTAGGAGTTTTCAACTTCGAGATTGTAGGAAGTTTTGCCTTCCGAGTGTAGATCCGTTTTGTGGATCGAGTTTGTAAGAACATTGTTCTGAGGGTAGGATTGATTTCCAATCCGAGATAGTGGAGTAGCCGAGTCTAGTGCATTGCTAGATCAGTGATGGAAAGTAGATATACCCAAGGTTGGGGAACCACTATAAATCTTGCCTCGTCTGCGTTGCTTGATTGGTAGATATCTCCGTGCATTGGTTGAGATTTTTTTTATTCCGCAAAAAGACGCACAACTCACCTATTCACCCCCATCTAGGTGATTTAGGTTGACAACTATTATCTTTCAAAGTGGTCGGTGGAACTGAGTTAGTTCGACATATGCTTCGTCCCCCGCCTCTCGATCAAGGACCAAGCAATGACTGACTTTTGACTGACTACATGGTCGAGGTGGCGGAGGAAGACCTCACTCGTCTGGCTTCTTGGAAGGTGAAGGTAGAAGGTGCTTCAGGGAGACATTCCCTGGGGGTGGGGGTCATCTTCGAAAGCCCCTAGGGGACGAGGATTGAGTAAACGGTGGCGGTACACTTCCCCATCACTAACAATTAGGCCGAATACGAGGCCGTAATAGCAGGGCTGTGCCTTGCCAGGGATCTGGGAGTGATCGATGTGGAGGTCCTGACTGACTCCATGGTGGTGGCTTCCTAGATCAATAGGGAGTTTGAGGCGAGAGAGCCAACCCTCCGACTATACTTAGCAAAAGTGAAAGGGGTCATCAACACGTTTCAGACCTTCTCCATCTGACACGTGCCCAAAGAGGAGAACGAGCAGGTCCATCTGCTTGCGAAGCAAGGTCCTCGGGTGGGGGGCACCATCACTGATCTATTTCGCCATTCCATCGAAGAGGGGAGCTGATGGAAGTGGATCAACATCCCTCATGGATGGACCTGTTCACGACTTTTCTCTTCATAGGGGAGTACCAGGAGAGGATGGATAAGAAGAAGCTCGGATACAAGTAGGCATACTATCTCCTCTAGGTTAGGCAGTTGTATCGGAAAAATCTCTTGGGGATGCTGGCCCGTTGCGTGGCCGAGAGGTAAGTGCAGAGGATCTTGGAAGAAGTCCACTCTGGTGAGTGTGGTATCCACTCCGGGAGCCGGACCATGGAAGGGAGGATTGTCAGGCAGGAATACTTTTGGCCTACCCCGGGTCACGATGCTGCGGAATTCATAAATTGATGCCAGATATGCCAATTGTTTGCCCCCTCCAACTACAACCGGCTCAGCACCTCAAGAGCATCACGACGCCCTAGCCCTTTGCGATTTAGGGGATGGATTTGGTTGGACCGTTCCCCCAGGCCAGCGGGCAAAGGAGATTCCTGTTGGTGATGATAGATTATTTTTCCAAATGACTAAAGGTGAAGGTGCTAGCCAAGGTGACCTCCCAAAGTAATCAGAAAGTTTGTTTGGTGGGAAATCATCTGCCGACATGGTCTAGCCCAGGCCATTGTTATGGACAACGGGCCTCTGTTTGCCAGCACGGAGTTCATTAGCTTCTGCGACAGCTCGGAATTGACCTCAAGTTTGCCTCGGTCCACCACCCTAGGAGCAATGGGCCGGTGGAGGCGGCAAATAAGATCATTCTTAACCTCCCGAAGAAGAAGGTTGAAAACCTGAAGGGGAGCTGGGTCGAGAAGCTTCCCTTAGTCCTCTGGGCCCTGAGGACCACCCCCAACATAGCCACAGGGGAGAACCCCTTCAAGCTCTCCCATGGATGTGAGGCGGTACTTTCCAAAGAATTTGAAGTCCAAACGCCCCGTATGGTTACGGAGCAAGAAGGCAGGGAGGAATGGTCGACTGACAATGGGGAGGAGCTGTGCCTCTCCCTTGATATGGTGGAGGAGCTGCGTGACCTCTCCGCCATCCGGCAGTAGGAGGTGAAGCGAAGGATGGAAAAATACTTTGACAAGCATGTCAGAATCAAGAAATTTGTGGAAGGAGACTTGGTCTTGAAGAAGGTAGATGCCGCGGGAAGATCAGCAGCCATGGGAAAGCTCAACCCAACTGCGTGGGTCCATACATTATAAAAATGTCCTTGAAATCAGGAGGGTATCGCCTCCGGAATGTGGAGGGCGAGGGCCTGAGTCTCACCTGAAGTGGTGATGACTTGAAGCGCTATTATCCATAAAACGTTTAAGTGATGACTTTTTTCTTAATAAACCTTCTTCATATATCGAGTCTCTTGTAATGATTCATACGAGTAAGTAGAGATTCCACTCAGCAGACCCCGAGTAGATCCCGCTGCCAAGCTCTCGCCTAGCTGGCAGGGCTCGATGTCACTCGATGGCGTCTACCCAGACCTTAAGAAGATCCTGCTGTCATGCTCTCACCTAGCTAGTAGGGATGGATGTCGCTCGATGGCGTCTACCCGGACCCCGAGCAGATCCCACTGCCATACTCTCACCTAGCTGGCAGGGTTGGATGTCACTCGATGGAGTCTACCCTGACCCCGAGCAGATCCTGCTACCGGCTCTCACCTAGCTGTCAGGGCTAGATGTCAATCGATGGTGTCTAACCGGACCCCGAGCAGATCCCGCTGCCAAGCTCTCACCTAGCTGGCATTGCTGGATGTCACTCGATGACGTCTACCAGGACCCCGAGCAGATCCCAATGCCAGGCTCTCACCTAGCTGGTAGGGCTGGGTGTCACTGAAAGTTACTTAAATGAAGGTTAGCTAATCACAGTTGTCGCCTCTCCCTTCCGCTCTGGGATAAGAACCTCCTCAGGTGCCGCCTCTCCCTCCGTGGCCATTGCCTCGGCCGACTCCTCCCGGTCTCCTCCTACCACTTCCACCTCAGTGTAGCTCTCTACCTCCATCTCTACTTCTCCCGCCTCCTGCTCTGCCTCCTTCATTCTCTGTTCCATCTCCTCGGCTCCTTCCTGCCAGAAGATAGAGTTCACAGCGGTGATGTAGCATTCCCGCGCTACTTTAGGGTCCCCCCGAACCCGAAACTGATCCAAATGTGTTAATTAACTGTAACATACCTGCGATCACCTCCTGAGGGTTCCGCTCTTGTGTCATGTCCAACACGAACACCTGATCCCGAGCTGGTCTGGGGTTTCCTCCTCGTGGTCCTCGTCCTTGACCATGCATGTGTCCCCGTCCTTGCGAAGCTGCTAGAGGAGAGCAGGAGGAGCATTCCCAACTAGCTGTGGGTAGTGACGTCAGATGTGGCCCGGTTGGTTGCATTGGAACCATACTCGCTCATACCGGCCTTCGGGTTGTTGGAACTGTTGGGGATGTTGAGATGGAGGCAATGCTGGCGGCTGTGGGACCGGGCACTCCATTCTAAAATTCCGGTGGAAATGCTCGCCACCCTCTCTGGTATCCTATTCCACCTCTATTGTCATGCCTTATTCTGTTACTAGGGCCAGCTTCCATCACACCCTCAGTGGGTCTCTTACCACTTCCCGCCAAGTGGTCTGCCTCTAGCCTCCTTGCCATGTCAATTATCTCTGCTAAGCTGGAGTCTGCTATAAACAAAAGGGCTTGGCTCATGGGTCCCCCAAGCCTTCGTCGAACCATTTAGTGTATTCTCTGTCATCCAACTCAAAGGAGTCAGCAAATCTAGCCAGATGCTGAAACTCTCGCTGGTACTCTGTCTCTGACTTGGATCCCTGCTTCAGCTATAGGAATCTTTCTTCAAGTTTATCTTGAGCTATCGAAGTGATAAAGTGCTCTAAGAAATCTTCAGAAAACTCGCTCCAACTAATATCCGTGTAGACTCTTTGTTGGAAGGTGGAGCCCATGAGAGACTTCCACCACCTTTTCTCATGCAGTTCCAAAGTGACACTACCAGGGTCATAGCCATATTGTTCGGAAATCTAATTCCCGACATCAGCTCTTTCACGATGTCGAGCCATTCCTCTGTACGCACTACCGACTCTGTCCCAAGGAAGGCAGGAGGGAGAGAGCTCGAAAAGTGCTCAACCAATTAGAGCCCGATGCTTTTGTTGTACAGGGCTTGTTGGGACCTAAAGGCACCCAAGATAGCTGTAGGCGTCTTACCTAGCTCCGATTACTGAAAATGTGTGGGTACGGACGGGGCGGCAGTGCCTCCCACTGGCTCAATGTGCACTAGGATCTACACGTAAGGTACAAACCTAAGTCAGGTTGACTAATCTTAAAGTCAAAGTTAGACATACTTAGTGTGAATTACATATGAGCACGCCATTGCTTGCGCTAAGTCAGTTTGTCCCCAAACTGACTAATCAAACGGGGGTTCTATTGTTGAATGACTTCCTTAGTTCAGGATTGTAGCAATCTGATACCATTTATAAGACCCCCCTCCCGAACAAAAAACATGGCACTAGGGGAGTCTTATACCCAGAACAGCCGCCTTGCGGTAGCATTAGCACACGGGCTAACCTATACTACAAGACGTCTATCCTGCCGGTTATAATCAGTATCAATCATTGCCAACCCAACCAAGAATATAAAACAGAAGTCAAATCCATGCATATGTAAAATAGTCCAAAAGTACATCAAATAAAAGAAGCATCAACAAACTTCTATAACATTAGAGTACGTATACAATATGAGTCTCTCTAACTCACATCAGTCACTAATGGTGGCGATGGCACCGTCCCTTCAGCCCCTGACATCCTAAGCTGGCTGTCCTAATGCATAACTACTGCTACTCTGTCTGCAGGGTTCCCTCCTAAAAAGGAAGACGTAGCAACTGTTAGTCGTAAAGACTAAGTGGCTTCACATGCGCTCTCCTGGCAACTCCTCGGCACGGGCGGAGAAAAAGGACAAGTACAATATATATAAAAGAATAGTAGTACAAACAGGTGATAAAAGAGTGAGCAATATCAATGTATATCAGCAGTATAATAAACGAGTAAGCAATCTACTCTAGCAGTTCTACCATCTAATAAAACTAGAATAGAAAGTAACTCAACTTATATGAATGCCCATATAGACATATAAGTTGAGGATCCGCTTAGCAGTAAAGTAACTCATCGTATAAAAGTTCCCATACAAACTTATACAATGAGGATCTTGTGTATGAAATGTAATGTAATGACATGAATGCAATGCAATGACTCACCCATGATCACGCACATGCAACTGATATGTCGACACAGACTTGTAGTTCCCACTTTTCGAATAGGTAGCTAACCTCTCAGGCGTCAACCGTCGTGGCCAGGCGAAGACAGTGGAGTGGTCTTCTCCACTACTAGGCGGGCATCCACACTACCAGGACTAGGCCTCCATATGCCTCAATGCTAAGAACACAACAACGGAGCTCACATGCGTACTACGCCTCAGAAGGGGTCTCGGGTAGATGTGCACCAAGAGCCCAGCCCAACTGTCCTATCTTCATGGCACGAAAGGTGCCTCTGTGAACATATCACCAAAGTACCAAGGTCAACCGTACACTAACACGGAGGGTGCCTCAGGAAGTAAGCACCGAGGACCAAGGCCCAACCGTGCAAGTATAACTGTCAACTCCGTCGATGTGATAACTGGCGAGCCCATAGACCTGCCACACTATCGTTAACCCAGGATTATGACACCTCATGTTGACTCACACTGCATGCAATTTCACATCATCGTGGCACAGAAGCTGCCTCTGTGGACAAACCACCAGAGGACCAAGGCCAACCATCCACATATGTCTCTTTTCGTCATTACCAACCCAGTGCGGTTAAACACCCACACTTACACCCTTTCACAATCTAGTGCCCCAAGGCGCTTAAGGTTCATCATCAACATAATAGTGCTTCACATATTCATCAACCATTTAATTAACATAATTACATACAGACTATGGTCACATATATTTAACATCAGCTAGTTACAATCTTTTTAATAGGTTCAAACCATTCATGCACACATGGATCTATCAACTAAATGCCAATAACCATTTGTTCATAGCAATCAATAACAACTATGTACAACAACTTCAATCCAGCCTCGTCATTATTCAGCGTATTACCATTGTCAAGTACGTCCTTATTGATTCACATATTTAAATAATTCCTACCATCCTAACTCATCAACCCAATCATTCACCATACCATGTGTTCTTTAAGGATCAATCCAACAATTTCCATTCACATTGTTTAATCATAATTACTTATAGACTAAATTTACCAAGATGTTAATGTTGTTGTACTATAGTTTCTTCCTACCAAATTAAGCTGATTCAACACAAACCCGAGAATCACTATGCAGGAAGATTACTGTACAGTAACTTCGGTCGGGATTCCTGAGATTACATGAGTCCGGTGAAGGTGTGTAACCCCTCGTTGAAAAGGTATTTCCAAGGGCCATGACTTTCATATTTTGTCTAAAACCCAGATATGGACGCATCATGTCCTAAAACGGCCTCGAAGATCGCGGAGCGCAGAAAATAGATTTCTGCGCGCATCTTAAAGCGAGACGAACGACATTAGTTCATGTTCTCCTCCAACCAATATTCACAAATCACATCCAGAATTCCTCCTCCTTTGTTCACCCTCAAAAGGTCAACTTTCTTCACGAAACCAAGTCCCTATCTTCTCATGGAAGGAAGGAGTAGTCGAAGACATCTTATCTCTAGGGCGCAAGACCTAACATGGCCTTCTCCTAGGAAAACTTCGTCTCACGAATCAAGACTCTTTTGAGTTGATATCTCTCCTAGGAATAACTAAAGATCTAGCACAAAGTGAGATGGTAGGAAGCTCACATCATTTCTGGCAGTTTCGAGGTTTCCAGCCATGGATATTGTGACGTTTCTTTTGTGTCATCTTCTTCTCCCTCGTTGATGTTCGATCTTTATGGGAAGAGAGGAAGTGAGTGGAATTTCTTCCAAAATAGAGTCTGGCAGCTTCTTTGTTTCCTCAGGATTGCACAGTAATGGCTCGACAAAGACAACTGTTCGGCAAACTTGTAAAGAGACGGCTAGAGTTTTCCGCATGTCCCTTTTATAATGAGAAATTAGGGTAACTGTCTTGCCATCTGTCAGCCTGACATTGGACAGCCTAATATTTCTTTAAATGAGTCATGTTGAAAGGGCGCGACCCATTTAAGTCGATTTGGCGTAATTCCCAAAAATCCGGTTCAGCAACAAACAGGGCCGAAAATTCTCCTAAGGCAAAATTTTCCTAAGTTAAACAACGTTCGATGAATTTTAGCCCTATTCGACGAATGGCACTCGACTACTTTAGCGTTCGACGAATTTACCTGAGCTCGACGAATCAGTGCTCGAATAATTTAGCGTTCGATGAATTTACCTGAGTTCAACGAATCAACGCTCGACAAATTTAGCGTTCGACAAATTTACCTGAGTTCGACGATTCAGTGCTCGATGAATTTGGGGTTAGATGAATTTATCTCAGTCTATGGCGTTGAGTGATGTTGAGTCTACTCAACGCACTCAGCGCCCCAAGCCAGAAATATTTTAAGTTAAATGGAGTTGAGATCGTTGAGTCCACTCAACATTCACAATGCCTACAGAGGCCGGAAGTTTTTCTAAGTTAAATGTAGTCGAGTGCGTTGAGTCTACTCAACGCTCTCATGCCTACAGTGGCCAGAGATTTTCAAAGTAAAATGCGTCGAGATCGTTGAGTCCACTCAACGCTCTCTGAGAGCGTTGAGTCCACTCAACGCTCTCTGAGAGCGTTGAGTCCACTCAACGCTCTCAACGCCTAACCCGCCAGACTATTCTAAGTAAAATGACATCGAGAGCGTTTTGTCCACTCAACACTCTCAACGCCTAACCCGTCAGAATAGTTAAATGGCGTCGAGAGCATTGAGTGGACTCAATGCTCTCAACGACTAACCTGCCAAAATATTTTCTAAGTTAAATGACATCAAGAGCATTGAGTCCACTCAACTCTCTCAACACATAACCCGCAAGAATATTTTCTAAGTTAAATGGCGTTGAGTGGTGTTGAGTCCACTCAACGCCT
This sequence comes from Platanthera guangdongensis, assembly GCA_039583875.1. Lineage (NCBI taxonomy): Eukaryota > Viridiplantae > Streptophyta > Magnoliopsida > Asparagales > Orchidaceae > Platanthera > Platanthera guangdongensis. Next base: position 180,405,732 of record CM077151.1, on the reverse strand, counting down.
AACATTCAGCACACTTTCTAAGTAATTTCCTGATCCAGTCGTTGAGTTCGGTCGACTCACTCGACACTCCCCGAACCTGAGTCAATTTTCATGACTCAAAATGCGTGTGAGGGGTCTGGAACGAAATAGGATGGTACACTGGAGGGGCTACTAGAGGTGGAAGAGGATGTGGAAGGAGTCGGTGGGGAAAATATAATCTGATGTGTCCTAGCTGATGGCAATGGTAGCATACCATCGGAGGGTGTCCTCTATCATCCTGTCTCCTCTTCTCCTGAGTACAGAACAATGGCGGATCCAACACTACAGGTGGCTGCTACTCCTGTATAGCATTCAGATGAGGATGTCCTCCGCATCTCCTATGTTTGATATATCTGCCCTGTGTGGGCCTATGCCCCTCTATGGGCCTCTGCCCGTGCTCCCTCCTCCTACTCCCATAGAATCGACTGAACAATTTCCCCTATCCTGTACCATCAAGTGGTCAGCCTCACACTTCTTGGCAGTCTCTATGATCTTTTCCAAGCTGGAATCAGAAACAAATAGAAAATCCTACCTGAGATGATCTCGTAATCCTCTGTAAAACTTCTTCGCATAATCATGCTTGCTCATAGCGCTAGCAAACCCCGCCAGATGGGAAAACTCCCGCGATACTCTATCACTGAACGACTCCCTTGCCTCGGGAGCAGGAACCGCCCCTCCAATGCATCTCTGTCAGTCTGAGAAACAAAATGCTCTAGCAAGGCCTCACTAAACTGCTCCCATATAATATATGAGATCTCATACTCCGTAAATGTGGAGTCTATGAAGAACTTCCCCTACCTCTTGGCATGGCCTCCCAATATCGTAGCTGCTATGGAAACAGCCTCGTTGGCTGGTCAATGAATCCCGTCTAGCATCTCCAAGATAGTGTCAAGCCACCCCTCTGTCTGATCTGCAAACTCATTCCCAATGTACGTCAGAGGGGAGAGGCCTCAAAAGGTAGTCAACAAATTTGAGCTCGGGTTCGGCTGCGGAGCCGAAACATGCTGAGCTTGGAAGGCCTCCAAAATGGTTGCGAGGGTCTGGCCCAGCTCCGTTTGCTGGAACGGAGTAGCAGTTGGTGGAGGAGGAACAGTGGCCTAACTCATTGATTAAGGGACTATATAATGTGATTTTTACACATGGGCAACCTAATGCTTCCGTTGCATGGTTTGTCCGCAAATAAATGCTCGAGCGGGGTGGCCCAGTGTTGTAGACTTACTTCTTTATTGATTATTGTTCAAGTGATACCAATTGTAAAATCCTTCCTCCCGATTATTGGGCACGACTGAGAAGAGATTTTATGCCCAGGACTGCCGCCTTACGGTGATACCAACTACCAAGTTAGTCTCCACCGCATAATGTCGATCCTGCCGTTTAGTATGATCATTTTACAATATGCCAAATAAAAGTATTTGCTAAAACATAGTCCACAATCACATCTCAATATATATAAGAAGGAAATAAAACAATAGTCCACAATGAGTAATAAAATAAAACTAAAGAGAGTTAGGGCTTATGCCCGGTACATATCCAAAATACAAAACTCTCTCTCACTCAACTAATGCAGAAGCTAAATCAAAAACACTCATCAAACTGTCACTAGGTAGTAGTAATGCGCAATGACTACTCTTCAAGTCCTTCACCCTCATACCATTGGTTCTCCTAGTTGGACTAGCACTGCATCTTCACGGGTCCCTGAAATGATATGGTCTACCAACCATTAGTCAAATACTAAGCCATTATCATCCTCGCCTCACCCCTCGGGACTCCTAGGAACTGTGCGGGAGAAAGGAAGTGGAGGACAACCAAGTTGAATGGAGAAATAGGTGACATGACACTATCTAACAGTAGTAGTAAAGTAAACAAACTACACTATCTTCACAGAACATTCCTTAACTTATATGAATACTCATACAAACTTATAAGTTTAGATTTCCAGGTAACTAATTATATAAAAGATTTCATACTAATTTATATGATGAGTGTCTAGAAACATAAACTAAAGTATACTATCTACATATGACATGTTAGGTGGTGCAATGCAATGATTATAATGCAACTCACCTACCCGACTCTGTATGCACAGACCTTTAAAATATTACCCACTTTTAGAGGTAGCTAGCCTCTCAGGTACCAACCGTCGTGGCTCACGGTGGTAGTGGAGCGGGTATCTCCACTACTAGGTGGGTAGGCACACTACCGGTATAGACCTTGTTGCGCGAATAAAAAAAGAGAAACCGAAAATTGGACAATAACAGAGTTTTTATTTCCAAAATTGTCTCAATTACAAAGGTATGACCTCCTTTTTATAGAATGGAGAAGACGAAAGAGATTACAAATAAGCAATGTGGGACTGAATACATTTACGGTGATTAGCGGCTAGACAAAATTAGACCGCATAGGTCGCGCGGTTAGGTTAGAAGGTTTACCGCCCTATCAAAACAACATGCCGCCGGAGGCTCGACAGTGTGAAACCGCCAGAGGCTAGACATAGTGAAACTACCAGAGGCTAGGAGGAAGCTAGATCGCCAGGTTACCAAGTTACTGGAGAGAAGCCCCCAGACCACCCGACTATCAAGCCTCCAGAGTGAAACCCCAGATCACCTGGTCTACATACCGCTAGAGACAAGCCGCCAGACTTCCCGGTCTACAAACCACCAGATACAAGCCGCCAGACCGCCCAGTATAACACTCCCCCTCAAGCTGGAGCATATATATCAATCATGCTTAGCGTGTCGCAAATGTGAAAAGGAAGCAGATACAACCTTGGTGATGATATTTGCCAACTCGTTGTCTGATGTAATGAATGGAGTGCAAATCTATTTCTTCATGATCTCTTCTCTAATGAAATGGCAGTCAACTTCGATGTGCTTTGTTCTCTCATTAAATCTAGTTTTTTTCGAGATATATATAGCAGCCTTATTGTCGCATAACATAGGTAGATGATGATTGTAGATTTATCCTAAGTCCATCATGAGAGCTCGTAACCACTTTAACTCACAAGTGGTTGATGCCATACTCCGATTTTAAGCTTCGACACTAGACCTGGAGACGACCGACTGTTCCTTGCTCTTCCAGCTCACAAGGTTTCCCCCCATAAATGTGCAAAAGCCCGATGTGGACTTGCGATCTCCTTTGTCGTTAGCATAGCAAGAATTCGAGTATGCTTTGACCTTTAAATGACCATTCTTCTGAAATAGTAGTCCTTTACCTGTCTCTGCTTTAATATATTCCAATATCCTCAGGGTAGACTGCAGATGACACTCCCTAGGAGCTTGCATGAATTGGCTAATCTTGCCTACAGTGTATGAGATGTCGGGTTTGGTTACCGTGAGATAAATGAGTTTGCTGACCAGACGCATGTACCTCGTAACATCTGATAGAGGAGACGAGTAATCTGTCTAGTTTTTATCTTCTCCAGTAGCCATGGGGCATCTGGCAGGTTTAGCCCCAGTTAACTCTGTCTCATTTAGAATGTTAAGAGCATAATTATGTTGGGAGATGACCAAGGAGTTGGGCTTTTGAGAGATTTCTATTCCCAGAAAGTATTTTGGGGAGCCCATATCCTTTGTGAACAGGTGTTGACGGAGATGTTTCTTTGTCAAGGCTACCCCATCTTGGTCATCTACAGTGAGAAAAATATCATCCACGTACACTGGAAGAACCACCAGACCCAGGGAGGTTTTGCGAATGAACAATAAGTGATCGACAGAACTTCTTGTAAAACCCACAACCGCCACAATGTCGCTAAACTTGTCAAACCACAACCAAGGCTCTGCTTTAGTCCATAGATGGTCTTCTTCAGCTGTATACCCGTGTCTCCCCCCGAGCAACATACCAGTAGGTTGCTCCATATAGATATCCTCCTAAAGATCACCATAGATAAATGCATTTTTGATATCCTATTCGGAAATGGGCCAATCCCTATTAACGACCATAAAGAGGAGTACCCGAATAGTGTTGAGATGAGCAACGGGAGAGAATGTATTAAAATAATCCACACCATAAGTCTGAGTGAAGTCTTTTGCGACAAGGCATTCCTTGTAGTGATCTACAGAACCCTCTGAACGGAACTTCACAACAAATTCCCGACGATAGTCAACAACATCAGTGCTCAATGGAGGAGGAATAAGGGTCCATGTACCCTGCTCAGATAGGGTGGCAATTTACTCATCCATGACAGCCTTCCAGTGAGGAATAACAAGGGCTTAGTGGTAGGTGTGGGGAGTGGCAGTGGTAGAGCACGCCAATGCAAAAGTCTGGCAAGAAGGAGTAAGATGAGCATAAGAAACAACAACAACAAGAGAGTGCTGGGTACATATTTGCACCCCTTTACGAATAGCAATGGGAAGATCCAGGTCAGCATGTTCCTCAGTATCCGATGCTTTCGCGGCAAAGAGAGCTGACCCGAGAGTAGAGAGAGACGGTTGCGGAGAAGCGGAAGACAGCAGAGGCAGAGAGAGGAGGAGAAGATGGTGGACACGACGGAGGAGGAGAATTCTTGGTATGTGTAGATGGGATAGAGGGGACGGTAGGAGAACCAGGAACATCAAAAAGAGAAGAGGAGTCGCGGGAGAAGTAGGATGCATTTTCGAAAAAGGTTATGTCCGCGGAGACGAACTGCTTGTGAACTACATGGTCAAAATAACAATAAACGTTCTGAGTGTTAGAGTAACCCAAAAAGACACATTGGGTGGCACGTGGGAGAGTTTGTCACGTGTGGTGGAGGGAGCGTGCATAAAAGCTGTGCACCCAAAGATACGCAGAGGGAGAGGAAATGCATCCTTTCCCGGATAGAGAATGGAGAATGGGGTTTGATCTTGGAGAACCTTGGAGGGAATACGATTGATTAGATAGCAGGAGATTAGAACGACATAGCCCCAATAGGAGAAAGAAACCTGCATTTGTGACATCAGAGTGCGAGCGCCATCAAGGAGGTGATGGTTTTTGCATTCTGCCACACTATTTTGCTGTGAGGTACAAACACAACTACTTTGATGAATAATCTCATTTTGCATACAAAAAGAAGAAATATCATGACTAAGATATTCTTTGACATTATCAGAGCAAAAGATTTTAATAGAGACATAAAACTGAGCCTTAATCATAAAGTAAAAATATGTTCATTCAGAAAATAATTCTGAGCGAACTTTTAAGAGATACACCCAAGTACAGCAAGAGAAGTCATCAATAAAAGTTACAAAATATGAACTACCTTGACCTATGGTGAGGGTAGGAGCAGGACCCAGACATCGGAGTGAACTAGATCAAACGGATGGGAAGAGCGACGACCTTGCTTCGGTTGGAAGGAGGAGCGATGATGCTTGCCAAGCTAACAGGCATCACAGTTGAGAGGAGGGCTGTGCTGAGGTAGGTGGGGCAGAAGCTGACAAAGAAGGTGTGGAGGAGGATGACCAAGGAGAAGATGCCATTGTAGAAGATCCATAAAAAAATATGAAAAAACTGACAGAGCAGATACATTATCAAGGAAGTAGAGGCCGCCGCTCTCAATCCTAGTAGCAATCTTCCTTTGGGAGGTTAGATCCTGAAAAGAATAAGGAGTAGGGGTGAATGTGACAGAACAGTATAGTTGCTTGAAAAGAGAAGTAATAGACAACAAATTGCATAGAAACTGGGGCACGTAGAGGGTGTCCGCTAGGCGAAGAGACGGAGTGAATTGAACAACTCCCGTCCATTTGACTTGTGAGGGAGAGACATCCGCAATAAAGACCTGGGGCAACCGACCATGTTTTTCTAAGAGAGAAAAACACTAAGGAATGTTGGTCATATGATTAGTAGCACTGGAGTCAATCAGTCATTTACCTTGAGTCACCATATAGGCACTACCTGAAGACGTGACCATCGAGGCAGATTGCTTCGAATAGGAGGTGGAAGCATCACCAGATGGGTGAAGATGCGGATGCTTCTTCCAGCAACGATCAACTATATGACCGATGCAGCCATAGTGAGAGCAGAGAAAACGGGAAGGTCCACATCCGCCGAATTGATGGCTGCGGCCACCAAAGCCACCCCGCTGAGTATGATAAGCATAAGTGTCAGTGATAGGTCAGGAGGATTGCAGAGGATGCTGAAGCGGAGATGTAATAGCAGCGATGCGGGAAGCAGTGGCATCCAAGTTGGGAGAATCCGCCTCGCCAAGGATCTGTTGATGGATCATATCATAGGACTCTAAAAGATGTAGAAGATAGTACACAACCAGAAGCTCCTGAAAGTGCTTGTGTTGCTCAGCAAGATCCGCAAAGAATGGACTGTTCTGAATAATTTAGGCTCCAAGAGCCTAAACTTGTTGATAGGAGACAGTTGGAGACATGGAGGGATGGGCAAAGAGGTCCGCATAGAGAGTATAGATGCGCACGTCTGAGCCCCCTTGGTTTAAAGAGCAGCAAGATGAAGCCAAGCCGCCTTTACTGTTTCATCATAGCGAATGATGGGAAGACAATCACTAGAAAGGCTGTTAGCCAGCCAAGTGCGAACAAGAGCGTCGCTAGCATCCCAGTCATCAAAGAGATCGGAATCAAAAAGAGGAGGGTCATAGGTGAGATGATGGCGTTTGCGTTGTGAGTGAAGAATAAAGATGAAGGAAACACTCCAGTTTGGGTAGTTGGAACAAATAAGTTTGGAAACGATCCCAAGATTACTCGAAGGAGTAGGGCGAGGAGGGTGGGCCACAGGAGTAGTAGTAGAGGAATCAGAGAGAGCCATGGAGAAAAGGAGAGCAGACGAAAAATAAGCCGCCCGAACAGGTAAGGAAGCCGCACGAACAGACAAAGAGAAGTCACGTGAACAGGCAAAGTGGTCGCGCGAAAAGACAAAGAGAGGCCGCACGAACATGCAAAGAGACCGGGCGAACATGTAATCAGGTATTGGGGAGATAGGGAGGTCATGAAAACAGGCGCGAGCAGATAATAGAGAATGGTCAACCACGCGAACAGGTTACGCAGACAGAGAGGGTGCACGAGCAGAGATAAACCGAGCGAACAGACAAAGCTCGAAGAAGAAAAGGAAGTCGTGTGAACATGCCACAAGAAGAAAGGGCAAACCGCGTGGAAAGAAGAAGCTCATAGAAGCAGGTGAAAAAGATCGAGTCCTCTGATACCATGTGCGAATAGAAAAATAGAAACTGAAATTGAACAATAACATAGTTTTTATTTCTAAAAAATTGTCTCAATTACAAAGGTATGGCCTCTCTTTTATATAATGGAGGAGAAGAGAGAGATTACAAATAAGCAATGTGGGACCAAATACATTTACGATGATTAGCGGCTAGACAAAATCAGACCGTACAGGTCATAAGGTTAGATTAGAAGGCTAACCGCACGACCATAATAACAAGCCACCAGAGGCTAGACAGAGTGAAACCTCCAGAGGCTAGGAGGCAGCTAGACTGCCCGGTTACCAAGCTGCTGGAGAGAAGCCGCCAGACCGCCTGGATATCAAACCGCCATAGTAAAACCGCCAGACCGGTCGGTCTATAAACCGCCAGACACAAGCAACTAGACCGCCCGGTCTACAAACCGCCAGAGACAAGCTGTCAGACCGCCCGGTTTCCATACTACCATAATTGCATACACCTCAATGCTAAGAACACAATAGCGGAGCCCTCGGATACACTTGCTGACAACTACCAGACATTATGGTCGAGTGTGCATTTAGGGGTTAGTACTCGAGACCTCAATATAAACACCCTACTTGTCCCCTCCAAAGACTCGCACACCTCATCAGAGCCATCATACTTCCTGTAACACCTCCCCTGTAATGACCGTATAATATGGGTCCGGCCGGGGCCCCACAACATACAGACGCCACAGCTTCAGTATTACAAGATGATATAGCTACCAAATCTCAAAACTCATAACACAACACAGCGGAAACAACAAGCAAGACTAGAAGTTATCCACACCTAAAAGAGTAACGAAATGGCCTTAAGGCCTTATAACAAAAGTGAGTCCAAACTCAAATAATACATCAGTCGTAAAAGTGCATAAGCATTCCTAGTCTACCTCGGCATGCAAGCCGGTCAACATGGGCATCAAACATACAATGTCATAAAAGTAGAGCTAAAGCAAAAAGGTAACACTTCATGAGGCTTAGGCCTTTCTGGCTGGCAAGCTATCTCCTACTTGCGATCCATGCCCTATAAAAATTATTAGTAACGTGGTCAACAAAGGCTGACGTCAAACTGTGTAACCAACACATCTCCTCCCGGCTGCCCCTAACGGACCCCGGGAACCCTCCAACCTGCAAGTCAGCACTTTGTATGCAATATATATATAAACAAGTAATACACTAAGAACAAGCTTGGATGTCTCAAACAACATACATGTTCTCTATTGTTGAGCATATAATAAAAGGGGCCTACTTATGCAACATGTATGCAACAACCTGGGCTTCACCCAAGACACCCTATCGTGTATGCATCTAGAACATCATCACATCATATGGGTACTCATCATTTCCCCATTGGCATAAAGCCGCAAACAAAGGGTTTTTACCAACATTCCCCCAACGCACATAAGCCACCACACAGAACTCTTGCCAAGGCCCCACCCACTCAAGGTATTAAACCTGGGCTTGCCTGCAAGCTCTGACTTCTCATGTCAGGATTCCAACAAACACACAGACCGATTCTAAGAAGCCTTGCTGGACCCCATCGACTCATGGCCTCATTGCCCTGGCTTGCCCCAAGCTTGGCATTCTCGTCAGTCTCACAGAAGGGGACTAGTCTCGCCGGGACACTCTCCACACATGACGTGTACGTCACGAGATATCCAGCCGACCACGGAGACACAACCACGCCTTGGCACATCACAATCCAAGACAATTCCACCCTAATCCCTCATTCGTATTGCACCGTTCCCGTGCACCAAAGAAACCATCTACCACCCATGCGGAGCTAACCTTGTCCACCAAGGAAACCATCTACCGCCAATGAGGAGCTAACCTTGTCCGGTACCAGCTAAACGTACTCACACAAGATAAAGGGAATAACATCACAAACATCACAACATCACAAACATCACAAACATCACAAACAGCCTCTTGCCGCAACAGATCTCTACGAATCCTTAAACCTCGTATGCAACATCACTGAGTCAGAATAACGGTCGCGACTACGTTTTCACCCACCATGCCTAATCCACTAACGAAGCGGATATCTAATGCAAAAACATGCCGGGGACGGACTCAATCGACCAGGAGGTTCCACTTGAACCTTGGCGACCCAAACCCCTCTCATTTGAGAGCTGGTGCCCAAAAACTAGAAAATAAAAGATGCTAAAACATGCATCCTAAAACCAAGAGGAGAAGTGTCGTTACCTTCCGACTCCTCTTCCTAGCCATGAAAAAAATAGCCGGATGAAAACCTTCGCAACAATCTAGCCCCCACGGATCTGGGCTCGGCTCGCGATTTGGAGCACCGAAGCCTCTCCAACAGCCGGATCTCTTCTTCACCTTCTTCCTTGCTCTCCCCTCTCTCTAGAACTTTAGTATGAGAAAGCTTGGAGAAGAATGAGAATTTCTAACCCTAATCTCGGACTTAACTCAGCAAGAGCAATCTTGGACCATCAGATCCGAAAAGAAAGGGAAGAACGACCGGGATTCGAACTAAAAATCAAAACACCTGGGCCAAACACGGCTTGTGACACGCCCGTGTCCAAGGCCGTGTTCCCTAATTGACGCCGAAACCGTCGCACCCAAAATAAGATACGGGGCCTTGATACGCCCGTGTCACATTTGACACGGCCGTGTCCAACCTGAACACGCCTGGGCTCTAGGCTGTGTACAATCCCTTACACGTCCCGACTCACAACCCGAGAAGGACACAGCTTGGGACACGCCCGTATCTCAGGCCGTGTTCGAAGCCTCGACGATCGTCGAATGCAGATCGTCGATCGCTGGCCAGATCGTCGAACAGAGTTCCTGGCAAAATCATCGAACGCAGTCGAATCGTCTAACAGAGATTGCTGGGGAAATCGTCGAACGTAGATCCATGGAAATCGTCGAACGCAGATCGCTGGGGAAATCGTCGAATGCAGATCCATGGAAATCGTCGAACGCGGATTGACACAGCGGACACGCTCTGTGACACGCCCGTGTCACAGGCCGTGTACCCCTACTCAATGATCGCCACTCGACGATCGTCGAACCGAGGGGACACGCCCCCTGTCATGCCCGTGTTCCAGGGCGTGACCACCCAAACATTTCGTCGACCGAAATTCGTCGACCACGCGCCTTACTACGCCACCCGAGCGGGACACGCCCATAGACACGCCCGTATCCTAGGACGGGTTCCCTGTCTCGACATTTTGTCGAGCACAGGACGTCGACTTCCCGGACTCTCGACGAGCCTGAGCTTGATACGGCCAGGGACACACCCGTATCCTAGGCCGTGTGACCCCCAACTAAGACCCAATCTTGGCCAAAAAACACTGATCGTCCCTCTTACAAATTTTTGGGCGTTACAACTCTCTCCCCCTTAAAAGAATTTTGTCCCGAAATTACAAAGTGAAAAGGGAACAAAACTTAAATGGTACCTGAACTGAAGAGCTCTGGATACTCTTCCAGCATGGTTTGTTCTCGCTCCCAAGAGAGCTCCTCGTGACCGCAGTTGTCCCACGGACTTTCACGAGTTTGACCCCTTTTATTCCGCAACTGCCGAATCTCCGAATCCTCTATAGCAATTGGACTGACTCGTGTCCTCAAGTCTTCCCATATCGGCACCAATGTCGGCTCGATCACCACACTAGCCTCCACCAAGGCTTTCCTCAAGACGGATACATGGAAAACGTCGTGCAATCCATTCAGCTCTGCGGACAACGCCAACCGATAGGCTGCTTCTCCCACGCGTTCAACAACTTTAAAAGGTCCCAAAAACCTTGTACTCAACTTCTTGAGTCGACGAATCCATGAGACGCCTTTGAACGGCTTGATCTTCAAATAGACCCAATCGCCTATCGCAAACTCCAACTTCCTATGGCGAGCATTAAAATACTTTGCTTACCGATCTTGCGCCACCTTCATACGCTCTTGAATGGTCCGCACCATCTCACAAGCGTCAGCTACCACCTCTTTTCCCAACAGTTTGGTGTCTCCCGCCTCTGCCCAAGACATCGACGTTCGACACCGTCTCCCATACAAAGCTTCGTACGACGCCATTTTTATACTTTCTTGGTAACTTTTGTTGTACGCGAACTCTACCATGACGAGGTGATCTTCACACTTCTTGCCGAAATAAAGAATGCACATTCTCAACATGTCTTCCATAATACGGTTCGTTCTTTCGGTTTGCCCGTCAGTTTGGGGATGGAAAGCTGTACTGAACTTGAGCTTCGTGCCCAAACTCTTTTGAACCAATCTCCAGTCCTTGGACGTAAACCGTACATCTCTATCGCTGACTATGCTCTTAGGAATCCCCTATAGTCGCACATTGTTGCGAACATACAACTCCACCAGCTTCTCCACGCCGTCCTCCTTCCGATTTGGGATGAAGTGGACCACCTTGGTTAGGCGATCCACGATCACCCAAATAGCGTCATTACCCTGCTGCGATCTAGGTAACCCATGCACAAAATCCATAGAGATATCATCGAATTTCCACTCGGGGATTGGAAGAGGCTTTAGGAACTCGCCCGGCTTTTGACACTCGGCCTTCACCAAGGCACAAGTTTGGCATCGATTCACATACAAAGCTACGTCCCGCTTTAGCCCCGACCACCAAAAGATTTCTTCATATCCAAGTACATCTTTGTACTGCCCGGGTGAATGGAGTACTTTGTGAAGTGAGCCTCAAACATCAACTCCTCACGGAGCTTGCCGAACTATGGTACACAAATCCTTCCGTCCTTCTTCAGAATCCCATCAATCATCTCCCAGGCGCTACTCTCGCCCTTTTGAGCCTCCACAACATATGGTTGAAACTCCACATCCAAACGGGTCGCTTCCCGAATACAATCGGACAAGTCGTTCTGCATTTCAATCCAGTTCAACTGAGCCACGCTGGACTCGCCTCTCGCCATACATTCCAAACCAAGGGACTCCCATTCTAGCACCAACCGCTCATCATGGGCTTCTATCCAATTCCCTTGCCCAGAGTATTTTCTACTCAATGAATCTGCCACCACATTGGCTTTGCCTGACGTGTACTGAATCGCCACCTCATAGTCTCCAAGGAACTCGACCCACCTGCGCTGCCGCATGTTTAGGTCTTTTTGATCCAAGAGGTACTTTAGGCTTTTATGATCCGTGAAGATCTCCACCTTTGCACCATAAACATAGTGTCACCATATTTTTAATGCAAAAATTACCGCCGACAACTCCAAGTCATGGATGGGGTGATTCCTCTCATGAAGCTTCAGCTGCCTAGACCAAAAAGCTATCACCTTGCCATGTTGCACCAAAACACAACCCAAACCGCATCCCGATGCGTCACTGAAGATCTGAAATCCCTCGGTCCCTTGCGGTAGACTTAGGATTGGAGCCATCATCAGTCTCTCCTTCAGTGCCTCAAATGGTTGACTGCACTCTTGAGTCCACACAAACTTATGATCTTTACGAGTAAGTGAGGTGAGGGGTAGAGTTATCCGCAAAAAATTTTCCACGAATCTCCTTTAGTACCCGACTAGTCCAAGAAAACTTCGAACTTCTGCCACGGTCCTCAACACTGACCAATCTCTGTTGGCTTCCACTTTTGTTGGATCCACTGCCACCCCATCCCCACTAATCACGTGGACCAAAAATGCCACCTTCGCTAACCAGAACTCGCACTTTGAGAACTTTGCATACAACTGATTCTCTCTCAACACCTGCAAGACCACTCTCAAGTGGGTCTCATGCTCCACTTCCAATTTGGAATACACCAAGATGTCGTCAATGACGACAACCATAAAAGAATCCAAGTATTATCGGAACACCCGATTCATCAAATCCATGAATACAGATGGCGTGTTCATCAGCCCGAATGGCATCACCGTAAACTCAAAGTGTCCATACCTCGTACCAAATGCAGTCTTGGGTATGTCCTCGTCCCGAATTTGCAACTGATAATAGCTTGACTTCAAGTCCAATTTTGAATACACAATCGACCCCACCAACTGGTCGAACAAGTCTTCTATCCGAGGAATCGAATACTTATTCTTGACGGTCAGTTTATTCAGCTCTCGATAGTCTTTGCACAGCCGCATACTACCGTCTTTATTCTTTACAAACAACACCGACGTGCTCCACGGAGAAGAACTGGGTCTGATATACCCTTGCTCCAAAAGTTCCTGCAACTGTACTTTGAGTTCAGCCAACTCCTTTGGTGCCATCCTAAATGGAGGACGTGACACCGGCCTAGCTTCCGACACAAACTCGATCGAGAAGTCAATCTCTCGCCGAGGAGGCGCTCCAGGAAGTTCATCCGGAAACACATCTTTGAACTCTGTCACTACGGGCACTTCCTCAATAGACAACTGGGAGAGGCGAACCTCCAATAATGCTACAAGCGCTACACCACCCTGGTTAATCGCCCGCATCAACTGCATGGCCGAAATCAGGGAATAGGCCACTCCACAAAGGCCCTCAAATTTGACTTCCGCCTGCGCCTTGCTCCTTAGGGTCACCACCTTAGATAGGCAATCAATACTAGCGCGCTGCTCTGCAAGCCATTCCATGCCCAAATCACATCAAACTCAACCAATGGTAAAACCGTTGCTACCAATACGAAGTCAACTCCGTCCAGCTCCCAACAAATGCGCCCTTTGGCCCCAGTGGTCATGGATGGCCCATTGGCATGCGCACTTTCAGCTCCGCGTCTGCCGAAAATGACTCAACTCCAATTCTCCAGATGAAGCTCTCTGCAAGAAAGGAGTGCGATGCTCCCGTATCGAACAATACCCTAGCGGGGTATCCGGAAACTAACACGAAGCCTAAAATATAGACATCACATGTAAAGGTCTAAACGTATGAAGGATAAAGTTAAACTTAAACTTCCTCATACCTATCACCACATCGGGTTGGCGGATCGCTTCATGTTGTCCAAGGTTGTAAGCCCTTGGTTACACCGGTTGGAACCGAGGAGCGCTTGACTCCGCCAACTTTCCTTTTTCTGCGGCACTGGGGCCGGAGCGCACAGTCCGCTCTTGCCTTGTCTCCTGCTCCACAGCTCCTTGATTACAAAAGTGAGCAATGTGTCCCACCTTTTCATAGTTGAAGCACGTCGGTGTCCCCTTAGAGTGAGACCCTCTGTACGTCCATTTGTTTTTCTCACCGGACATGTATGTGTGAGGATTCTTCCTCCATCTATTCCCTTCCAACTTTCCTTGGGATTGAGAAGGCTTCCCTTCTCCTTGCTAGGGCGCAAAGCCCTTACGACGTTGGCATTGCTCTAGATCACTTTCCAAAGTTCTGGCAGCCTCCACTAGCTCATTGAAACCAGCCCTCTTCATGGCAATGAGGGGTTGTCTTAGATTCTCCCTCAGCCCTTGATAAAAGAGGTTATCCCTCTCTACATCATCTACCATTGTCGTTCCCGCGTAACGACCCAAACGGGTGAACTCCTGCACATACTCGTCCACCGTCTTGTCTCGTTACATTAAGTGCAGAAACTGCCTCTGAAGGGCCAACCGTGTAGAAACGGGAATGTACCTCTTTAGAAAAGCATCCCCATGTTCTTCCATCGACGGGGTGCGTCCTGTAAATTGGCGGCCGCTATGACTCACCCACCACAACTTGGCGTCTCCTTCTAACATGAACGCGACATACTCAGATTTATTCTCTTCTGGCGTCTCTGCCGCCCTAAAACGCTCTTGAATCCGAGCCCACCAATCCTCCGCATCAGTTGGCGTACCAACTCCCTTGAACGACGGGGGATGGAAGCTGAGAAAGTACTTTATCTGCCGGTCCACATGCCCGACCACCACTTTCTGCCAAAGGCTCTACTCGCCTGGCTTCTCCGCCTGGAATGGCCGTCGCCGTATCCGGGGTAGCAGGAGTTGCTACCTGAGCTGTTGCTTCTGCTTGGGCTGCCACCATCGCTTCTGCAAGCATGCGGCAGAAGTCGGTCGGGTTTACACCCATGCCCACCTGACCTTGAGCAGTATCACTACACGCCGAAAGCTCTTCTCTTGCTCTCGACGTACCCGCCTCATTGCTTGCACTCTTCAAGAAAACAAGAAAATAAGGAATCAGTCTCTAATCTCAAGACTTAAACATAAGGACACTCATGGTCCCGCGTTACTCTTATGTGGATAACTTCTTTACGCACTGACCTTGAATCTAATCTCTGTCTGATACCAAATTGTAACACCTCACCTGTAATGACCGTATAATATGGGTCCGGCCGGTGCCCCACAACATACAGACGCCACAGCTTCAGTATTATAAGATGATATAGCTACCCAATCTCAAAACTCATAACACAACACAGCGGAAACAACAAGCAAGACTAGAAGTTATCCACACCTACAAGAGTTACGAAATGGCCTTAAGGCCTTACAACAAAGGTGAGTACAAACTCAAATAATACATGAGTCATAAAAGTGCATAAGCACTCCTAGTCTACCTCGGCATGCAAGCCGGTCAACATGGGCATCAAACATACATAGTCATAAAAGTAGAGCTAAAGCAAAAAGGTAACACTTCATGAGGATTAGGCCTTTCGGGCCGGCGAGCTAGCTCCTGCTTGCAATCCTTGCCCTGTAAAAATTATTAGTAACGTGGGTCAGCAAAGGCTGACTTCAAACTATGTAACCAACACATCTCCTCCCGGCCGCCCCTAACGGACCTCGGGGAACCCTCGAACCTACAAGTCAGCACTTCGTATGCAATATATTTATATAAACAAGTAATGTACTAAGAACAGGCTTGGATGTCTCAAACAACATACATGTTCTCTATTGTTGAGCATATAATAAAAGGGGCCTACTTATGCAACATGTATGCAACAATCCGGGCTTCACCCAAGGCACCCTATCGCGTATGCATCTAGGACATCATCACATCATATTGGTACTCATCATTTCCCCATTGGCATAAAGCCGCAAACAAAGGGTTTTTACCAACATTCCCCCCAACGACACATAAGCCGCCACACAGAACTCTTCCAAGGCCCCACCCGCTCAAGGTCTTAAACCCGGGCTTGCCTGCAAGCTCTGACTTCTCATGTCAGGATTCCAACAAACACACAGACCGATTCTAAGAAGCCTTGCTGGACCCCACCCGCTCATGGACTCATTGCCCGGGCTTGCCCCAAGCTTGACATTCTTGTCAGTCTCACAGAAGGGGACTAGTCTCGCCGGGACACTCTCCACACATGACGTGCACGTCACGGGATAGCCAGCCGACCACGGAGACACAACCATGCCTTGGCACATCACAATCCAAGACAATTCCACCCTAATCCCTCATTCGTACAACAGCATTCCCGTGTACCAAGGAAACCATCTACCACCCATGCGTAACTAACCTTGTCCACCAAGGAAACCATCTACCGCCAATGAGGAGCTAACCTTGTCCGGTACCGGCCACACGTACTCACGCAAGATAAAGGTAAGAACATCACAAACATCACAAACATCACAAACGGCCTCTTGCCGCAACGGATCTCTACGAATCCTTAAACCTCGTATGCAACATCACCGAGTCGGACTAACGGTCGTGACTACGGCTTCACCCACCATGCCTAATCCACTAACGAAGCGGATTTCTAATGCAAAAACATGCCGGGGATGGACTCAATCGACCTGGAGGTTCCTCTTGAACCTTGGCGACCCAAACCCCTCTCATTTGAGAGTTGGTGCCCAAAAACTAGAAAATAAAAGATGCTAAAACATGCATCCTAAAACCAAGAGGAGAAGTGTCGTTACCTTCCGACTCCTCTTCCTAGCCATGAAAAAAATAGCCGAATGAAAACCTTCGCAATGATTTAGCCTCCACGGATCTAGACTCGGCTCGCGATTTGGAGCACCGAAGCCTCTCCAACAGCCGGATCTCTTCTTCACCTTCTTCCTTGCTTTCCCCTCTCTCTAGAACTTTAGTAAGAGAAAGCTTGGAGAAGAATGAGGATTTTTAACCCTAATCTCGGACTTAACTCAACAAGTGCAATCCTGGACCATCAGATCCCAAAAGAAATGGAAGAACGACCACGATTCGAATTGAAAATCAAAACACCTGGGCCGAACATGGCTTGTGACACGCCCGTGTCCAAGGCCGTGTTCCCCAATCGACGCCGAAACCGTCACACCCAAAACAAGACACGGGGCCTTGACACGCCCGTGTCACATTTGACACGGCCGTATCCAACTGAACATGCCTGGGCTCCAGGCCGTGTCCAATCCCTTACACGTCCCGGCTCACAACCCGAGAAGGACACGGCCTGGGACACGCCCGTGTCTCAGACTGTGTTCGAAGCCTCGACGATCGTCGAACGCAGATCGTCGATCGTTGGCTAGATCGTCGAATCGAGTTTCCTGGCAAAATCATCGAACACAGCCAAATCGTCGAACAGAGATTGCTGGGGAAATCATCGAACGCAGATCCATGGAAATCGTCGAATGCAGATCGCTGGGGAAATCGTCGAACGCAGATCCATGGAAATCATCGAACACGGATTGACACAGCGGGACACGCCCTATGACATGCCCGTGTCACAGGCCGTGTACCCCTACTCGACGATCGCCACTCGACGATCGTCGAACCGAGGGGACACGCCCCCTGTCACGCCTGTATTCCAGGGCGTGACCACCCAAACATTTCGCCGACCGAAATTCATCGACCACGCGCCTTACTACGCCACCCAAGTGGGACACGCCCATGGACACGCCCGTATCCTAGGCCGTGTTCCCTATCTCGACACTTTGTCGAGCGCAGGACGTCGACTTCCCGGACTCTCGACGAGCCTGAGCTTGACACGGTCAGGGACACGCCCGTGTCCTAGGCCGTGTGACCCCCAACTATGACCCAATCTTGGCCAAAAAATGCTGATCATCCCACTTACAAATTTTGGGGCGTTACACTTCCGTTAATGTGCTGGCTGGACCAGTACCGAATGACCCACCACAAAAAGAACAAACTCTGTATGAAACTACTTACCTGAGCTTCCAGCTAGTTGGAACATCCCGTACTCAAGACTTCTACATCACCGAGCCTTCATCTCGCAGGACTAACACGTCCTTAATTTATCTCTACCATGAGCCTCCAGCTCGCAGGACTAACGAGACCTAAATCACTCCAACCCATACACGAGTGAGATTGATAGGTTATCCCTTCAACCTATTAGACTACTCTTGTCTAACTTCTAGTTATACATAGCTATTTAAGGTTGATCTTGGACTTCCTGAGGTCTATCCGGTGAAAGGCTCGCACCAGTACTAGGAACTATGACGGGATTAACCCCATCATTCCCTTTCTTAAGATATTTAGTTTTGTTAGTGAATACCCTTTATTAAACCCTCTCACATAGTTACTCTTAGAAAGTCTATGATGATTTGTGCTTCATGTAGGGGAATGAAAATATTTCGTTGATCCCAAACTTATCTACGTCTGTTATGGTCCATATACACTAACTCACACCGCCTCTGGGTAAATCCCTTAGGACTACAACGAAAATCACATCAAGGTCCTAAGAATACCCCAACCTAACTAGACTCAATTTGTATCGCATCTAACCCTCACCCCATTGACTTTACTATATGCAGCACAAATGATCGATATGAATCTAGGGGTTGTAACTCCAAATATTTTATCCAAATGTCAAGCGATTAATTTACAGGGGTCTGAATACTCAGTTTTGATGAAGTTCCCAATTTTCACAATTTTTTAAATTAAATTGACCACAATTGAATTTTCCTAAAATATAAGCCACTAGTGGATTTGAACATGAAGTATCACATTCAAGGGTCCAAACAGTACGAAGAATTTTCACAAGGTCGCAATGATAAATAAAAGGACTAGACCAAATTTCATAACATTCTAGTAATATTTGATATTTAATTTCTAACTACAAAAATCTGATCCACTAGGTCATATTACACATAAAATACTTTAAATATTCATCAAATAATCCTAGAAAATAACTAGAGGTTACAAATGGTAAATAATTATTTATTCCAAAAATGCATAATTTTATAACACAATTTGAACACAAATATCTCAATAATATAGAAGGGGACAAAATAGTAATTATAACTGCAACCATAATATTATCTTTCAAAAATTCCAATTAATTTATCTAGTGTATATCTTACTACATTTGTACAACCCTATATTCGCTGAGTAGGACAAAGATCGTCCAAAGATCAAGATTGGGCTAGATTTGGACTTATAATTGGATCAAGTAAGAAAGCGTGCGGGAGTGCTCTCGCCATAAGTAGGCTGTAAGGCTCTTGCCCAGGGGTTGAATAACGCCATTTCATCGAACGTCTGTTCGTCGAGCTCAGTTTGTCAAGCTGGAGACGTAGTTCGTTGAACGCCAGTTCGTCGAGCTAAACTCTTCGAGCTGGGCCTTCGACTTAAGGTTATGATCGTCGAACGTAGATGTAAGGCTCAGGCCACGACAGAATTAGGGCGGGCGTGAAGGCTCCCACCCCGGGTAGGTGCTGGGGCTCATACCTCAGGATGGTGGAAGTCTATGGGCCCTTGGTATTGAGTTATGCTTATCCACTCAACACTCCCTCCAGCTCTTGGCGTTGAGTGATGCTTCTCCACTCAACGCTCCTACCTGATCTTGGCGTTGAGTGAGGCTTCTCCACTCAACGCTCCAATAGCTTTTAGCGTTGAGTGATGCTTCTCCACTCAACGCTCTCGTTAGCCTTTGGCGTTGAGTGATTCTTCTCCACTAAACGCCCATCAGCTTCTGGCATTGAGTGATGCTTCTCCACTCAATGCTCCCTGTCAGCCTTTGGCGTTGAGTGATGCTTCTACACTCAACGCTCCCAGTAGACTTTGGCGTTGAGTGATGCTTCTACACTCAATGCTCCAGCATCCTTTGGCATTGAGTGATGCTTTTCCACTCAAAGCTCCCGCCAGCCTTTGGCATTGAGTGATGCTTCTCCACTCAACGCTACTGTCATCCTTTGGCCTTGAGTGGTGCTTCTCCACTCAACGATCTCGTCAGCCTTTAGGTCCCTCCCAGGGTAGGCGTGAGGGCTTGTTCTCGGGCCAAGCTGGGTTCCCGCAGAGCTCAGTAGGGAGAGCTTCTGCTAGTGGGACCCAGACCTGAAATTACCTAAATACCCCTGGTCTGCATTTAGCTCCTCAGAACAGCGGAGTTTTTCTATTTGCAGACCAGTCTAGGGGCATTTTAATAATTCTAGGGTAACAGAAGTATGTTTTTTGCAGACCAGATATTGAAAATCTATAAATAGACACACAGGATACCTCAGAAGGCAGATTTTCTCATACTCTCATTTTTCCTTTTATAGCTTTCTGAGGTACTCCTAGCCCAACAATTGGCTTTGGAGGGGAAGTACTCAGAGAACTTCTAGGTTAGTGGAGGGGCCTCTCAGCTGAGGCTTAGGGTCAGTATCCAGTTCTTTGTGGCTAGTCTTGGGTCAAGGTTTAGGAGAAGTAGGTGTCGGCCACACCCCAAGGTGTGAACTCTCGTTGAGGCTAGTTTTTGGCATCAACATTTCTGGTGTGGTGAGCGTGGACCGTGGATGATACAAGAAAATCTCAAGTCGAGTATCATGGCTGGAGGTGAAGGAGAAGGAGCTGGCTCGGGAGGTTCTCCCTCACAGGGAAGTGGTGTGACGTTGGGTATTTTGGAGGACTTCAGGAGAGAAGTCTTGCGGAACATCCACTTGGCCTTCTAGGCAAGAGGCGAGTGGGAGACACCTCAGGTCCTGGTGGAGGCTACTCCGTCATTGGCCGAGAACGCTCCCGGACAATGCCCCAGGAAGGAGGTTTTGGCAGAGGTGGTAGAAATGGATGTCCATAGGCGGGAGCTATTCCCGGGACAGACCAGTGCGGACATGGCAAGCGATCCGAGCTCGCGCAAAGAGCCCTCTCGGTAGGCAGGGGGCGGGATCCCCTTCAGTGAGCTCATCATCTCAGCTCCGGTTCCGGAGGGTTCTGAGAGCCAGACATGACCTACTATATGGGGAGGGATGACCACACGCAGCATGTGTAGTGGTTTGAAGATTCCGTCTCCATAAGGCAAATGTCGGATGCCTTCAAGTGTAGGCTCTTCGCAATCACTCGGAAAGAGAAGGCTAGGGACTTGTTCCACCAGTTGCCCGCGAGTTCGATTTATTGCTTCGAATATCTATGATGTGGGTTCTTATTGTGGTTCTCAACATCCAAGAAGAGGAAGAAGGGTGCAAAGTGCTTGTTCGTCGTCAAGCAGAGGTCTAAGGAGATGCTGGGGATCTTTGTAGACAGGTTTCAGGAGGAGATTTTGCAGGTGCAGGAGATGTCGGGGTACACAGTGATGCTTGCCTTCACCCTGGGGTTGAGGCCCAGCTTCTTTAGCATAGAGCTGAAGATAGTTCCCCCCCTCTCCTTCGAGGAGTTGATGGAGAGGGCGGCGAAGGAGATCAAGATCGAGGCGGACAAAATCCGACGTTTCTCAGGAGGTTGTCCTAGTTGGCAGAGGATAATGGGAAAGAGCCGGGAGCAGGGAGGCAGAGAGAGTAGAGGGAGAAGAGAGAAGAGAGAAGGAGAGAGGAACCCCGAGGATAGGGGTAGCAGCAAGGTTGGGGGCCAAGTGATCCGAACAACAGGTTGGGCTGGAGACCCCATGAAGGTTACCCTCAGGGGCAGGGTGGTGGTTTCCAAGGTAGGGACAACCACCACAAGCAAAGGAGGTTCAACCAGCCGGCCTGGAGGCAGGGATAGAGGGTCCCCTCTCCCGCCGCAGTAAGAAGTGATGGAGATAGTAAGGGGAAAAGGAGGAAAGAGAGGAACTCGAGGAGGAGCAAGGAGGAGAGAATGCAGGGTAGCGTTGCCCTTCTGTGACTTTCACTAGGAGGAGGGTCATGCAACAGCCACCTGCCCAGAGTTTCTAGAGATGAGTGGGGCAAGGGGGCAGTCCCAGTAGCAAACCCCCCGTGAGTATTGAGGATGTTCTGCTAGGAGGAGGAGAGGATAAGTGTGAAGATTGGGTGGACGTGGGGTCCGGGGAGAGATCGGGGTGATCCATGGGGGTGTGGGGATCGAAGCCACCAGTAAGGGAGTTTTCAGACCATGTTCCGAAGGAGCGTCGCCTCGACCTCCCAGACCCCCCCCCCCACCGAAGGAAAAGATCACATTCTTGGTAAAAGACACGCCTGACTATGAAGACCCATTCTGCGGTGCCTTGGTGATCCAGACGGCGGTGGAGAATTTCAAGGTCTCCCTGATTCTGGTGGACACAGGGAGCTCGATGAACGTAATCTTCAAGAAGGACTTTGATGAGATGATGGTGGAAGCACGGATGGTCCTAGCCTCGGATGGACCGTTGTTCTGGTTCACGGGGGAGCGGAAGGTATGTCTAAGGATGGGTAGGGTTGCATGTGACGTTGGGGGGTATCGAGGAAATGTCGGTTCGTCATCATTGACGCTCCAAGCAGCTACAATGTAATATGGGAGTCCTCTCATCAACGCCTTTTATTGCGTCCCCTCCTCATTCCATCAGTGCCTAAAGTTCCACAGCGATGGAGTGCAGGTCAGGATCAGGGGAGATCTGAAGGTGGCAAGGCAGTGCTACGTGACTGCCGTTAATACCATATCTTGGATGGCAGAGGCGGAGGACCTGGAAAATGAGATGGCGAGGGAGGAGGAAGCTGTGGGGGAGGGAGTTATGATCCTAGGTGAGGCTGGGGAGAGGATTGGAGAGGAAGCTCCGGGGTAAGGAGTGATGAGCTAGGTTGCGGCTGGGCAGAAGATTGAAGAGGAAGCCGCGGGGGAAGGAGTGATGAGCCTGGGTGAGGCTAGGGAGAAGATTGGAGAGGAAGCTGCGGGGGAAGGAGTAATGAGCCTGGGTGAGGCTGGGGAAAAGATTGGAGAGGAAGCTGCGGGGAAGGGAGTAGTGAGCCTGGATGAGGTTAAGGAGGAGGTTGTTGAGAAAGAAGGGGCAAGCCTAAGTGAGGCTATAGAGAAGGCAGCGAGGGAGCAAGGGGTAGAGGGAGAAGCGGAGGGCGAGACCCAGAGGGGAGAAGGAGTGGATTTGTCTGTAGGAGGCCTGTTGGAGGCAGTGGAGTTTGAGGTGGTAGAAGGTGAGGAGGAGCACGGAGGAGAGGAGGAAAGGTCTGGTAGTGAGCAGTCTAGGCTGGAGCCCTCGGAGGAAGTCGTAGAGATGGAGGTCATCAACATGGCATGAAAGGTAGAGAAGGTGAGGGTCTGCGGGGGCTTGCGTCCCGAAGACCAGGAAAGGATGCGGGAGTGCATCCAAAAGAATGTTGACATCTTTGACTGGAGTGCGATGGACATGACGGGCATTAACGCTGATGTGGCTTGCCACCGCCTGAACCTGGACCCAAAGACGCGCCCCATTCGCCAGAATATGAGGACCATCGCCACCAAGCTGGAGGATCCCATCCATGAGGAGGTGAAGAAGCTTCTAGACGCAGGTTTCATTTCGGAGATCCAGTACCCAGGCTGGGTCTCCAATGTGGTAATGGTAAAGAAGGGTGATGGAAAGTGGTGTATGTGTGTAGACTTTTCTTTATTGAATAAATCATTCCCTAAGGATTGTTACCCCCTTCTTCGGATCGACGCGCTGGTTGATTCATGCGTCAGCTTTTCTGTTATGAGTTTTTTGGATGCTTTTTCAGGTTATCACCAGATCCGTATGCATTCCCCTGACGTCAAGGATGTCTCCTTCATCACGAGGGAGGGATTCTTAAGCTATAATATGATGCCCTTCATGCTAAAGAACGCGGGGGATATGTACCAGCGAATGATGGATCGGGTGTTTAGAAACCAGATTGGAAGGAACCTTGAGGTCTATGTCGATGACCTCATGATAAAGAGCAGGGATGTGGAGTCACACCTGCTTGACTTGGAGGAGACATTCGTGACCCTTGGAAGGTTCAAGATGAGGTTAAACCCCCAAAATGTGTCTTCGGGGCAAGCCGAGGCAAGTTCCTCGGATACCTTCTAACCCCGGTGGGGGTCAAGCCTAACACGGATAAGGTGAAGGCCATCGTGGAGTTGGAATCGCCTCGCAATGCTAAGGAGGTTCAATGCTTGATGGGAAAGCTAGTCGGGTTGAGTCGGTTTCTCTCTCATGCCGGGAGAAGTGCTCGCCTTTCATGAAAACGCTTCGGGGAAACAAACAGTTTGAGTGGACAGAGGAATGTGATGGGGCATTCCGGGCGTTGAAGGCTCAGCTATCCCAAGCGCCGCTCCTACAGAGCCCGAAGGAGGGAGAGGACTTATCCTTGTACCTTGGGGTAGGGGTTGAGGCTGTAAGCTCTGTTTTGGTAAGAGAGGATGGGAAGAGGCAGTTACCCATCTATTATTTTATTAGGAACTTGAAGAAGGCTGAGCTACGCTACCCCATCCTGGAAAAGTTGGCTTTTTCTCTAATCGTCTCGGCCAAGAAGCTCAGGCCATACTTCCAGGCCAACTCGATCAAGGTGATGACCGACCACCCACTGCGCAAGATCTATGAAGGGGTGGATCACTCGGGCGGTTGGCCAAGTGGTACATTGAGCTCAGCTAGTTCGACGTTTCTTTCATGCCCAGGCTCTGCATCAAGGCACAGGCGGTGGCGTACTTCTTGGTCGACTATGTCATAGAGATGGAAGGGGAGGAATCACTACCAAGGGAAGCGTGGAGGATGTACGTTGACGGAGCTTCAAGGAAACATTCGCTTGGAGGAGGGGTATTGTTGGTGAGCCCCCAGGGGGTCACCATAGAGCAAGCAGTGGCACTGCACTTCCCAGTCACCAACAACCAGGAGGATTATGAGGCTGTCATAGCCAGGTTGCTGTTGGCTAAGGAGCCCGGGATTCACCTCGTGGAAGCGTTCACAGATTCACTGGTGGTGGCGTCCCAGATCAGTGGGAATATGAAGCTCGGGAGCCGACCCTCCAGAGGTACTTGGCCAAGGAGAGGGTGATCATTGGTGGGTTCCGAGCCTTTTCAATTCAGCATGTCCCTAGGGAAGAGAATGAAGCAGCGGACCGATTGGGCAAGCTTGGACCCCGAGGGGGGAAACCTTGACCGAGCCATTTCATCCAGCAATCTAGGAAGGGGAGCTGATGGAAGTGGATCAGATCATGGGTGGATCCCTTCGTGACCTTCTTCGCCACGGGAAACCTCCCTAAAGTGGTCAAGGAGGCCTAGGGCTTTCGTCATAAAGCGGCCCACTATCTTATGCATGAAGGGAGCTTGCATCAAAAGATGTTATCGGGCCTTTTGGCGTGATGTGTGGTGGAGGAAGAGATGCCAAGGATTTTGGAGGAGGTGCACTCCAGGGAGTGTGGAAGCCATTCAAGAGGTAGAACGCTGGAGGTAAGGGTGGTCAGACAGGGATACTTCTGGCCCACCCTGAGGAAGGATGCGACAGAGTATGCGAGGAGGTGCCAAAAGTGTCAGATCTACGCCCCCTTTAGCTCCAGCCTGCTCAACGACATCGAAGCTTAACGGTAACATGGCCCTTCGCCATTTGGGGATGGACCTAGTTGGGTCGTTTCCTCTAGCGAGTGGGCAGAGAAGGTTCCACTTAGTCATGATCAACGATTTTTCAAAATTGCTGGAGGTCAAGGCACTGGCCAAGGTAACGTCCCAAGTCATCAGGAACTTCGTTTGGGGAGAGATCATCTGCAGGCATGAGCTTCCTCAGGCCATTGTCACGGACAATGGTCTAGAGTTTGCAAGCGAGGAGTTCATAAGCTTCTGCACTCAGCTGGGTATCGACCTCAGGTTTGCCTCCATTCACCACCCCAGGAGCAACGACTAGGTGGGGAGGCAAACAAAATTATACAGAACCTGCTCATGAAGAAGGTGGAGAACCTAAGGGGTAACTGGGTGTAGCAGCTCCCCTCGGTGTTATGGGCTCTTTGAACATCCCCAAACATGGCCACTGGTGAAACCCCCTTCAAACTCTCGCATGGTTGTGAGGCGATCCTACCTGTGGAACTTGAGGTTCAATCCCCACGGGTCGTGACCACAGGCAGATGAGGCGAAGCATGGAGGGAAGGGAATGAAGCGGAGCTACGACTCTCATTAAACATGGTGGTGGAACTTCGTGACGTGGCCGCGGTCAGGTAGGAGGAGATCAAATGAAGGATGGCCATGTACTTCGACAAGCATGTCAGGATAAGGATTTCAAGGAAGGTGACTTGGTCTTGAAGAAGGTCGACACCGAAAGAAGGTCGGCAGCCGTTGGTAAGCTCAACCCCAACTGGGAAGGACCCTACATTGTAGAAAGGGCCCTGGGGTCAGGGGGATACCACCTCCAGAATGTGGAGGGGGAATCCATGAGTCATGCTTGGAGCGGCGATGACCTGAAGCGCTTCTACCCTTAGTGGGGGACAAGATTGTAAATTTTATTTTGTAATTATAAATTCATCGAGTTTTCTCATGATTGGTTTCTTTTGAGCATTGGAAAAAGAGGTGGGAAGTTAGCAAGACCCCGAGAGGATCTCGCTGCTCAGGCTCCCACTAACTGGAAGGTCTGGGAGGTGCACTCAGCCCCGGGTAGACCCGCTGTCAGGCTCTCACTAGCTGGCAGGGCCATTGACTCACCTAGGTGGTAAGGGAATACCTCGAGTGGTGATTCCGCTGCGCAGGCTCTACTATCTGGTAAAGCTGAAAGGCACGCTCGGCCCCGGGTAGACTCGCTGTCCAGGCTCTCATTAACTAGGCAAGGCTGTAGGCACACCTGGGGGGAAAGGAAAGGAGTTCGAGAAAAGAGTTGGGAAACTAAGCAAGACCCTGAGAGTATCCCGCTGCTCAGGCTCCCACTAGCTGGCAGGTCTAGAAGGCGCACTCGGCCCCGGGTAGACCTGCTGCTAGACTCTAACTAGCTGGGAGGGCCGTAGGCTCGCCTGGGGGGTAAGGGAATACCTCGAGTGGTGATTCCGCTGTGCAGGCTCTCCCAGCTGGCAGGGCTGGAAGGCACACTAAGCCCCGAGTAGACTCGCTGTCCAGGCTCTCATTAGCTGGACAGGGTTGTTGACACACCTGGGGGAAAGGAAAGAGTTGGGAAACTAAGCAAGGCCCTAAGAGGATTGTTGAAATTTGTGAAGTGGAAGTGGTTGACAGGACAGGCCGGGCGGCCTTGGCGGACAGCGTTGGCGGACTAGGCGGACTGGGCAGACTGTTGTGTGCGGCCTGGTGGAAAGTCTAGTGGAAGCCGGCTGTTCTTCTGAGCAGGTTGTACGGGTGAAGTCCGCGGACTATGCGGTCTGTTATCTGCGGATATGGCATTGGCTGTTTGGCTTAGCCAAGGAGCGGCCTGAGCGGATAGAGGCTTGCGGACTGGTGCATTGCTCAGTGGTCGTGGTGCAAGCTTGTGCTGATTGGCGGTTTGGCTCATATCCGCGGGAAGCTTGCGGACTGGCCTTAGAGCTTGGCTGAGGCCTTGTCGAGCTCTGGTGATACAGCAGGTGCTTGTTGTGGAGGTCGTTGGCGGACTGGTTTGTGGAGTTCGGGAGTTGGCTGCTGCGTTGGGCAGGTGTACGAGTAGCTTGCGGACTGCTGACGGTCTGTGTGCTAGGGTGTTTGGCGGAAGGGTATTTATGTCCGCCATGCTCGCATTGGACTTTGATGGTTTTGTACTTGGTCACACTCTGTGCCAAGACCATGGTGTCCGCAGTATCTTCCAAGCCGGCTATTGACCGGGCGGACTATTGCTATCTGCCTTTGGTCGTGGACTTGTGGCGGATTGAGGCTTGAGTCTTGCGGACTGTCTCGGGTTTTTGCGGACAGCCATTGAAGGGGGTTGCTGTACTGCAGTGGTGGTAGGCTTTGTGGGCTGATGCCTTGTCTGCATAGCTTAGGCGGACTGAAGTGGGTTCGCCAATGTTTCCTTGCTACTGGCAGTTTTCCTTGGTATCCGGCTAATCCCTTGCGGACTCGGCGGACGGTGTTTTGCTATCGTGCGGGCTAGGGTGGTGTCGTTATCTCTAGGGCGGTGACCACACTCCTCACCTTGTCTATAAATAGAACTCCCCTAGCACATCTATAGTAACTTGAGTGAACAGTAAGTTGGGTTGTGCGAGGAGCTGCGGTCTCAGTTTTCTGTACGCGCGGATTGATTCAGAGCTGACGGTTTGCTGTGTGCAAGTCGCGCGGATAACTTCAAGGAGCCAGGAGTTTGGCTTTGACTTAGGTCAAGTACTTGGAAGTGTGCGGTCGCTGCGGATTCAGCAGGTTGCTGTGCGGCTTGTCAGTTCTCTGTTTCAACTTTGCCAGCTTCAATAACCTGTCCGCCGGTCTCAGGCGTGTAGGCGGTCTGTTCCTCAGTTCATCAGCAGGAGGCGAATAACGGTGTGTCCGCGCGGCCTCGCGGCTTCGGCGGACTCCGTTTCTATTTGGCGGATTACAACATAGCTCGGGCGGCTTCGGCAGACTTGGCGACCTTGGCGGTCTCGGCGGACTCCTGTGCTGTCCGCCTGGCTTGGTTTTTGTGTATCTTTCTGTGATAGCTCGTGTACTAGCGAAATCATGTCTCGCTACGTATACTGCGCCCTGTAAAGAAGTGAATGTGTAAGAGATCTGCTTGTGCGTCCATTGTTTGTTGGTGTTAACCTTTGTTCCTTGGTTTTTCGCTGGTTCAGAGTGTGAACTGGGTAGTTCCGAAGATATTAATTTGGTGTTTGGGCTACCTTGCTGACCACTTTGAGAAAATTTAACATGGTATCAGAGCGAGGTTCAGTTGCGTGAGCGGTAGTCAAACCGTGTTGTTACTCAGGGCTTGAGTGGTGATCAACCTGTGTTGTTGCTCGGAGCTTCTGAAAGGTTGCCCAGAGGTGTTGCAATGGAAGGGAGCTATGCAAGAGGTCTGGGCATTGAACTCTTAATGCCGACTAACTTCAAGAAGTGGAAGTCGTGCATGAAGAGTTATCTTCTGGGTGAGGAGCTATGGGAAGTCATCGGTGGTGACGATAGGAAGGAAGTTACAGCTGCGTTTGGTACTGCTGAGCAAGTACGGCTCTGGAGAAAAACAAATGCTAAGGAGGAGTTTATTCTCAAGAGGGTCGTGTCTCTGGAACTGTTTGAACACATCATTGGATGTGAGTCGGCTGTTGATATTTGTACAACCATTGATGAGTTGTTTAATAGGAAGAATGTAGCGCAGCTTCAGTTTCTGGAGAATGAGTTGGCCAGGGAAACTCAGGGAGACCTTTCCATCTCGAAGTACTTCTTAAAGATGAAGAGCTTATGTGCTGAGCTGTCGGCACTGGATCATGATGAGCCTATCTCTGAGGCCAAGATGAAAAGGCACATAATCCGCGGTTTGCGGAAGGAGTATGTGGCGTTTGTGACATCTGTTCAAGGGTGGGCTACTCAGCCGTCTTTGCTGGAGCTGGAGAATCTGCTTGCATCGCAGGAGAGCTTGGCAAGGCAGATGGCTGGAGTTAATCTTAATCAGGAAGGCAACAAAGCTCTCTTCCCAGGCAAGAAGAAAGGATGGGAAGGGAAGAAGAAGAAGGTGCAGGTCGCTGGCGAGAAGGAGAAATCAACTTCATATCAGCCGGAGAGGAGCAATGCTCGTAAGGACTGGAAGAAGAATTTGAAGTGCTAACGGTGTCATCAACGGGGCACTTCAAGCAGGACTGCAAGGTCAAACTGCAGCCTAGGCATGCTGCGGGAAAGGAGGCAGCTTGCTCTAGAAGTGAAGAAGCGGAATGGGGTGGAGCTTTCATGACGGGCAATTATGTCCGTGCCTTGTCTGCTGAGGACTTCAATGGCGAGTGGATTGTGGACTCCGGGTGTGGTCATCACCTCACCGGAGACAAGTCGAAGCTCACCTCCATGCAAGCCTACTCAGGTAATGAAGCTATTATCACTGCTGATAATACTGTTTATGCAGTAGAGAAATAGGG
This sequence comes from Platanthera guangdongensis, assembly GCA_039583875.1. NCBI lineage: Eukaryota > Viridiplantae > Streptophyta > Magnoliopsida > Asparagales > Orchidaceae > Platanthera > Platanthera guangdongensis. The sequence goes on along the minus strand of CM077151.1, from coordinate 180,375,739 downwards.
GGTCGTGTCTTTGGGTAGTGATTAGGGGCCACTCACGTTAAGGAGTGTGTATCACATGCCGGGCATGAAGAAGAACCTCTTCTCGGTGACCAATGCGGTGGACACTGGGTATCACGTTCTGTTTGGGCAACAGACGTGAGGTTCCTTCGCAACGTATCAGCAATGAAGGCTAATGTTGCTCATGTTGGAAGGAGGGTGAAGAACTTGTTTGTTCTTGCCACCAATTCTTATGTTGATCGTATGAGGGCCAATGATAGCGCTGCTATCTGGCATGAGAGGCTGGGGCATGTAGGCATGGACAAGCTAAAGGCGATGGCTAGTAGAAGTTTGGTGAAAGGGTTGCCTAAGTTGTCCTCCTTTGGTGACGGGCATGTTTGCGCGGGATGTCAATACGGTAAGGCACATCGCCTTCCGTTTGATAAATCACAAACAAGGAGCAAGCTACCATTGGAGTGCATTCATGGCGACTTGATAGGACCGATGGTTACTGCCAGCCTTGGTGGAAGCAGATACATGCTTGTCTTGATTGATGACTACTCAAGATATACTTGGGTGTACTTCTTAAAGGAGAAGTCAGAAGCCTTCCATTTGTTTGTGGAGTTTAAGGAGTTGGTAGAAGGCCGGCTTGGCTTGCGGATCAAGAAGCTTAGAACGGACAACGATGCTGAGTTCATCTCCTCCGAGTTTTCTAACTTCTGCAGGAAGCACGAGATCCAACGAGAGCTTACTTGATCACACTACACAACAAAATGTGGTAGCGGAATGGAAGATCCGTCATCTGACGGATACCTGCAAATGCTGGCTTCATGCGAAAGATATTCCAAGGTCCTTTTTGGCGGAGGGGATGTCTTGTGCTGCTTATGTCATCAACAGGATGCCACTCAGCCCTATCAACATGAAGACTCCTTTTGAGTTGTTCCTGAAGGAGAAATCGAGTGTGGGACACCTTAGGGTGTTCGATTCAACTTTTTACGTGCATGTACCAGATGCTTCACGGACTAAGCTGGATGGGAAGGCAAGGAAGCTTGTCTTTATTGGCTACGATGAGCAGAATAAGGGATGGAAATGCATGGATCCTGTGACGAAGAAGTTCGTGGTGTAAAGAGACGTTGTCTTTGACGAGCTGACGTCATATGGAGGTGGATCGGTTGAGCTAACCGGAAGTAACAAAGTTGATGAAGCACGGTGGTAGCTGTTGAATGCTTGGAAGAGGAGCTTGCTGTTTCACCAGCAGCTCCTGTTGCTTCTAACTCTGAGGCTGAGCCCTCTGGTTCAGGAAGCAGGGGTAGCACTGCTCAATGCTTGCCCCCAGTAGGAGTTGAGCCCGAAGAAGCAACAGAAGCAGTGAGCAAGGAGATGACCCTTCGAAGATCGAAGAGGGTTGTTAAGCCATCGACTCGGTACTGTGATGGGAATGCAGTGAGCTTTGTCTCCTGCTTCTTTGCAGGTCCTCTGGATGAGCGAGAGCCTGCAACATTCAACGAGGCCACTGGAGTGAAGGAGTGGGAAGGTGCCATGAAAGAAGAGATTAATGATCTGAAGAAGAATGAAACCTGGGACCTTGTGCCCAAGGTTGATGACATTACTCCGGTTACTTGCAAGTGAGTGTATAAGTTGAAGAAGAAGGCTGATGGGAGCATTGATATGTTTAAAGATCGCCTGGTCGCTAGAGGATTCTCACAACAATATGGAGAAGACTATGGGGAGACATTCAGTCCAGTTGCGAAGATGACTTCAGTTAGAGTGGTGATCGCTTTGGCAGCTAGCAAGGGATGGAGGTTGTGGCAACTCGATGTGAAGAATGCCTTTCTTTATGGAGAGATTGACAAGGACATCTTCATGAATCAGCCGCTCGGTTTCATTTCTGAAGATCATCCGGACTATGTCTGCAAACTCAGGAAGGCTCTTTACGGGTTGAAGCAAGCTCCTAGAGCTTGGTATGAGAAGATTGTAGAGTACTTGCAATTCTATGGATACCTTGCTTCCAACTCGGATTCAAGCTTGTTCATCAAGAAGAAGAGGAAGCTACAAGTCTTGGTCCTGCTGTATGTGGATGACATGATCATCACAGGGAATTCGGAGGGGGAAGTAGCAAGGCTCAGGGCTGAGCTTACTATACGCTTCTAGATGAAAGACTTGGGAGAGCTGCATCACTTTCTTGGTCTTGAAGTCGAGAGGAAGGAGTGCGGGATTCTCATTTGCTAGAAAGGGTATGCAGATCGCATTGTGAAGCGGTTCGGCATGGGCAAAGGGAAGAGGTGCTCTACTCCACTAAAACCTGGGCTGAAGCTTCGATGAGATGAGGGAAGGGTTCTTCATGATCCCTTAGTGTTCAGGGCTCTTGTTGGGAGCTTGATTTACCTGACGATTACAAGGCAGGACATTTCTTATGCTGTTGGCCGAATAAGTCGGTTTATGGCTGAACCAAGGAAGTCTCATCTAGTGGCGGCAAAGGGTATTCTGAAGTATGTCAAGGTGATTTCTGACATGGGACTCCTCTGTTGGTTATTGTATCCACAATGTACCTAATTTGAAGAAGCCCCTGGACAAGCTAAGGTCAATAGACTATGTATTTGATAAACTCTTTCAAGTTGTGCTTGAAGTTCCTCCACGCTAAGTGCACACCAATGTCAGGGTGCAGTAGGTCAATATACACGGGTCTGCACGACGTAATCCCTCGTTGAGCAGATCAGTGTGTTGGCCTACGTGTACTCTCTCTATTGGAGTGCACTTACTTTCAAGTACAGGGCAGTTCATATGCAAGAGAAGACAAGGAGCATGGATGGATCAAGGAGCAGCTCCTGGGTGGAAGACGAAAATTCGTCTAAGGAAAATTCGACGAGAATCACCAAGTGATTCTCGCCGATTCGGCGAGAATCACTAGTGATTCTCGCCGAATCGACGAGAATCATTAGTGATTCTCGCCGACTCCTTCTGGCTACCTCAAAACGGTGCCAAGTACGATTCGGCGAGAATCACTAGTGATTCTCGCCGAACCAGTGGCCAAGCAGCTCATGTATACGAAGTGAAATTCGTTGAGAATCAATAAGTGAATCGTCGAGAATCACTAACGATTCTCGACGAATCGTCGAGAATCACTTGGTGATTCTCGCCGATTCGTCGAGAATCGCCTGCGATTCTCGCCGATTTTTCCTTAGCGTTTTCTCTGGAATTTCCTGAACCGGATTCTACCGCTGTTAAGATTCTGAACCGGGTCTTAGGGATTCAGCTTGTGGGTCCCACAACGGTCTTTTTGGAAAGCATCTACAGTATTTATATACAGGTATTTTGAACGGAATACTTACCCAAGAAAGAAGCCGAGCGAGTGCAAACCCTAAAATCGCGAAATCTCTCCGCCGCCTCCGTCGCCGCTCGCGCTCGCCCGTCGCCGCTGCTGATCGTTCTTCTTCCCGATCTCCGGCGACAGAAGCTTAGCAAAGCTTGAGTCTCACGTGTCTATCCAGAGATCTCTTGTCTCTCGATTTGTTGACCGGGAAAAACTCCCCCGTCCGAATCGATCGAGACGACCGATCCTAGAGTGACCGTTGGTAGACCTAGTTTGCTTCGCAACGAAGTTTGGATCTCAAAGTACTGCAGCAGCGCACCTTCGTTGCCGCCGATTCCGAACCAAGCCGCCGCTCGGATTGCCGCCACCGGTTCCGGGAGATCCTCTCCAAGAGAGACCAAGGTTGTAGACTCTTCATCGACTTCAAGAACACATCGTCGAACAAAGAGGAACACCGTAGTCTCCAAAAGAAGTTTGTATCACGTGTACACTCTATATTTAATTTCGTTGTAAAGGAACTTTTGTTCCGTGTTGTAAGGGTTGGGTGCAACCCGTTTTGTGGGAGTGTTGACTCTCACGTGTGGAAGGGCTCCTTCCGTTAGTGCAGGGATTGGGTTTCAATCCCGTTGGAGAAGTGACCGAGTCGTCCCTTGTTGGGGAGATAGGTCGAAGGGGGAAAGTGGATGTACCCAAGTCGGGGAACCACTATAAATTTCCTGTGTATTCTGTGTGCTGTGCTTTTTATTTTCATTGTGCAGGTACATTCGTAAATTCCGCAAAAGCACTACTCGTCACCTATCCCCCCCATAGGTGCACATTGTTGACACTAGGTGGACTTTCAAGTGGTATCAGAACCAGGTTGCTCAACAAAAAGGTTAACACCTTGAGTTGAATCCTGCCACTAGTGTCAACAAGGAGACATACATCTGCTATGGACGGGCTCAAGTACTCCGACAAGATCCCAGTGTGCAACAGACTCAACTTTCCTATCTGGAAGGAAAGGATCAGGTTCTACATGGAAGCAGTGGATCCTCGACTTTTCATGATCGTGCTGGAGGGACCTTATGTCCCCACTAAGGCCTCCACAATTGATCCCACCAAGAAAGTGCCGAAGACACTTTCTGAAATGGACAAGGACGAGATGGTGCTAGTGGGCCTTGACATGAAGGCAAGAAATATCCTGGTCAACGCAGTTGATGACTCTATGATGCAGAACTTCAGCAACTGCAGGACTGCTCAGGAGATCTGGCAGTGCCTGATCATCCTAATGGAGGGCACAAATGAAGTGAGGGATGATCGGAGATCCCTCCTGAACCAGAAGTATGAGGCCTTCAGACAAGGGCCGAAGGAAGAGATCGGAGTAACCTACGAGAACTTCCTAAAGATTGTCAACGCCCTCAAGGGGTACGGAAGAGTGTTCACTAATGGTGAACTCAATGACAAATTCCTTAGGTCCCTTACTAAGGAATGGCACACAAAGATCTGCGCCATCAGAGAATTTGGCAGACTGGCAGAAACTGATCCACAAATTCTGTTCGGGAAGCTGATGTCCTATGAGCTTCAGCTGAACACCAGGAAAGCTGAGGAAGAAGCAGAAAAGGCTGCTGCAAAAGAAAAGACTGTGGCTCTAAAAGCCAGTCACTCCAGAAAAGGCAAGGGTACGGTGTCGTACCGTGCCAGGAAAAAGGATGAGGAGGAGAACTCCGAGCCATGCTCCTCCAGCTCAGAGCTGTCGGAGGAGGATTTCTCCCTCATCACTCGAGAGTTCAAGAAGTTCCTCAAGATGAGGAATCAAAGAAAGAGAGACGGCTCCTCCTCCAGGCTTCAGAAGAAAAACTACTCTTCTGACAGGTATGCATCTAGACCGAACAAACATCGCTCCTCTGACATTATCTGCTTTGGATGCAACAAGCCATGACACGTCGTGGCCGACTGCTATCAAGGCAAGAGGGAAAAAGGGAAAGAAGAGGAGCACAAGTCCTCCAGAGGCAAGAAGAAGGAGCGAAGCTACATCGCTAAACGGCCAAAGACACTGAGTGAGTCTGACTCCTCAGACTCGAGTGATGATGAGGAAGCCTACTTCGGGCTGGTGGGTCGCTCGGACTCAGAAGGAGAATGCCCCCCATTTACTGGGAAGGTAAAAGCTCACACACCTCTCTTCGACTCCGACTCTGATCCTGAGTCTCAGGATGATGAACCTGAGGATGGCCCTTCGGCCCGTGAAGCTGAGCTCCTCGAGAAGTATGAGCTTCTGCTCAACACTTTCGATGAGTGACGTAAGAGACTGAAGGCTGAGAAGAAGGAAGTAAAATTCCTTAAGGGTGAGTGTGTATCCTTAAGGGAAGAGGTCACTAGTTTGATTTCTCTCCGACAGGAACACCTTGACCTGACTTCAAAGCATTCAGAGTCTTTGAAGCTCCTTGATCTAAAGCAGGAGGAAGTCGACAAGTTGGAAGAACTACTTGCGGCAGAAAAGAAGATCGTCAAGAGCTTCTCCATGCCAAAAACAGTTCTTCCAGTCGTTGATACCTTCTCTGCTCATGCCAAAGGAGATGGCTTGGGGCATATAGGGGTATCTGGTTCTTCATCTAGGAGAAACAAGAACCAGAGGAAGAATAAGGCCGCCAAGAAGGCCTCTACTGCTGAAAAGGGTAAGGATCCTCTTAGTCCTGTTGCGTTCAGAAAGCCTGGCTTTCCTTGCAACCAACATGACTTTGAGTGAACATTTGGGCATCATTTCCGGCCCTCGGTTGCAAAGCCAAAGAGCCGGTATGACGGTTGGAACTTCCCCCGGAACTTCGGTGAGAGTGCCTTCAAGGCACCTTATGAGGAAATTCACATAGGAAATTATGGTCCGTTCTCTAGCGGCCATAATGGAAAGCAGGCACCAAAAGCCAAACCTGTTATACAGAAGGTGACAAAGTCATGTGACTGTTGTCACCATGAGGCCTCCACCTCCAGATCCAAGGCCCCAGCTGTACCCACCGTTCCCAGGGTAAGGCAGGAGCCTAGGAAGAGATACAACAGGTTCGACTGTTGGTGCTGTGGCAAAGTCGGTCACTTTGCCGTGGATTGTTGGTTTAATCCAAGGTACTCCGAGACTCCCCATGTTAGCAATGCGAGGCCGACCACTCGTAGGGTTAACCATTCGAGGGGGAGTGTGCTAACCAGGAATCTAGGACCCAAGTTCGATTGGGTTCCTAAGGCAAATTAATTTTGTTTTGCAGGAATGTCCAAAGGCCACCAAAACGCCGATCTGGTATTTGGACAGTGGATGCTCCCGGCATATGACTGGGACAAGAAGCCTGCTGCGTGATTACACTCCAGTCGAGAATGGACCCAAAGTCATCTTCGGAGGGTCAAATCGAGGAGTCACCAGAGGTTACAGTATGATTTCCAACGGTATAATCTCTATCACCGACATGGCTTATGTTGAAGGGTTAAACCATAACCTGATCAGCGTAAGTCAGTTATGTGACAAAGGTTATGACGTTAAGTTCTGCAAGGATAAATGTCTGATAATCTCACGTACCTCTTCTGAGGCGGTATTATCAGGCATTAGGAGCAGAAATATCTTCTGCTTAGATTTTCTTAGTATAGATTCATCTACCCCCGTGTGCCTTGTGGCAATAGGCAGTGCATCTCTTTGTGAACAATGGCACAAGAGATTGGCACATATTAATTTCAAGACAATTAGTATGCTATTTTCTAAGAACTTAGTAAGGGATGCTCCCAGTATCAAGTGCATCAAAGATAGCCCCTGTCCTGCATGCCAAATGGGCAAACAGACTCGGGCTACCTTTAAGAGTATTGCAGACAAAGATTCTTCCCGATGTCTTTACCTGTTACATATGGACTTGTTCGGTCCAATGCAAGTTCATAGCTTGGGAGGCAAGTCATATACGCTAGTGATAGTTGATGATCACTCTCGGTTTACTTGGGTGTTCTTTTTGAAACGAAAGTCAGATACTTTTGACATCTTCACTAGTTTTGTCAAGCAGGTTCAGAATGAATTTAACTGCTCAGTGGTCAAAATCAGAAGTGACCATGGAACAGAATTTGAGTCTGGTACTATGACAAAATTTTGTGAAGAACATTGTATCTTTCATGAGTTTTCCTCCCCGTGCACTCCTCAGCAAAATGGAGTTGTGGAGAGGAGAAATAGAACTCTCATTGAAGATTGCACGATAATGTTGAATGACGCCTCTCTCCCGGAATACTTCTGGGCAGAGGCTGCCAATACAGCTTGTCATGTACAAAACCGAGCATTGATCAACAAGCATCATCGTAAGACGCCTTACGAACTACTGAAAGGCAGGAAACCAACCATGTCCTACTTGAGGATTTTTGGTTGCAGATGCTATGTACTGAATAATGGGAAGTACCCACGTACTAAGTTCGGTGAAAAATGCTTCGAAGGCATATTCATGGGTTATAGTGCCCACAGTCGGGCATATAGGGTCTTCAATAAGAAAACCATAGTGGTAGAAGAATCAATAAATGTTATATTTGATGAAGGAAGTTTGCTTCACAGCAACTCTTCCAGTGGTATTCTTGAAGATGCAGGTGCACGTTTGAAACAGCTGAGTCTGGATGAGCCCGCTAAAGATGACACTCCTAAGTACGTCAAAGTATCCACCTCCACGTCATCTGAAAATGTTGAAGATCAAGATGAAACAAATCTCTTGGAAGAAAGAGAAGCCCAAGCAGTAGTTGAAGCTCCAGACGCCAGACTTCTAGAGCTCCGGCACGTGAGGGATCATCCCAGAGATCAGATCATCGGAGATCCTCGTGTCGGTGTCAGAACTCGAAGAGGTACCATTAACGAAGTATTGCATCTCAGCTTCCTGTCACAGGTTGAGCCAAAGAAGTTCGACGAGGCGAACAAGGATGCGACATGGATTCTGGCCATGCAAGAGGAACTACATCAATTCAAACGTTGCAATGTTTGGACGCTGGTTCCCAGACCATACAAGCAGAATGTGATTGGCACGAAGTGGATCTTCAGAAACAAGCTGGATGAACAAGGTGTCATCGTAAAGAACAAGGCCAGGCTGGTGGCTCAAGGTTACAGACAGGAGGAAGAGATTGACTTCGACCAGACCTTCGCACCAGTAGCAAGGCTCGAGGCAATCAGGTTGTTCCTGGCATATGCTTCACACAAAGGATTCACAGTCTATCAAATGGATGTGAAATCAGCATTCCTGAACGGAGACCTGAAAGAGGAAGTATACGTCGCTCAACCCCCAGGTTTTGTCGACCCTACTTATCCCAATCATGTTTATTTTCTTAATAAGGCCTTATATGGGTTGAAACAAGCTCCACGAGCTTGGTATGAGACTTTATCTAGTTGTTTTCTTGAGAACAAGTTCTCCAGAGGTAAAATAGATAAAACATTGTTTCTCAGGGAAGTCAAAGGCAAGATTTTGTTGGTGCAAATCTATGTCGATGACATAATATTCGGCTCAACGGACAACAATCTTTGCAAAAAGTTTTCTAAACTTATGCAATGAAAGTTTGAAATGAGCAGTATGGGAGAGCTCAAGTATTTCTTAGGACTTCAAGTGAAACAGTCTGAGGATGGAATCTTCATCTCTCAGACGAAGTTCACAAATGAACTCCTTAAGAAATTCGGTATGGAGAGTGCAACCTCTATGAGGACTCCAATGGGATCCACCATGTCTCTGGATAAGGATGAGAAAGGTAAACCTTTCGATGAAACCAAATACAGAAGCATCATTGGATCCCTGCTCTACCTTACTGCCAGTAGACCGGACATTATGTTCTCCACATGTGTCTGTGCCAGATATCAGGTGAACACTAAGGAATCTTACTATGTCGCTGCAAAGCGAATTCTAAGATACCTTAAAGGTACTCCTAATCTTGGCTTATGGTACCCGAGAACCAATGATGTCGAGCTAATAGGCTTTTCAGATGCTGATTTTGCAGGGAGTAGGGATGACAGGAAAAGCACCTCCGGGACGTGTCAATTCCTCGGAAGAAGGCTTATCTCATGGAACAGCAAGAAGCAGAACTGTGTGGCTACCTCCACAGCAGAATCTGAGTACATCTCAGCAGGCAGCTGTTGCACACAACTCCTTTGGATCAGAAACCAGTTGGCCGACTACAACCTTCAGTTCAAGGAAGTTCCAATGTACTGCGACTCCTCCAGTGCAATTGCCATTGCCAACAATCCTGTCTCGCACAGCAGAACGAAGCATATTGAAGTGCGCTACCACTTCATTCGGGAGCACGTGGAAAACAAGGACATCTCTCTCTGTTATGTCCCCACGGACAAGCAGATTGCTAATGTATTCACAAAGCCCTTAGATGAGGCCAAGTTCAATCTTTTCAAGACTGAATTGGGGATGCTCAATTATGAAGAATGAAGACTACAGAAGCTCCAGACTCGTGCATGATCTGAGGGGGAGCAGGGAACTCCAGCGTGAGTACAGCTGCAAGAACTGAGGGGGAGCTAAGGGCCAAACGCTACAGCCCCGATTTGCAGAAGCCGAAAAGGGGGAGATTACCCTCTCGGGGCCAAGGCTAAGGTGGCGGGGCCAAGGCTAAGGTGGCTTCAAGCTTGCTCCCAAGAAATTGGTATTGGCTCCAAGCTTGCTCCCAAGCAATTGGTATTGGTAAGGGATAACTCAACTCAATGTTAAGTTTATGGCTTTCATTTCCATTTGCTCTATTCACCTTAGCTTGTAGGGTTTAGGCTTCTTCAAATAGGGGGAGATTGTTGGGTATTGTATCCACAATGTACCTGATTTGAAGAAGCCCCTGGACAAGCTAAGGTCAATAGACTATGTATTTGATAAACTCTTTCAAGTTGTGCTTGCAGTTCCTCCACGCTAAGTGCACACCAATGTCAGGGTGCAGTAGGTCAATATACACGGGTCTGCACGACGTAATCCCTCGTTGAGCAGATCAGTGTGTTGGCCTACGTGTACTCTCTCTATTGGAGTGCACTTACTTTCAAGTACAGGGCAGTTCATATGCAAGAGAAGACAAAGAGCATGGATGGATCAAGGAGCAGCTCCTGGGTGGAAGACAAAAATTCGTCTAAGGAAAATTCGACGAGAATCACCAAGTGATTCTCGCCGATTCGGCGAGAATCACTAGTGATTCTCGCCGAATCGACGAGAATCATTAGTGATTCTTGCCGACTCCTTCTGGCTACCTCAAAACGGTGCCAAGTACGATTCGGCGAGAATCACTAGTGATTCTCGCCGAACCAGTGGCCAAGCAGCTCATGTATATGAAGTGAAATTCGTTGAGAATCAATAAGTGAATCGTCGAGAATCACTAACGATTCTCGACGAATCGTCGAGAATCACTTGGTGATTCTCGCCGATTCGTCGAGAATCGCCTGCGATTCTCGCCGATTTTTCCTTAGCGTTTTCTCTGGAATTTCCTGAACCGGATTCTGTCGCTGTTAAGATTCTGAACCGGGTCTTAGGGATTCAGCTTGTGGGTCCCACAACGGTCTTTTTGGAAAGCATCTACAGTATTTATATACAGGTATTTTGAACGGAATACTTACCCAAGAAAGAAGCCGAGCGAGTGCAAACCCTAAAATCGCGAAATCTCTCCGCCGCCTCCGTCGCCGCTCGCGCTCGCCCGTCGCCGCTGCTGATCGTTCTTCTTCCCGATCTCCGGCGACAGAAGCTTAGCAAAGCTTGAGTCTCACGTGTCTATCCAGAGATCTCTTGTCTCTCGATTTGTTGACCGGGAAAAACTCCCCCGTCCGAATCGATCGAGACGACCGATCCTAGAGTGACCGTTGGTAGACCTAGTTTGCTTCGCAACGAAGTTTGGATCTCAAAGTACTGCAGCAGCGCACCTTTGTTGCCACCGATTCCGAACCAAGCCGCCGCTCGGATTGCCGCCGCCGGTTTCGGGAGATCCTCTCCAAGGGAGACCAAGGTTGTAGACTCTTCATCGACTTCAAGAACACGTCGTCGAACAAAGAGGAACACCGTAGTCTCCAAAAGAAGTTTGTATCACGTGTACACTCTATATTTAATTTCGTTGTAAAGGAACTTTTGTTCCGTGTTGTAAGGGTTGGGTGCAACCCGTTTTGTGGGAGTGTTGACTCTCATGTGTGGAAGGGCTCCTTCCGTTAGTGCAGGGATTGGGTTTCAATCCCGTTGGAGAAGTGACCGAGTCGTCCCTTGTTGGGGAGATAGGTCGAAGGGGGAAAGTGGATGTACCCAAGTCGGGGAACCACTATAAATTTCCTGTGTATTCTGTGTGTTGTGCTTTTTATTTTCATTGTGCAGGTACATTCGTAAATTCCGCAAAAGCACTACTCGTCACCTATCCCCCCCCATAGGTGCACATTGTTGACACTAGGTGGACTTTCATCCTCTATGGAAGGGACTCGGAGTTTGCATTTCTTGGGTACACGGATGCCGACTATGGTGGTGATTCGAATGATCGGAGGTCTACTTTAGGTTATATGTTCACTTGCGGTTCAGCTAGCATCTCATGGTGTAGCAAGAAGCAGGACTCGGTGTCCATCTCAACTATGGAGGTAGAGTATAAGGCTTCAGCCTTGGATGCTCGGGAAGCCATCTGGTTGAGGAGGCTTACAGAAGATGTTCATGAAGAAGTGTAAGGGCCGACTTTACTCCGGGGTGACAATGAGAGTGCTCTCAAATGGGTTAACAATCCAGTGTGTCACACCAGGACCAAGCATATAGAGATTGATCACCATTTCATCAGGGAGAAGGTGTTGGAAGTATCTCTACTGGTCGGGCATGTTCGGAGTGAAGATAATCTTGCTGACATCTTCACGAAGCCACTATCGAAGGGGCCCTTTGAGCGCTTGCGCAGCTTGCTGGGCTTGGTCACCAGTTCCCACTTCAAGGGGGAGTGTTGAAATTTGTGAAAGTGGAAGTGGTTGACGGTACAGGCCGGGCGGCCTGGGCGGACAGCGTTGGCGGACTAGGCGGACTGGGCAGACTGTTGTGTGCGGCCTGGTGGAAAGTCTAGTGGAAGCCGGCTGTTCTTCTAAGCAGGTTGTACGGGTGAAGTCCGCAGGCTATGTGGCCTGTTATCTGCGGATATGGCGTTGGCTGTTTGGCTTAGCCAAGGAGCGGCCTGAGAGGATAGAGGCTTGCGGATTGGTGCATTGCTCAGTGGCCGTGGTGCAAGCTTGTGCTGATTAGCAGTTTGGCTCATGTCCGCGGGAAGCTTGCGGACTGGGCTTAGAGCTTGGCCAAGGCCTTGTCGAGCTCTGGTGATACAGCAGGTGCTTGCTGTGGAGGTTGTTGGCGGACTCGTTTGTGGAGTCCGGGAGTTGGCTGCTGCGTTGGGCAGGTGTGCGAGTAGCTTGCGGCTACTAGCGGTCTGTGTGCTAGGGTGTTTGGCGGATGGGAGTTTATGTCCGCCATGCTCGCATTGGCCTTTGATGGTTTTGGACTTGGTCACACTCTGTGGCAAGACCATGGTGTACACAGTATCCGCCAAGTCTGCTGTTGACCGGGCGGACTGTTGCTATCTGTCTTTGGTCATGGACTTGTGGCGGATTGAGGCTTGAGTCTTGCGGACTGTCTCGGGTTTGTGCGGACAACCATTAAAGGGGTTGTTGTCCTGTAGTGGTGGTAGACTTTGCGGGCTGATGCCTTGTCTGCATAGCGTAGGAGGACTGAAGTGGGTTCTCCAATGTTGCCTTGCTCCTGGCGGTTTTCCTTGGTATCCGGCTAAGTCCTTGCGGACTCGGCGGACGGTGTTTTGCTATCGCGCGGGCTAGGGCATTGTCGCTATCTCTAGGCCGGTGACCACACTCCTCACCTCGTCTATAAATAGGACCCCCCTGGCACATCTACAGTAACTTGAGTGAACAGTAAGTTGGGTTGTGCGAGGAGCTGTGGTCTCAGTTTTCTGTCCACGCGGATTGATTCAGAGCTGACGGTTTGCTGTGTGCAGGTCGCGCGGATAGCTTCAAGGAGCCAGGAGTTTGGCTTTGACTTCGGTCAAGTACTTGGAAGTGTGTGGTCGCTGCGGATTCAGCAGGTCGCTCTGCGGCTTGTCAGTTCTCTATTTCAACTTTACCGCCTTCAATAACTTGTCCGCCGATCTCAGGCGGGTACGCGGTCTGTTCCTCAGTTCATCGGCAGGAGGCGAATAACGGTGTGTCCGCGCGGCCTCGCGGCTTCGGTGGACTCCGTGTCTATTCGGCGGATTGCAGCATAGCTCGGGCGGCTTCGGCGGACTTGGCGACCTCGACGGTCTCGGCGAACTCCGGTGCTGTCCGCCCGGCTTGGTTTTTGTGTATCTTTCTGTGATAGCTCGTGTACTAGCGAAATCATGTCTCGCTACGTATACTGCGCCCTGTATAGAAGTGAATGTTTAATAGATCTGCTTGTGCGTCCATTGTTTGTTGGTGTTAACCTTTGTTCCTTGGTTTTTTGCTGGTTCAGAGTGTGAACTGGGTAGTTTCGAAGATATTACTTTGGTGTTTGGGCTACCTTGCTGACCACTTTAAGAAAATTTAACAAGGATCCCGCTGCTCAGGCTCCCACTAGCTGGCAAGTCTGGAAGGCGCACTCGGCCCTAGGTAGACCCGCTGTCAGGCTCTCACTAGTTGGCAGGCCCGTAGGCTTGCCTGCAGGATAAAGGAATACCTCGAGTGGTGATTCTGATGCACAGACTCTCCCATATGGCAAGGCTGTAAGGCACGCTCGGCCTCGGGTAGACTCGCTGTCCAGGATATTATTAGCTGGGTAGGGCTATAGGCACACCTGGGGGGAAAGGAAAGGAGTTCGAGGAAAGAGTTGGGAAACTAAGAAAGACCCCGAGAGGATCCCGCTGCTCAGGCTCCTTCTAGTTTGCAGGTTTGGAAGGTGCACTCGGCCCCGGGTAGATGTTGGGTATTGTATCCACATTAACCCAGAGTTGATGAAGTCACCCTTGAACTAAGATGAATTAAGTTGTATTTGATGCTTTGGTTGAGTTATGTGTTTGCAGGATTCTAATGCCAAATGTAGACCAATGTCATTCTACAATGGGTCACCAAACACAGGACCATAAAATATAATCTCTCATTGTGTGATCCAAGGTGTTGACTCATGTGTAGCCTCTCTATTGGAATACACTTCTTATTCAAGCACCAGGACTGATTGGAAAAGATTTGATGCTGGTTTCACCAAAGAAGAAGAGATTTCTATTAAGGGAATTTACTAAGTACTTTACTTGAGTAGATCAATTCCTACTCGAGTGAGTTGCTTAGTTAATACTTGAGTAAACTCCTAATACATGAGTAAGGAAGTTAGATCTCGAGTAGTCAATTTATAGGTCTCGAGTAGCTAAGACAACTACTCGAGTAAATTCCTTCTCTCTCTCAGGTTAACAGAATTTATTCTCCAAATATTTTCTAAGTAAAATACTCTAGTAGCCATATAGATACTCGAGTTGTTTAAAACTTCTGTCTCGAGTTACAGAAGTCTGCACCTCGTGTAATTTCTATTTACTCGAGTAGTTAAGTCATGTACTCGAGTAGTTCATCTACTACTCAAGTAGCCCAGAGTTTGTACTCAAGTAACCAGAATTTCTTCCCTCAGAATTTCTCCAAGTCAATTACTTGAGTAGCCAGTTCCATATACTCGAGTAGTTCTTATTCACTCGAGTAGTTTAGCTTTACTACTCGAGTAGCCCAGTATTCCTTTCCAGAAAATTTTATATGTCCATGACTCGTGTAGTTCCTCTATCTCTCGAGTAGTTCATCCCTATTATCGAGTAGTATTTCTTGTACTCGAGTAGTCCAACTCCACTACCCGTGTAATTGCTTAAGCACTCAAGTAAGTCATTTTAGTACTCGAGTAGCTGGTTATCATTTCCAATTTCTTCTTTAAGTATATACTCGAGAAGTTATCTTTAGCCTACTCGAGTAGTTTTCTATAGTACTCGAGTAATTATCTTCAGCTCACTCGAGTAGTCCTATAAAATACTCGAGTAGTCATTTCTTCACTCGAGTATGTCACTCCACTCTTTTTCAGAAAAATTTTGTTAAGTCCAAATTGACTGATTTCTTAATGAAGCTTTACGTGATTGGTCCACGTGTACCTCATTAAGATCTAATTATGACTGTTATCGCAGATCCTATATAAGGTATTGTCAAACCGACAAACCCTAAGATAAGAAAATTTTGCAGCCGATTATCTTTCTAAGTTCTCTGAATTTCTCTCTCTCCAAGAAGCGAAAGCCGCAACCGTCGATCTTCATCGTTTACATCTGGTTAGGGTTTTCGTTTTCAGAGGATTCAGATCAAGATGGCTTACAGATCAAGATCGCCGCTTAATTCCTAATTCTCTATCCGATCGTGTGAGGCCAAGGAAATCCAGATCTGTTTTTGCCGAAGATTTTCTTCATCTCTCTGATACGCCGCAAAGTATAAAAAAAGAAGATCCAGGCCACTTGTTTGCAGATCTGATAAAGATTCACTGTTTGTATTTTACATTCGTTCTATTTCATTCTTGTAGGAGAATTTTCTCCGAGTGTAGGAGCCTTTGTATCCGAGATTGTAGGAAGTTTTACCTTCCGAGTATAGATCTGTTTTGTGGATCGAGATTGTAGGAACTTTATTCTGAGGCATAGGATTGGTTTTCAATCTGAGATAATGGAGTAGCCGAATCTAGTTTATTGCTACATCGGTGAGGGAAAGTGGATGTACCCAAGGTTGGGGAACCACTATAAATCTTGTTTCGGCTGTGATTGATTGGTAGATAGTTATGTGCTTAGATCTAAAATTTTTATTCCGCAAAAAGATGCACATCGCACCTATTCACTCCCTCTAGGTGATTTAGGCAGGCAACTAATAACTTTCAATTGGTATCAGAGCCAGGTTGATCAATAAAAGGTTAATACCTTGATCAGATCTGTTTAGTTGTCTTTTGAGATCTACCAAGCATGGACAAGGGTAAAGATTTTGCCAAGCTTCCTTTGTGCACCAAGAACAACTTTCCCATGTGGAAAGAGAGAATCAAATTTTTAATGGAAGCCGTGGATCCTAGGATCTTCATGATAATTGAAGAAGGTCCTTACATTCCCATGACAATCTCCACAATAGCACTTGTATCTTTAGATAAAAAGGCCAAGAACATAATAGCAAGTGTAGTCGATGAGTTCATGCTGGAAAACCTGATCCATTGTTAGTCTGCAAAGGAGATGTGGCAGTCTTTAGTTACCTTGATGGAAGGTACAGAAGAAGTCAGGGATGATAGAAGATCCCTTCTTAATCAAAAGTATGAAGCTTTCGGACAAGGAAACAAGGAAACCATTGCTGACACATTTGAGAATTTCTTCAAGATAGTGAATGGCCTAAGGGTCTATGGCAGAGTCTTCACAAATGGAGAATTGAATGACAAGTTCTTAAGATCCCTAACTAAGGAATGAGATAACAAGGTCTGTGCCATTAGGGAATTTGGAAAATTAGCCAAGACAGACCCACAAAATCTCTTCGGGAAGCTTATGTCATATGAGCTTCAACTCAATACCAGAAAGGCTGAAGAAGAGAACAGTAGGTCTGCATTCAAAGAGAAGTCTGTTGCTTTAAAGGTAGAAACCTCAAAGAAGTCAAAGGTTGTTCCTCCTGCTCCATCACAAGAAGTGAGTGAAGAAGAAACTTCGGAGCCAAGTACCTCAGACTCTGAGCTATCTGAAGGAGAGTTCTCACTACTATCATGTCAGTTCAAGAAATTCTTGAACAAGAAGAAGCACTGGAAAGGCAAGGATGCCTCTTATAGAAGATCACGAAGTGATGGTGATCGTCAAAGAAAAGGCTCAAGTTGCCTCGACAGGTATACTCCTAAACAGAACAAACATGTTTCTACTGACATCATCTGCTACTGCTGCAATAAGCCAAGACACGTCATTGCTGACTGCCCCCATAAAAAGAAGGAGGGTGGAAGAAGAGAGGAAAAGAAGTCATCATACAACAAAAAGAGGACAGAGAAGAGCCTAATAGCCAAAAAGGGCAAGACTCTCAGTGACTCTGACTCATCAGAGTTGAGTGAAGAAGAAGAAGCTTATTTTGGGATCATGGCTCAGACAGATGATGAACAAGAGCCCCAGTTCACTGTGAAGGTAAACTCTCACACTCCACTTTCAGAATCTGAAGCTTCTGAGCATGATCGTGAGGACAACTCTTCTGACGATGAGTCTGAACTCATGGCCCAGTAATAGGAGTTGATCATGGCTTACGACAAATATCGCCGAGTCGTGAAAACTCAAGCCAAAGAGATAAAGTCTCTAAAAGCTGAAGAGAGCATGTTGAGAGAGGTTGTCGCCAAGACCGACTCACTTAAAGAGAACTTCAATAAAGCTATTGAAGAATACAACAAGGTTCTTGAGCACCTTGAACTAAAAGAGAAA
Organism: Platanthera guangdongensis; assembly: GCA_039583875.1. NCBI lineage: Eukaryota > Viridiplantae > Streptophyta > Magnoliopsida > Asparagales > Orchidaceae > Platanthera > Platanthera guangdongensis. The sequence continues at coordinate 180,358,074 of CM077151.1, read as the reverse complement.
ATCATCAAAGAGTTGGAAGAACAACTCGCTGCTGAGAGGAAACTTGTTGAAAGTTTCTCGAAGCCTAAGACTGTTCTTCCACTCATTGCTGAATTCTCAGCGAAGGCCAAGGGTGCTGGGCTAGGCCATGAAGAAGCTCCTAGCAAATCTTCTAGGATAAATAAGGCCCAACGGAAGAATAAGGCCGCCAAGAAGGCCTTGGCCAAAGAGAAGGGGAAATCCCCTCAGGATCAGACCTCTTTCAAAAAGGTCATATTTCCTTCAAATGAGTTTGATCTTGACTCGTCCTACGGACACTTTACTAGGCCTACCTATGTAGAGCCAAAGTCCTATTATCAAGGATGGACTCTCCCCAGAAACTTTGGTGAAAGTGTCATTAAGACACCTTATGAAGAAGTGACTCTTCAGAGCTATGGCCCTTTCAATCATGGTCATAAATTCAACAAAGCACCAAAGGTAAAGCTCATTGTGGAAAAGCCAATAAAGGAGAAGAAATCGTGTGATTGCCACCATCATGAAGATTCTTCTTCCAAGAATGCTGCCCCTGCCAGACCACAACTTCAAAAGGTCAAGCAGGAGAACATAAGGCAAAGATACAATAGATTTGACTATTAGTGTTGTGGCAAAATTGGTCACTTTGCCATCGATTGCTGGTTTAATCCCAGAAATGCTGCAACCCCTCATGTTGGTAATATGAGAAAAACCACTCCTAATGCTAATATTCGTAGGGGGAGTGTTCTAACCCGAGACCAAGGACCCAAACGTATTTGGGTACCTAAGGAAAACTGATTGTGATTGCAGGTATGTCCAAAGGCCACCAAAATGCCAATCTAGTATTTGGACAGTGGATGCTCTCGGCATATGACCGGGACTAAAAGCCTACTTCAGAACTTCTCTCCAGCCTTGAACGGACCAAAGGTTATCTTTGAAGGTTCAGACCGTGGAATCACTAAGGGCTACGGTATGATTACTAACGGTAGTGTATCCTTTTTAGATGTAGCTTATGTTGAAGGATTGGAACACAATCTTATAAGCATAAGCTAACTATGTGATAAAGGATACATAGTTGAGTTTCACGTTGATAAGTTCTTGATAAAGTCTGTTGACAATATGGAAATGATTCTATCCGGCACTTGAAGCAGAAACATATTTTGTTAGAATTTCATTTGTATAGACTCTTCTACACCAGTGTGCTTTTTAGCAAAAGATAGTGCATCTCTTGGTGACCAATGACACAAGTGACTAGCCTATATTAATTCCAAAACTATTAATAAATTATTTTCAATGAACTTAGTACGTGATGCTCCAAACGTCAAGTACGTCAAAGATAAACCTTGTCATGCATGTGTAAAAGGCAAGCAAATAAGGGTTACCTTTAAAAGCGTTATTGGCAAGGATTCTAATAGATGTCTTCATCTGCTTCATATGGACTTGTTTGGTCCACTGCAAATTAGCAGCTTGGGAGGTAAAGATTATACGTTAGTAATTATTGATGATTACTCGCGCTTTGCTTGGGTGTTCTTTCTGAAACACAAGTCAGATACCTTCGACATCTTTACTAATTTTGTCAGGCAAGTCCAGAATGAATACAACTGCTCCATAGTCAAAATCAGAAGTGACAACGGAACAAAGTTCAAGTCTGGGGCCATGATAGAATTTTCTGAAAAATTGGGTATCGTTCTTGAGTTTTCCTCTCCTCGTACTCCACAATAAAACGTAGTGGCCGAGAGAAGGAATAGGACACTCATAGAGGCCTGCAGGACCATGTTGAGTGATGCCTCACTATCGAAATATTTTTGGGCTGAAGTCGTCAACACTGCATGCCACGTGCAAAATTGAGCACTCATAAACAAGAACCACGATAAGACACCTTACGAAATTCTAAAGGGCAGGAAACCAACTATCTCATATTTTAGAATTTTTTGTTGTAAATGCTTCGTGCTTAACAATGGTAAGTATCATACTACCAAGTTCAGCGAAAAGAGTTTTGAAGGTATTTTTATAGGATATAGTAGCCATAATAAGGCATACAGGATTTTTAATAGAAAAACCCTGGACGTAGAAGAATCAATACATGTTGTATTTGATGAGACAAGCTTGCTGCAAGGCAACTCTTCTAGTGTGCTTACTAAAGATGCATGTACAAAGTTTATAGAACTTAGTTTGGATGAAGCATCTGAAGATAAAGGTGAAAGGTTCTTCAAGATCACCACTCCAGCCCCTATTGGAGAGGTTTATGATCAAGATGAAGAAATCGTGCAAGATGATGAAGTCAATCCGGTGATTGAAGAGAATCTAGATGCAAGGACTCTAGAGCTCAGACATTTGAAGGATAACCCCACAGACTAGATCATAGGAGATCCCAGGGATGGTGTCAGAACTCGTAGAAGTACAAATAACGAGAATTTATATTTAAGCTTTATCTCACAGGTTTAACCAAAGAAGATTGAGGAAGCAAACTCAAACGCATCGTGGATAATAACAATGAAAGAAGAACTAAATCAGTTCAAGCGCTGGCATGTATGGAAACTTATCCCAAGACCCAAAGGTAAGAACGTCATCGACACAAAATGGGTCTACAGGAACAAGCTAGACGAGGATGGAACGATCATAAAGAACAAGGTCAGACACGTTGCTAAAGGATATTGTCAAGAAGAAGGAATCGATTTTGACCAGAAATATGCTCCAGTGGCAAGGCTGGAGGCAATAAGGTTATTCCTAGCATATGCTGCACTCAAAGGCTTCACTGTCTATCAGATGGACGTGAAGTCTGCCTTCATTAATGGTGACATAAAGGAAAAGGTGTATGTGGAAGAACCTCCAGGTTTCATTGATTCTAACTTTCCTGATTACGTTTATTTATTTAATAAAGCTTTATATGGTCTAAAACAAGCTCCTCGAACTTGGTATGAAACAAGCTCCTCGAGCTTTATTTAATAAAGCTTGGTACGAGCTTTATTTATTCTAACTTTCTACTTTAGAATAAGTTCACAAGGGGAAAGATAGACAAGATATTATTTTTTAGGGAAATAAAAACCAAGATTTTACTAGTGCAAATCTATGTCGACGATATTATTTTTGGCTCTATTGATGACAACCTCTGCAAGAAGTTTTCAAAACTTATGCAAGGGAAGTTTGAAATGAGCAGTATGGGCGAGCTGAAGTATTTCTTAGGGCTTCAGGTGAAACAATCTGAAGATGGAATTTTCATCTCACAAACCAAGTTCACCAAAGAGCTAATTAAGAAATTCGAAATGGAGAACGCAACCTCAATAAGGACTCCATTGGGTTCAACAATGTCTCTAGAAAAGGATGAAAAAGGGAAACCTTTTGATGAAACAGAGTACAAAAGCATAATTGGATCCTTGCTCTACCTTACTGCCAGTAGACCTGACATAATGTTTTCAACATGTGTATATGCTAGATTTCAGGTGAACTCTAAGGAATCTCACTATGCTGCTGCAAAGCGGATTTTGAGATATCTTAAAGGCACGCCAAATCTTGGAATATGGTACCCAAGAAGTAATGATAGCGAACTAATAGGTTTTTCAGATGCAGATTTTGCAGGAAGCAAAGACGACATGAAAAGCACTTCAGGGACTTGCCAATTCCTAGGAAGAAGGCTTATCTCCTAGAGTAGCAAGAAGCAGAACTGTGTAGCAATCTCAATAGCTGAGTCAGAGTACATCTCTGCAGGAAGTTGCTATGCACAACTGCTATGGATAAAGAATCAATTTGAAGATTATAACATGGAGTTCCAGAAGATTCCATTGTTTTGCGACTCTTCCAGTGCAATTGTAATAGCCAAAAACCCAATCTCGCACAGCCCGACAAAGCATATAGAGCTGATGTATCACTTCATCCGAGAGCATGTGGAGCATGGGGACATAGATCTCCAATATGTCACTACAGACAGGCAGATTGCAGACATTTTCACGAAGCCGCTGGACGAGACCAAGTTCTCGTTCTTCAAAACAGAACTTGGAATGCTCAACAAAGAAGATTAGAGAAGATGGAACCCCAAGAATGCTCAGAGATCAAGAATTGGACAAAAGTTGGACTTCCACAAATTTATAACTTGTTGACTCGAATAAGCAGTAAAGTACACGAGTAGTTCAAAATGACCTACTCGAGTGGTAAGATTGACCTACTCGAGTACCTCATAAGCCACTCGAGTCACTTACTCAAGTAGCAGAATGACTTACTCGAGTAGTCAAATCACCTATACGAGTAGCAAAACTTCACTTGAGTACTTCAACCCAACTACTCTAGTACTTCCAGCCTATCTACTCAAGTATCTCATATACTTCACTCGAGTAATATCAAGTCTGTCGAGTATGTGACCTCAACGTTTTGTTCCCTGATTCAAATTTTCTTATTCGCAACCCGAGGCTTATGCCGCCACTTCTAAGGTATGATTCCATCATTTCTATTTTCATTAGACATAAACCTAGGGTTATATAAATAGGAAATTCCATAGTCTTTCTACACGAAATGATTTCCACTCTCGAGTACCCCGACTGTCTCTTTGCCTTCCTCCAGAAGTTGCAGAGCCGCGTCTTCTTCATCCCCGCCGTCGTTTTTCTAAGAGTTTCAGAATCATGGCCGCCTCTTCAAAGATTGGCATAGGTTCCGAATTAGTTGCCTCCAGGACTGCCGAGCTCTCTGATGACTTTCATAATCTTATGATCCTACTCGACACCGCCGAACTCACCTTCATTCTACAAGAGCCCTGCAAAATCCCCTTTCCAAAAGTTATCGAGTTTTTCAGAAATGTCAAAGTTAAGCGCCATGGTACCGTTCTCAAATCAACGGTCAGAGGTATCACAATCAAACTTACTAAAACATCTATTTCTCAACTTCTTCGAATGCCGATTTTAGATGAAGAAGATCATCTAGGGCCCGATGAGTCTGACAGAACATGTATGTACTGTGGCATTTCTCCTGATGAACAATACATCAAACGGTCTCAGATGAATCCTGAGGGAAAATTACTGGTGGATATTATAGGGAAGGTCCTTCTTTGCAAAACTCATTCCATCAGAGATATATCACTCACATTCTTTGATATAATGCAAGCCATAGTCTGTAGGAAGAAATTCCAATTTGGTATGATGATCTTGGATAAGATCAGAGACAACATTAAAGCCCCTAATTATGACAGAATTATTTCTTTGCTCCTCCATGAAGTCAATCCAGAAGTGTTCAATTTCTCAAAAGGGACTGTTCTTCATCACATGAATAAAGTTTCCATATCTTCCATTCAAAGGTGGGAATTGAAACTGCAGAATCCCACTATGGCTGCCAAGGCTCCAGAGATTTTAGCCACAGAGGTCAGGACCCCATCTCCCTCTCCACATCAGATTGCCAGCTCCTCTGGTGAATCTATTGAGGGGGAACCTGCTCCTTTTGTCCCAGCAAGGATTCCTACACCTCTAGCAGTAACTCCTCCACCTCCTCAGACTCCAGAAGAAACACCATCTGAATAACACCTTCAAGAAGCCCTCCTCTCCACAGAAGCTGCTATTAGTGAGATGATAGAGGAATTGACTGCAAATGATCTTCCTCCTCCTCCCTCTCCGAAGGAAACCACCACTGAAATACCACCAGAATCCACTCAAGTACAATCTCCAGTGCATATTCCTTCGCCAGCAAAGTCTTCTGCTGCAAACTAAGAGAAAGTTGAAACTATTTTCATCTCTGATGAGGAATCTCCTGAACCAGCTGACGCTCCTTTCAGAAAACTGGACTTCTCCATACCCTCAGTCACTGATGAAGAGGATGCCCTGATTCACACTACTAGAGCAAAGAGCTCTGTCTCCATTACAAAAATACCTCCATGGGTTGCTCCTCCTCCTTCAGTTCCCTCTACTAGTGCTCCTTCAACTGCTACTCCTACCAATGACTTGATGACTCAAGTTGTCCTTCTGCTTCAAGAAAAGAGATCCTACTTTGATTCTTCCCTCAAGACTATTGCTGATAAAGTCACTGCTCTAGAGACTGAAATGAGCAGGGGATTTGCAGAAATTCAGCATAACACTGATCAGCTGAAACACCTCTTCCAAATTGGTGGAAAGGATCTAGATCACACTATTAATAGTGTTGGTCAAGTTATGGAGCAAGGGGTGACTCTTGCTAACAATCAGATTGAAATGGACAAACAAGCTGAAACTATAATGATGAAGATCTGTGAAGAGGTTGGTATATTCAAAGAAGATACAATCTCTAAGCTATCTGTTGAAGTCAGAAAGGGGGAGAGTTTGATGAAAGAATATTTAGAAAAATTAGATGCACTCAAGCAAGAGCTTTGGGAAGCAAAATGAAAGAAATCCATGATGATGTCTTAGCACAAATTCAGAGTGTCAAATTCCATACATATGACACTACTGTTTGGATGCTTAATCAAATCCTGCCTGAGTTTGCTACTGATCCAAAAATCATTCCTCATCATCTCAACCCCTAGCTGCTGCTCCTCCTTCTTCTCCTCTGCAACCTACCTTCTCTCCAAGAACTGAAGGGCAAGAAGGTCCTCCTCCAGATTCTTATGCTCAACTCTGGGAGGATGACCCTGCAGATATTTTTCTCCAAGCTCCTCCTGAGATCCAGACTTCAAAGAAGAAAAGAAAATATGATGATGGTGCCTCTACTAGCAGGTCTATCCCAGTTCCAGATTCAGAAAAGAGAAAAGCTCAAGAATTTGCAGAGTTCTGGTCTCCTACCTCTAAGTTCCTCATTTTGGATACTCTCAAACTTGTTATGGACTTCCATGAAAGCAGGAATATTCATTACAGCTCCCAGGAATGGGAACTATATGAGAAGTCTATGACTAAGAGGAGACTGTATGATAGAGAATTTGGGAGGAACAACCCTGCTGCTCCTCCAAGTCCTCCTAAATACTACCCCAAGCCATACAGCTACTAGAGGAGAGAGCAAGAGAAGCAAGACAGACAGCACCACCAAGTCTAAGCTATAATGATATAGGAGAATGTGAAAATTATCTTTTGTAGAATTGATACTTTGGAAATCACATTTATATAATTCTAAGTTTCTGATCATATAATCTTGTTTCTAATCTTATGCTTGCTTACACTGATTTATCTATTTAGCACTTTTATGTCTATAATTCACCTTACTGTAAAGGGTTCTGACTTCTACAAATAGGGGGAGATTGTTGGGTATTGTATCCATATTAACACAGATTTGATGAAGTCACCCTTGAACTAAGATGAATTAAGTTGTATTTGATGCTTTGGTTGAGTTATGTGTTTGCAGGATTCTAATACCAAGTGTAGACCAATGTCAGTCTACAATGGGTCACCAAACACAGGACCATACAATGTAATCCCTCATTGTGTGATCCAAGGTATTGACTCATGTGTAGCCTCTCTATTGGGATACACTTCTTATTCAAGCACCAGAACTGATTGGAAAAGATTTGATGCTGGTTTCACCAAAGAAGAAGAGATTTCTATTAAGAGAATTTACAAAGTACTTTACTTGAGTAGATCAATTCCTACTCGAGTGAGTTGCTTAGTTAATACTCGAGTAAACTCCTAATACACGAGTAAGGAAGTTAGATCTCGAGTAGTCAATTTATATCTCTCGTGTAGCTAAGACAACTACTCGAGTAAATTCCTTCTCTCTATCAGGTTAACAGAATTTCTTCTTCAAATAATTTCGAAGTAAAATACTCAAGTAGCCATATAGATACTCGAGTAGTTTAAACCTTCTGTCTCGAGTTACAGAAGTCTGCACCTCGTGTAATTTCTATTTACTCGAGTAGTTAAGTCATGTACTCGAGTAGTTCATCTACAACTCGAGTAGCCCAGAGTTTATACTCGAGTAACCAGAATTTCTTCCCTCCGAATTTCTCCAAGTCAATTACTCGAGTAGCCAGTTCCATATACTCGAGTAGTTCTTATTCACTCGAGTAGTTCAGCTTTACTACTCGAGTAGCCCAGTATTCCTTTCTAGAAAATTTTCTATGTCCATGACTCGTGTAGTTCCTCGATCTCTCGAGTAGTTCATCCCTTATTACTCGAGTAGTATTTCTTGTACTGGAGTACGTTGGATCCCTAGCTAGATTTGGTCTAGGTTCACTAAATTAAGATGTTTGACCCAACATGTGTAGCCAGGGTCATGTACGAGTTCTAGAGTCTAGGCCATGTCCTTAGAGTCAACACTACATGGACCAGCCATCAACAGACTGCAAAAGACTCAATACTTAGAGAAAATTCAAAGAATTAGAAAATGAGTTCGACGTTCGTCGAACTCAGGTCGACGAAAGTCGTGCTCAGCTCGAAGAAATCAGAGACAATTCTCTGAGTTGAGCTCGACGAACTGGAATCTTAGGTCGACAAATTCCAGAGTATACTTCAACGCCAAGTCCAGAATTCTTCACACTTAACTCCTGTCGATGAACTTAGTTCTCAGGTCGACGAACTTAGTTCTCAGCTCGACGATCTCTCTGTAATCTACTTCAACATCTTATTCCAGAAACATATAAGTATTTAAAGTTCAGCTTCACACTCCAATCGACGAAGTTAGAATATCAGCTCGACAAATTTGGATCTTAGTTCGACAATTTCTAGATCATCTACTTCAACACTATAAGACCAGAAATAACTAAGTATTCTAAGTTCAGAATCACACTTTAGTCGACGAACTCACCTTATCAGCTCGACAAACTTAGACCACAGTCTTGACAAGATTTATCAAGTAACAGTTAGAAGTTCTCAGCTCGACGAAACTAGTTCTAAGGTCGACGAACCCAGTTCTGAGATCGACGATTTCTGGACACATTACTTCAACATTCTTAAGTCCAAGAAAAATGGAATTCTGTTATTAGGTGGACGAAGTCATATTCTCAACTCGACAAACTTGATACACAGAATTGACGTGTCTAGAGAAAGCAGTTGTCAGTTCTTAGGTCGACGATCTTGTAGTTCCAGACTTAGATATTTCCCTCCCTCGGTCCTTTTTCTATTGCTATAATTCCTGAGTAATCAATGCATAAATATTCTCTGAATATTACCGTTAGAAGCAAGCATTGATTATGGTCTTCATCAGGATTATTATTTGCTTTTTTCCATGGGATAGTTGGGGAAATCAATCAATGCAAATATTCTCCAGGCAGTCAGAATTCAATGCAGAAAGGAATTCAAATTTCAAAAGGAAATTTATATGGAAAATATAAAAGGGATTTGATGTCTAAAAATATTCGCATGGAGAAAATAACCAAACTAACAATCCAACAAGGCAAGTATACCTATCAAAATGAAGCTAGGGGACACAAGTGTCGTATTAAAATCCGGGAACCGTTAATTAATCTTACTCACACGAAAACCATTATCTTATCGAAGAATGTTTTATGGTTTAAGAGATTACTAAAATGCGATTGAGGAGAGAAGTATTATGCTAAGAAAGAAAAGCTTGCGGAAAAATAGAGAGCTATTAAAATGATTACAGCGAGGGATTAAGACAATGAAAGAGAAGAGCACTCGATCGAGGATCACCTCGGCTAAAGTTGATTAAGAAAAGCGAAAATAAACTTTTACTTAATAAAGCTAAAACCTTGACCGTAGAGGTTCCATAAGCGTAAACACGCTTCTCTCGAAGCCGTGCCTACCTGAGTTTAGGAATGCTCAACCGAACTCTCGTCCGATCAGAGATCTAAAGCTCGCTTTAAGATGTGAACCCCTCTATTGGATTTCACTCCAATCCAGGAGATTTAACGTCTGCCTCTCTCGAGAGGTGCATGCAACTCTCTTTACTCTTGAGTGCTTACTTCAAACTATCAGCCTCTCGGCTAGCCAAGAATGAAAGCTAATGATGGAAAATATACATATTGATGATATATCTCCAAGTAGGGTTTTTAATCAAGAGTAATTCAAGGTATAACTTTAGAAAGAAAAAGTAGAGTTAAAGCATCATAACTTAATCAACTCAACCTAGGATCGAGTACAAGGAGGATTAGTTACTCATGGTAAAATGGAGAAAAAAAGATGCGTAGAAGAAAATAATGAAAACAAAGTAGAAACGAAAAAGAAAACAACACTTCTTTATTAATGGAAACAAGGATCTTACAACTTGAAAACCAGAGATTACAAGTGCATTGAAAGAAAACTACACTATCATTAACATTATGCTACAGAAAGAAGCTAGGAGCTAATACAGGGAAAGCATTAAGCTAGAGATAAGAAGAGCTAAAAATGAAGAGACAAGCTTGAAAAAGTTCAAAAATACAAAGAACAGAACCTCCCCTCTCAATCCAAAAGGTGTCCTGAACCCTTGGAGATGGGCTATATTTATAGATTTTTTCGGGTCGGGTCACGCCCCCCTATCACGCCCGGGTCGGGCATGACCCTGGGGCGTGACAAATTCGGTGCGACTTTTTCACGCTGGAATTTAATTCTGGCGAAGTAGCTGAAGTACACGCCCAAATGTCACGCCCTGGTAGGGCGTGTACATGGGGCGTGTTCTTTGCGGCGTGACTTTGTTGAGCTGGGATTGAATGCTGGAGATGACGGGCGTGGTTGCTGAAGTACACGCCCAAATGTCATGCCCGGGTCAGGCATGACCCGGGGACATGACACTTTCGATGCGACGGTGGAGCGGGAAAAACGAGTGCGTTACGACGATTCCTCGGAACCTGGGGACACGCCACTTGAACACGCCCGTGTCGGATGTGACACGGGCGTGACAGTGGGTGTGTACACTAAGTTTCCACGGAATGCAGTTTCGGACCAATTGCTTCATTCCTCTGGGTTACTCGCCCGAGGTACACGCTCGGGTAGGGCGTGACCTTGGGGCGTGTCACAGCAAAATTCGGCTGAAAGTCGTGAAAACCTGCAAAAAGCAGAAAAAACACATTAGCGACAAAAATATATACAAAGGGGAATCAAAATAAGTACTTTACAAGACATGATTTACTTTAAAACCCTGAAAATATCCTAATAAAATTGACTACAAACCGTATTATCAAATTCCCCCAAGCTTAAGATCTACATTGTCCTCAATGGAGAAGGAGGTTGGAGAACGAGAGAAAATTAAAGTACAGAAATGAAAGACAAAATTGTAAAATAGGTACTTACCCGGTTTTATTTTGCAGCGAAAGCTCAGTGATGCCGCTCCCCCATGCTTGTGCTTTGAGTCGGCTGGAAAGGTCTTTTGTTGGACTTTGTGATCGATTTAGCAGCATTGGAGCAGGCGATCACAGAAGCTTGAGCTTGGCGGAACCATCCAGGGCAAAAAATGTAAAAAAAAAAAAACAAAAAAATAGATTGGGTTACCTCCCAAGAGCGCCCTTTGTTTAAAGCGTCGTTTGAGCTCGACGCATTAAAAAAAATATATTCCGAACGATTATTTGTCCAAAGTAGCAAGTAACTAGACAGTGTCCAGTTAGTTTAAAGTTCGTGTAGAAGAATATTAATACAGTTTGGACTGACATCACCACAGAGATAAAGTTTAAGACGCTGCCCATTCACTTTGAACTCACCCTTTTCAGGGTGCGAAACTAAAACCGTGCCATACAGAAAAATTTCTTTTACTGTAAATGGCCCAAACCATCGTGATTTTAGCTTTCCCGGAAATAAACATAATCGGGAGTTATATTAAAGAACTTGGTCGCCCGGCGTAAAGGTTTTTGGGTACCTAAGATGTTTATCGTGCAAACGTTTCGTCCGCTCTTTATAAAATTTATTATTTTCTTAAGCGTTAGAGCGCCACTCGTCGAGTTCGTTAAGTTGGAATTTTCTAAAATTGCCGACAGAGTGGGGATCGAAGTTAACAAATCTTAAGGCCCAAAAAGCGCGGTGTTCTAATTCTACGGGCAAATGACACGATTTTCCATAAACCAACCGATATGGCGTACATCCGAGGGCGGTTTTGTATGCTGTTCGGTAGGCCCATAGAGCATCGTCTAATTTGGCTGACCAGTCTTTTATAGATATAGAAACAGTCTTTTCTAAAATTTTTTTTATTTCTCTATTTACTACTTCGACTTGTCCGTTAGTTTGGGGGTGGTAGGCAGTGGAAAGCTTATGAGTAACGCCATATTTAGTTAGGATTTTTGAAAATTGCGCGTTACAGAAATGGGAACCCCTATCACTAACGATAGCGCGCGGCGTACCGAAGCGAGAAAATAATTTTTTTAGGAAATTAACTACGACTCGGGCGTCATTTGTAGGAAGAGCTTGGGCTTCGGCCCAACGCGAAACATAATCAACGGCAACTAAAATGTACTTATTCCCGAAGCTAGAAGGAAAAGGGCCGACAAAATCAATCCCCCAGAGGTCGAAAACTTCGCACACTAGGAAATAATTTTGTGGCATTTCATTTTTATTCGAAATATTCCCTGACCGTTGGCAACTATCACACCTACTCACAAAGGCATGCGCATCTTTAAACAGGGTAGGCTAGTAAAAACCCGCGCTTAACACTTTGTGAGCGGTGCGAGCAGCTTGATAGTGCCCACCTGTCGGTCCTTCATGCAAATGTTTAATAATATTTAATCCTTCTTCATAAGAAACACACCTCCTTATCATTTGGTCGGCATAAATTCTGAAAAGATACGGGTCCTCCCAAAAATAGTTTTTCAGCTCAGAAAAGAATTTCTTCTTTTGCTGAGATGAAAACTCTTTTGGGAGCACACGAGCCACTAGATAGTTGGCAATGCGGGCAAACCAAGGAGAAGTAGATGTGTTAATTATGAATAGCTTCTCATTAGGTAAATAGTCATTAAAAGAATTTTCGTCTAACTTTTGTGTAAACGGGTTGTCTAGGCGCGAAAGGTGGTCGGCGGCCAAGTTCTCGGCTCCTCGCTTATCATGAATCTCTAAGTCAAACTCCTGGAGGAGTAAGACCCAGCGAATCAAGCGCGGCTTGACATCCGTTTTGGAAAGAAGATATTTGAGGGCCGAGTGGTCCGTAAAAACAATAATTTTTGAAATAGTAATATAAGGACGAAATTTATCAAAAGCGAATACTACGGCTAGGAGCTCCTTCTCGGTTGTGGTGTAATTTTCCTGTGCAGATGTCAGTGTCTTACTAGCGTAATAGATGGGGTGGAAGTTTTTAGATATGCGTTGGCCTAAAACGGCTCCCACCGAAAAACTACTCGCATCGCACATTATCTCAAATGGAAATTCCCACACTGGAGCTATCATGATTGGGGCATTAACTAATTTTTCTTTTATTAAATTGAAGGCAGCTAGACAGAGGTCATCAAAGATGAATGGGGCGTCTTTTTCTAAGAGATGGGTAAGGTGCTTGGTGATTTTGGAAAAGTCCTTTATGAAGCGGCGGTAGAAACCCGCGTGACCTAGAAAACTTCTTGTAGCTTTTATGTTCGTAGGTGGCGGCAGCTTCTCGATAACTTCTATTTTCGCAATGTCTACTTCAATTCCTCTTTCAGAAATTTTATGTCCCAAAACTAACCCTTCCCGCACCATAAAATGGCATTTTTCCCAATTTAAGGCGAGTTTAGTTTCTTCGCATCGCTCTAAGACTTTTTCAAGGTTCTCTAAGCAACTATCGTAGGAATCACCGAACACGGAGAAATCGTCCATGAAAATTTCCATGATGCTTTCTACGTACTTGTTAAAGATAGCGAGCATACATCGCTGGAATGTAGCTGGCGCATTGCACAATCCAAACAGCATTCTTCGGTAGGCGAAGGTGTCGAAGGGACAAGTAAACGTAGTTTTCTCATGGTCCTCGGGAGAGATGGGGATTTGTAAATACCCCGAGAGGCCATCAAGAAAACAATAAAAGCTATGTCCGGAAAGTCATTCTAAAATCTGATCGATGAATGGCAAGGGGAAGTGATCCTTACGGGTGTCGTCATTTAGCTTACGGTAATCTATACACATTCGCCAACCGGTCACCGTCCGTGTCAGGATTAATTCATTATTTTCATTACTTATTACCGTTATCCCTCCCTTCTTTGGTACTACCTGGACATGGCTAACCCACTTACTGTCTGATATAGGATAGATAATTCCAGCGTCTAACAACTTCATAACCTCCCCCTTAACTACTTCTTTCATGTTTGGGTTTATACGGCGCTGAGGTTGGATAGAGTTACGCGAATTGTCTTCCATTAATATTTTGTAAGTACAGAAGGATGGGCTTATGCCCTTGATATAAGAAATCTGCCAAGCAATGGCTCGGCGATTCTTCCGTAAAATTAAAAGGAGTTTATCATTTTGCGAATCTGTAATATAGGCTGAAACTATGACGGGCAGCTTAGAATCCTTTTCTAAGAAAACGTAATTAAGGTGCTCTGGTAGTTCTTTCAGCTCCAGGGTAGGGGGTCTTCATATGACATTTTTGAAATCTGATCTTTTTCAAAAACAATATGTTCATAAAATGTTTCTTTGTATGGTAATTTGAAAGGGGTGGGGCTAGCGGCGAAGGCGGCTTCTCGCAGTGATTCAGTTGGAGGAGTAGAAGAGGAACAAAAATCAGAAATGTTTTTTTCAAAATCAGAGAGGTGATAGGAGGACTCTTCACTTAAATGTAGCGATTCAGTTGGAGCAGTATAAGAAAGAAAATCAGAAAATTCTTCTTCGAAATCAGAGAGGAGAGAGGAGGACTCTTCACTTACGACATTTACAAAGAAACATGAGTCATCATTGGCTAGGGTGTTTTTCATTGAGGGGGTGATAGAGAAAGTTACTTCGTCGTCGCCTACTCGAAGGAAGAGCTTACCATTGCTTACGTCAATGATAGCTCGGGAGGTGGCAAGTAAGGGCCTGCCAAGGATCAGGGGGACCTCGATGTCTTCTTCGATGTCCAAAATGACAAAGTCCACCGGGAAGATGAACTTGTCGACCTTGACTAGGACCTCCTCCACTATACCTAACGGGTATTTGACTGATCTGTCGGCGAGCTGGATACTCATGCGTGTGGGGTTGAGACTACCAATTCCTAACTTTTTAAACAAGGAGAGGGGCATAAGATTAATACTCGCACCTAGGTCGGCTAAAGCGTGTTTGACAAAGAGATCACCAAATACACACGGGATAGAGAAACTACCCGGGTCACTGATTTTCTTCGGTAATCCGTTTGTCAAAACCGCCGAGCACTCGACATCTAACGTGACATGCGAAATGTTCTCTAACTTCTTATTGTTGGTCAGGAGGTCCTTAAGGTATTTTGCGTACTTTGACATCTGGGATATGGCTTCGTGGAAAGGCAGATTTATGTGGATTTGTTTAAACATTTCTAAAAAATGGGTGTATTGATCGTCCTGTCGTTGTTTATTAAGTTCGGAAGGGTATGGAGGGGATGGATTATTTTTAAAGGTGAGTGGTGGAGTGAGTTCTTTTTCTAAAACATGGGTGATAACTTCTTCGGCAGAAGGTGGAATTTTTAAAACGGGAGCGGAGCTTTAATTTTTAAAGCGGGAGCGGAGCTTTGATTTTTTAAAGCGGGAGCGGAGCTTTGATTTTTTAAAGTGGGAGCGGAGCTATGATTTTTTAAAGCGGGAGCGGAGCTTGCCTCGGGTTCTTCACTTACCATACCAGGAACTTTCTTCCCACTCCGAAGAGTTATAGATTTCGCTTGCTCTCTCGGGTTGGGCTCGGTATTGGAAGGAAGAGCCCTTCGGGTCGCTCAGAAATTATTTTAGCGAGCTGTCCTACCCGATTTTCTAAATTTTTAACGCTTCCAGTTAAGGTTCTAATCGTAGCGTCATTAGCATTCATGTTGTTGGGTACATTGGTTTAAATGTACCTGATTTGAAGAAGCCTCACCCAACTCAATGATATACATCAAAATGTATTTGATGTATTTTGAGTTACTTGTGCAGGTTAAGTATTTGCAGGACTGAAGCAAAAAGTTTCTAAGTACATGTGTCGACACCCAGATGGAAAGTGTCGACACTTAAGAAAGCTTGTGTCGACACCCAGACAAGCAGTGTCGACACTTGGAGTCATTGTGTCGACACCCGGGATGCAGTGTCGACACCTAGACAGAAAGTGTCGACACAAGGAGCTGTGTCGACACTCAGTGAAGAAAAGTGCAGTAAAGCTGTGTCGACACTTAGCAGCAGTGTCGACACCTAGAAGAACTGTGTCTACACCAGAAAGTGTCGACACTTGGAGCTGTGTCGACACTCAGCAAAAGTTAGCAGAGACCAAGTATAAGTGTCGACACCCAGAACAATGTGTCGACACTCAACCGAAGAGTCAACACTTGAAGTAAGTGTCGACACCCAGAACAATGTGTCGACACTCAACCAAAGAGTCAACACTTGAAGTAAGTGTCGACAACCAGAACAATGTGTCGACACTCAATAGAAGAGTCAGAATGTGAAGAAAGTGTCGACACCCAGAACAATGTGTCGACACACAACAGAAGAGTCAACACTTGAAGAAAGTGTCGACATAAGGAAGAATGTGTCGACACTAAGCTGAAGACTTTACACTTAAAGAAAGTGTCGACACATGGAGCTGTGTCGACACTTAGCGAAGAACAGCAAGATCAACAAAATATTCTAAGTACAAGTGTCGACACTAAGGGGATGTGTCGACACTCAGCTGAAGTCTCAACAGAAGAATCAAGTGTCGACACAAGGAGCTGTGTCGACACTCAGCAAGTATCAACACTGAAGACATGTGTCAACACCAAGAAGCAGTGTCGACACTTAAAAGATTCAACACATGAAGATGTGTCGACACAAAGGAGATGTGTCGACACTTAGAAGAATTCAGCAAAATACAGAAGATCAAGTACTTGTGTCGACACTCAATATCAGTGTCGACACATGAAGAAGAAACTATGTCGAGACATAGTATTTACAACACAAGGAGTTATGTCGACACCTTGTAGACTTGTGTCGACACTTACACAACTTGTGTCGACACTTGATCTATAAATGTCGACACTTAAAGACAGAAAGTCTCGACACTTTCAGACAGTTAGAGAATTTTCAAGAACTGACTGGATGACTTGACAGCTGCCGTTCCAGCCGATCTACAGCACTTGTCAGAATTGTCAGAAAGCAGTTATGAACCGGACCAGCCAGTTACCATGAAGAAGGCCTATAAATAGGCTTATACAGTCTACATAAACAGTTGTTCAAATTATTGATCAAGTATCTAACAAAGAAGATCTAGCTATTCCTTGAAGAATAAAGTGCAGATCTAAGAAGTTGGAGAGAGAGAGCTCCATCCAAAAAATCAGCCGTTGGAACTAGGCTGAGAAGAAGGGTTCAGATTTATTCTGGATCTTAAGAAGCAGAGATCAAGGATCAACTGCAGAAGGAGTCAATCTTATTGAGTTCTACTTTCAAGAAGCTTTGAAGAAAGCTAAGTCAGATTGATTTCAGCTGAGTTCTTCCAAGAACTCATCAAGAAACTCACAACTCCCCTCTCTTGTCTTTGGGTTGCTGAGTTAACAATTGTATATTCATTTTATCTTGTAGGATCTTTTGGATCTGAGTTTTTGTAAGCCTGTAATTATAAAGGCTGAGTGTAGGGCTTGAGAGCCTGAGTGTAGGAGATTGAAATCTCTGAGTGTAGGCCTTGGTGGCTGAGTGTAGGCCTTGGTGGCTGAGTGTAGGCCTTTGTGGCTGAGTGTAGGCTTTGTGGAAAAGCTGAGTTGTAGGGCCTTGGGCCTGAGGTGTAGGAACCAGTTTGGGTTCTGAGATAGTGGAGAAGTTTGGTCGAATCTAGTACACTGCTAGATAGGCGAAGGGGGAAAGTGGATGTACCCAAACCTTGGGGAACCACTATAAAACTGTGTGTCTTTTGTGTGCTGTGACTTGCTGTGAATACTGTGTGATTGCTGTGCAATAGTAGATTAGATTCTGTGTTAAAAACTGATTGCTGCCATAAAAAGTTAAAAAGAATTTGGTCACCTATTCACCCCCCCTCTAGGTGTTTAGGTGCTATATTTTTCAAGTGGTATCAGAGGGAGGTTACTCAAAAAGGACTAACAGTCTGAGGAGATCCTATTGGCAGATTCAGTCTAAGTCAAATTACAGATTTAAGAAAATCAAGAACCATGGGTTCCACAGATAATCACAAGGAATTGGGATCCATGAAATTACCTATATGTAGGAAAGAGATATTTGGGATCTGGAAGGAAAGGGTAAGGCTGTTTATGGAAGCTTCAGACCCTAGGATTTATATCACAGTCAAAGAGGGGCCATATGTGCCCATGAAGATATCAGTTCTAGATGCAAATCAGAGAACACCATAGGATTTCTCTGAAATGACAAAGGATGAGATTGTCCTAGCCACCATGGACAAAAGGGCTCAAAACATTATAGTGAGTGCCATAGATGATGCAACTTTTCAGAATCTAATACACTGTAAGACAGCCAAAGAGATGTGGGATACTCTTATTGTGTATATGGAGGGTTCTGAAGAAGTAAGGCAAGACAGAAAATCCTTCCTAAATCAAGAGTATGAAAGTTTTAGACAAGGAAAGGGTGATAGCATAACTGTGTGCTATAAGAAGTTCTATAGGATAGTGAATGAACTCATGTCTTATGGAAGAGAGTTCAGTAATTATGAACTAAATGACAAGTTTCTAAGGTCCCTAACTAAAGATTGGGACACCAAGATCTGTGCCATTAGAGAAATGGCTAAGTTGGGAGAAATTCCACCACCTACACTGTTTGGCAAATTGTTGTCATATGAAATGCAATTGTCAGTGAGGAAAGAGGAGGAGAAATCAACAAGAAATGAACATAAGGAAAGAACAGTAGCTTTCAAGACAGAAGCCCCCAGAAAGTACAGAGGTAAGTCACCAACTCCACCTCCAAAGGTTGCTGAATCAGAGTCAGATGAGTCTGTCAGCACAAAGTCAGAAAGCAGTGAAAGTGATGAGGACTTTGCTGCCTTCACTAGACATTTTTAGAAGTTCTTGAAGAAGAAACAGTGGAGGTCAAGGCCATCTACTTCACAGGGAAAGGAAGACTCTTATCAGAAAAAGAAGTCTTCAAAGAAAGACAAGAAAAAGTCAAAGTCTAGCAAAGCTACACTATCAAAAATTATGTGCTATTGCTGTAATAGACAAGGTCATGTGATAGCAGATTGTCCTGAGAAGAGAAAGGAGTCTGGTGACAGGAAGAAGACTCATTTCAAAGGCAAGAAAGAGAATTCTTTTGTTGCCAAAAAGGAGAAGACTCTGTCAGATATTTCTTCTTCAGAAACTGAGTCAGATGCTGAGGCATACATAGGGCTGTTTGCTGAAGAAGAAGAAGAAGAGTTCATGCAGATCATGGATTCTATATATGAACAAGAAGACTGTCAGTGCCAAGGACTGATGACATTGACTGAAAATGACAAAATCCTGGAGCAGCCAGGATCCAGTAAGGTACAAAGTTCAACTTTAAGTTCAGTTTCTTGTGCCAGTACAAAATCAGATTCATCATCATCAAATGATGAGAGTGCATCTGAGTCTGAAGAAGATATTCATCAGCTGATAGATGAATATAAAGTACTGTTGCAAGCTTATAAGAAGAGCAAGTCCCTAGCCAAAAGTCAGGCAAAGGAAATTGCTGATCTCAAAGCTGCTGCAACAGAATTTGAGAAGTTATTTGATCAAAAGCTTAATGAGATAGCCAGACTGAAGCACATAACAGTGATTCAGATGGGGACTATCACCTATAAGAATGATCAAATCAAGAGTCTGGAGATCAATCTTCAGAAGGAGAAGGACTTAGTTGCTAGGTTTTCTAAACCTAAGTCAGTTTTACCCATAATTGATGAGTTTGTTCATCATAAAGGTAAAGCTGGACTGGGATTTACTAGACCTGCAAGGACTGTTCAGTCCAAGTCCAAGTCCAAGGGCAAAGCCCCAACACTCAACAAGTCAGCTGTAGATAAGACAGCAAAGACAGTACCTAAGCAAAGGTACAATAAGTATGAATGTTGGTGCTGTGGCAAGGTTGGCCATTTTGCAATGGATTGTTGGCACAATGCTAGTGCCAAAGTGAGTAGCAAACTGCCTATTGGAAAACCAGTTGGTTGCTTTGTTAGGTTGCAAACTAACAAGTACCAAAGACCCAAGAATTCTTTGGGTTCTAAGGTTCATTAATATGTTTTGCAGGTGAGTCCAAGTGGTCATACCCCAACATGGTACTTGGACAGTGGATGTTCCAGACATATGACTGGAACTAGAGGATTACTCAGGGACTACATTCCAATAAAAGATGGTCCAAAAGTCACCTTTGGTGGTTCTGAAAAAGGAATCATCAAAGGATTTGGTAACATTTCTAGTAACTTGGTTACCATTACTCAAGTGGCTTATGTTAAAGGGTTGAAACACAACCTAATAAGTATAAGTCAATTAAGTGATGTAGGGTATGACATCTCATTTGTTAAAAATGGTTGTCATATCAGGAGGTCAACTGATCAAGAGATCATTTTGACTGGTTATAGGAAAAGGAATGTCTATTGCTTAGACATTATGGTTGAGAACAATGGTTCTCCATTGTGTCTTGTAGCTGATGAGAGAGTCTCTCATTGTGTCAAATGGCACAAGAGGCTAGCCCATCTTAACTACAAGACTATTGGCAAACTCTTTAGCAAAGAGTTAGTGAGGAATGGTCCTCAAGTTAAGTGTGTTAAAGATGGTATTTGCTTAGCTTGTCAAAAGGGCAAGCAGACTAGATCCACCTTTAGAAGCATAGAAAACAAAGATGATGTGAGGTGTTTATACCTCTTGCATATGGATCTCTTTGGTCCAATGCCAGTTCACAGCTTAGGTAGGAAGGTCTATACCTTTGTAGTTGTAGATGACTACTCAAGGTTTTCCTGGGTGTTCTTCTTAAGACAGAAATCTGAAACACCTAGTCTCTTCCATAGCTTTGTCAAGCAAATTCAGAATGAACTTGACAGTACAGTGGTCAAGATTAGAAGTGACCATGGTACTGAATTTCAGTCTGATAGCATGACAAAACTATGTGAAGAATTTGGGATATTTCAAGAATTTTCTTCACCTAGAACACCTCAGCAAAATGGCATTGCTGAGAGGAAGAATAGGACCTTGATTGAGGCTGGTAGGACCCTATTAAGTGATACATCACTACCAGAATATTTCTGGGCTGAAACAGTTAATACTGCATGCCATGTTATAAATAGGGCTACCATCACTAAAAGCCTAAACAAGACCCCCTATGAGGTTGTGAAAGGCAGGAAACCAAACCTATCCTACTTCAGGATCTTTGGTTGCAAATGCTTCATACTTAACAATGGAAAGTCTTACTTGACTAAGTTTACTGCCAAGTCCCAAGATGGAATTTTTGTTGGGTACAGCAACAACAGTAAGGCTTATAGAGTCTACAACTTGTCTACACAAGTTGTAGAAGAATCTGTACATGTAGTATTTGATGAGACTAAACTTATTAACAATGAGTTGTCTAGTAGTGTATGCAGCCCCACAGGTTTAACAAAGAAGATGGACAAGCTTACTATAGAAGAAGTACCTACTGCAAGACAGCAAGTAGAAGACAGTGGCTGTTGTCCAGGGGGAGAACTACATGTACCAATTGCAGAAGAAGTACAAGGGGTGCAGTAAGATGAAGGAACTGAAGAGGTTCAACCAGAAGTTAGGATGCCTCCAGCCAACAGGCATCTTAGAGATCATCCAGTAGAGCAGATTATTGGTGATCCAAGACAAGGAGTACAAACAAGGAGCAGAAATCTGAATGCAGCAATTTACTCCAGTTTTTTATCTCAAGTTGAACCAAAGAAGTTTGAAGAAGCCATTCTAGATCCACAATGGACTGAAGCAATGCAAGAAGAGCTGAATCAGTTCAAGAGGTGCAAGGTCTGGGAACTTGTTCCCAAACCTAAAGACCACAATATAATAGGAACCAAGTGGATCTACAGGAATAAGATGGATGAACAAGGGGTCATCATTAAGAATAAAGCAAGATTGGTTGCTAAAGGATATAGGCAAGAAGAAGGTATTGACTTTGATCAAACCTTTTCTCCAATAGCCAGACTGGAATCCATAATGATGTTTCTTGCCTATGCAACCTTTCAAGGATTCAAAGTTTACCAAATGGATGTCAAGTCAGCTTTTCTGAATGGTAATCTTAAAGAGGAAGTCTATGTGGAACAGCCATCAGGTTTTGTTGATTCAACTCTACCTAATCATGTCTATAGACTTAGGAAAGCTTTATATGGGTTAAAGCAAGCCCCTAGGGCTTGGTATGAAACCCTATCTAGTTTACTCATTGAGAACAAGTTCTCAAGGGGGAAAATAGATAAGAGTCTATTCCTTAGGGAATCTAGAGACAAAGTTATACTAGTCCAAATATATGTAGATGGCATTATATTTGGGTCTACTGAAAGCAGCCTTTGCAAAAAGTTTGCAAAACTTATGCAAGGTCAATTTGAGATGAGTAGTATGGGAAAGCTAAAGTTTTTCTTGGGTCTCCAAGTTAAACAGATTGAGAATGGTTTATCCATTTGTTAATCCAAGTTCACCCTAGAACTCATAAGGAAGTATGGTATAGATTCATCCAATACCATGAAGACTCCTATGGGGTCAAGTATTTCTCTTAGCAAGGATGATGCAGGGAAACCTGTAGATGAAACCTTGTATAGAGGGATAGTTGGCTCCCTATTATACTTGACTGCAAGTAGACCAGATATCATGTATGCTACATGTATCTGTGCAAGGTATCAAGCCTGCCCTAAAGAGTCTCATTTGACAGCAGTCAAAAGAATATTGAGATATCTAAAGGGCACTCCCTATCTAGGCCTCTGGTACCCTAGGAATGGGGATTTTGATCTAACAGGTTATTCAGATGCAGACTTTGCAGGATGCAAAGAAGATAGAAAAAGCACTACTGGAACCTGTCAATTCCTAGGTGGGAGACTAATTTCATGGAGTAGCAAAAAGCAAACAAGTGTGGCTATCTCCACTGCAGAGTCAGAGTATGTGGTTGCAGGAAGTTGCTGTGCTCAACTTCTGTAGATACAACATCAGCTTGAGGACTATGGAATTCAGGTAAGTAGAACTCCACTCTTTTATGATTCTACTAGTGCTATTTCAATAGCTAATAATCCTGTATCCCATAGTAGAACAAAACATATTGAAATTAAATATCATTTTCTTAGGGAGCATGTAGAAAGAGAAGATATTTTACTTGAATATGTTAAAACTGATAATCAATTAGCTGATATGTATACTAAGCCCCTAGAAGAAGCTAAGTTCAATAGATTTAAAATTGAACTAGGAATGATAAACTTAGAGTAAGTTTACAGAATTGGAAATGACTAAGTAAAAAAGGTGTCGACACATAGAAATTTCTGTGTCGACACAGAAAGTAGGTGTCGACACTTCAGGAAAAAGGTGTCGACACATCTAGGAATTTGGTGTCGACACTTTAGAATATTAGTGTCGACACATGTCAAGTAGGTGTCGACACATCCAAAGTGGTGTCGACACTTAAGTTTTACTCAGAATTCTCTAAGTAAAGTCTCGACTATGTGTCGAGTTGTGTGGTGTCGACACATAAACATGTGTCAATACATAAAATCTGTTGACTAAACTTGTGTCGACACATATGTGTCGAGACATTATAAGTCAGTGTCGACACTTATTACCAGTGTCGACACAATTTAAGTTAGCTGCCCGCCTTTTCATCTTCAAAATTAGAAAGGTATAAATAGTGTTTTGTCTTAGTCTGTCGACACTGCTTCTCTCAAAGTTTCGAGACCAAACTTCTGTGTCGACACCTCTCTTCTCTCAAGACAAATTCTTCATACCCTAATGGCGCCTAAGCTAGAGGAGAACGTCAACGAAGGATACGAGCTGGTGCGCAATGCTTTTGAGGATGCCGATCAAGAAATCAAGAACGTGATAACCCTAGTAGCAGATTCAGGGTTAGAATATCTTGTTTCTGAACCTACTAAGATCTGGAAGAAGGAAGTCTTGGAATTCCTCAATGGAGCTGAAGTGGACGAATCTGGATACAAGATCAAATCCAGAGTTCATGGAGCAAAGGTTAAGGTTTCAACAAAAAGTCTGAGAAAGGTACTTCAGTTGCCAAGAACTAAAGAGGAAGATGAGGTTACTGCTTCAAAGACCAAGGAAGCTCTAACATGGTGTGGGCTAGATTCTAAGATGAAAATAGGATCTGTGTTTAACAGAAAGGGCATGAATAGCCAAGGGAAATTTCTGTCTGAGATAGTTGGCAAAGTAATTCTCAGTAAGCCAGGAGGGCATGACAGAGTGTCTGCCTATATGTTTAGTATTATGACAAGGATAATCTTCTCTCTGCAAAATGACTGGTCTATGGTAGTTTATGAGAAGATTAAAGAAAGCCTAAAGAAGCCCAACTTAGGCAGAATTTTAAGTCTATACCTTGCTGGAAGTATTCCAGAGGTAATGAGTACATCTGCTAGAACAAAAATAAATCATATGAGAAAAATAGACATGAGGTTGTTCTCTAGATGGGACTGGGTGTTGTCTAAGGAAATGCCAACCCCTGAGAAGATCATTCCTGAGAAAGTATCTCCTCCAAAGAAGAAGAGGAAAACTGCTCCAGTGGCTCAAGTGTCCACTAGAAGCTCTGAAAGTGAAGAGCAAGTTGCCTTCTCATCTGATGAGAATGAAGAAGAGTCTGCTATAAAATCTCCTGCTCCTCAAGATGTTGCTGAGATCCAGGGGGAGCTACCTCAAGCTAGCCCCATACACAAGGATCACATCCAGGAGGAGTCTCTAGTTGTAGAAGAACCAACTACACTAGAAAGTGAACAAGCAACCAACATTATCCTAGAGGTAATCACTGAACTCAATACTTTAGATTTTCCTATAGAAGATACTGATTTGTCTGATGTTCATCAGCAAACTCAGCTGGATAGCCAAGTCCCAGATGCTGTCCTAGAAGACACATCTGTTACAGTTCCAGATGTATCTGATCCAGTGGTTGAAGAGCCCAGAATTTCTCCAGATCATTCACCACAAGAGTATACCATGGAAGATCTTTTCTTAAATCTGGATTAACAAGACTTTGACAGGGATAATGCTGCTGCTGAGGGGGAGCAAGTGCACATTCATGAAGACCCTGCCAGGAAAGAGACTGAGAAAGCACCAGATGTGCAGACTGAGAGGCCCCCAAGCCCTAAGGAGAGGGTTGAAATTGCTAGCTCCTCAGAATCTGAAGATGAGGATGCTACAAGGGCTAAGCAAAAGAAATTTCAAGTATTCAGGAGAAGAAGCCAGAGTTACAAGAAGGCTCTCCAAACTATAGCACCACAGCCTATAGTTCAGCAAGCACCATCAGTTGATTATAGTGCACTGATGGTTGCTATGCAGATTAAACTGGATGAACACCGAAAAGCCATTGAGAAGTATGTGGATGAAGGGCAGAAATCATTACAGTTTGATCTAGCCCAGGACATAAAGTCAATAAGATTTGAGATGAATCTTAACAAGAAGGAGATGAAAGACTGCTTCCACAAAGGGGGGAATGCAGTGGTGTACTTAGCTACACACCAAGAAAAGATAAAGGCTCAAGTAGATGACATAGCATTGAAGCAAGGGTATGTTCTTGAAAATCAGATAAGGATGAATGACAATTTGACTGCTTCCCATAATGCTATTGTCACTAAAATGAAAAACATAGCTGCTGGACCTTCTACCTCTACTGCTACTGTTAAAGCTGAATTTGACAAAGCATTTCAAGAATAAATCACTGCTATTAAGACTGCCATTCAAGAATCTCAAAATCTCATAACTGACAAACTCCAAAGGTTAAAACCTTTCTTTAAAGATGGAGTTAATTATTTGGATAATCAAGTGAGATTTCAGAAAGATGATGTCAGAGATCATATAGAAAGAGAAGTCATAAAGGGGGAGAGAGTGTTTGTCAAGGCCAGCTCTGATCATGCCAAGTGGATATCAAATTCTATCAGAGCAACTCTTGGATATCCTTCACTTTGTGATGATGATAATGTTGCTGAATCTGGCATTCATCCTGCATATCTAGGAGGGGAGCAACCTGAAGTGGCTCAAGTCATCTACCCTCCTCTAGATTTTGACATGATTCATGCAGATGTACAGTCCATGTATAGCCCACCTGGGGGTAAGGACAATGTTATTATTCAAAAAGTTGTTCAGGCAATTTCTGAAGCCATGCAAGAGGCACTGCAGAAAGAAGAAGAGACTAGATTGTCTAAGAAAAGGTTTAGGGAACAAGCTGAACAAAGACCAGACTTTGAGCAGTGGAGCCCTACCTCTAGGAATATTATTTTGACTGCCTGGAAAGCTGCCAAAGATAATGTGCATGACAGGAACAAATGGTTTTCTGAGGCTGAATGGAGAAAACATGAATCTAGACAGGAGGTAATAGTCCAATACAGAAGGAAGGCCAAGATGGGAAAGCTACCTCCTACTGCTCAGGAGCCTAGCAAGTACTTTCCTAAGCCATACCATTACTTTGAAAGGCAGAAGATTAAAGCAGAAGAGCTTAAGAAGAAAGTTCTAAAAGGCAAGAAGCCTGTTGATGCTGAAGTAGCTGATGCTCCTGTTCAAGCTAAAGTTCAAGCTGGAAAAGGAATAGTGATTAAGGAGCCAGAACTGAAATAGAATTAGAATTTTCTTGAAGTTTACTTTGTAATATTTTTGATGAAAAACATTTTGTGAACTTCTGGAAATGAATATGACAGATATTAGAACAATGTGTTATATGTTAAATCTATTTCATATTTGTTCTGTGAAGATGTCTATGTCTATTTCATATTTGTTCTGTGATGATGTATTTGAATACATGTGTGATTGATACATGTTTATGTTTACCCTGCTATATATTATCCTACTTTACATCATTTTGTAATTTTATTATGAATGGTGTATATCATTGATTAAGGGTTATGACTTCTCCAAATAGGGGGAGATTGTTGGGTACATTGGTTTAAATGTACCTGATTTGAAGAAAGCCTCACCCAACTCAATGATATACATCAAAATGTATTTGATGTATTTTGAGTTACTTGTGCAGGTTAAGTATTTGCAGGACTGAAGCAAAAAGTTTCTAAGTACATGTATCGACACCCAGAGGGAAAGTGTCGACACTTAAGAAAGCTTGTGTCGACACCCAGACAAGCAGTGTCGACACTTGGAGTCATTATGTCGACACCCAGGATGCAGAGTCGACACCAGACAGAAAGTGTCGACACAAGGAGTTGTGTCGACACTCAGTGAAGAAAAGTGCAGTAAAGTTGTGTCGACACTTAGCAGCAGTGTCGACACCTAGAAGAACAGTGTCTACACCAGAAAGTGTCGACACTTAGAGCTGTGTCGACACTCAGCAAAAGTTAGAAGAGACAAAGTATAAGTGTCGACACCCAGAACAATGTGTCGACACTCAACCGAAGAGTCAACACTTGAAGTAAGTGTCGACACCCAGAACAATGTGTCGACACTCAACCGAAGAGTCAACACTTGAAGTAAGTGTCGACACCCAGAAAAATGTGTCGACACTCAATAGAAGAGTCAGTATGTGAAGAAAGTGTCGACACCCAGAACAATGTGTCGACACACAACAGAAGAGTCAACACTTGAATAAAGTGTCGATACAAGGAAGAATGTGTCGACACTAAGCTGAAGACTCTACACTTAAAGAAAGTGTCGACACATGGAGCTGTGTCGACACTTAGCGAAGAACAGCAAGATCAACAAAATATTCTAAGTACAAGTGTCGACACTAAGGGGATGTGTCGACACTCAGCTGAAGTCTCAACAGAAGAATCAAGTGTCGACACAAGGAGCTGTGTCGACACTCAGCAAGTATCAACATTGAAGACATGTGTCGACACCAAGAAGCAGTGTCGACACTTAACAGATTCAACACATGAAGATGTGTCGACACAAAGGAGATGTGTTGACACTTAGAAGAATTCAGCAAAATACAGAAGATCAAGTACTTGTGTCGACACTCAATTTCAGTGTCGACACATGAAGAAGAAACTGTGTCGAGACATAGTATTTACAACACAAGGAGTTGTGTCGACACCTTGTAGACTTGTGTCGACACTTACACAACTTGTGTCGACACTTGATCTATAAATGTCGACACTTAAAGACAGAAAGTCTCGACACTTTCAGACAGTTAGAGAATTTTCAAGAACTGACTGGATGACTTGACAGCTACCATTCCAGCCGGTCTACAGCACTTGTCAGAATTATCAGAAAGCAGTTATGAACCGGACCAGCCGGTTACCATGAAGAAGGCCTATAAATAGGCTTATACAGTCTACAGAAAGAGTTGTTCAAATTATTGATCAAGTATCTAACAAAGAAGATCTAGCTATTCCTTGAAGAATAAAGTGCAGATCTAAGAAGTTAGAGAGAGAGAGCTCCATCCAAGAAATCAGCCGTTGGAACTAGGCTGAGAAGAAGGGTTCAGATTTATTCTGGATCTTAAGAAGCAGAGACCAAGGATCAACTGCAGAAGGAGTCAATCTTATTGAGTTCTACTTTCAAGAAGCTTTGAAGAAAGCTAAGTCAGATTGATTTCAGCTGAGTTCTTCCAAGAACTCATCAAGAAACTCACAACTCCCCTCTCTTGTTTTTGGGTTGCTGAGTTAACAATTGTATATTCATTTTATCTTATAGGATCTTTTGGATCTGAGTTTTTGTAAGCCTGTAATTATAAAGGCTGAGTGTAGGGCTTGAGAGCCTGAGTGTAGGAGATTGAAATCTCTGAGTGTAGGCCTTGGTGGCTGAGTGTAGGCCTTGGTGGCTGAGTGTAGGCCTTTGTGGCTGAGTGTAGGCTTTGTGGAAAAGCTGAGTTGTACGTCCTTGGGCCTGAGGTGTAGGAACCAGTTTGGGTTCTGAGATAGTGGAGAAATTTGGCCGAATCTAGTACACTGCTAGATAGGCGAAGGGGGAAAGTGGATGTACCCAAACCTTGGGGAACCACTATAAAACTGTGTGTCTTCTGTGTGCTGTGATTTACTGTGAATACTGTGTGATTGCTGTGCAATAGTAGATTAGATTCTTTGTTAAAAACTGATTGCTGC
This sequence comes from Platanthera guangdongensis, assembly GCA_039583875.1. Classification (NCBI taxonomy): domain Eukaryota; kingdom Viridiplantae; phylum Streptophyta; class Magnoliopsida; order Asparagales; family Orchidaceae; genus Platanthera; species Platanthera guangdongensis. The sequence goes on along the minus strand of CM077151.1, from coordinate 180,329,074 downwards.
CATAAAAAGTTAAAAAGAATTTGGTCACCTATTCACCCCCCCCCCCCCTCTAGGTGTTTAGGTACTATATTTTTCACATGTATTTTGAAAACATTTCCTCCAAATTTGGAGGTTTTGGAAAACTTTGAGGAGGTGGTGGTGGTGCAGAAAAATCACTTTGCTGTGGCGGGCGCACAACATTCGATGGATTGCTCCACGAAAAATTCGGATGATTTCTTAACGCAGGATTATAACTATTCGGAAAATTAAAACCAGGAGGATGAAAATTTGCAGCAGAAAAATTATTAAAAGCATTTCTAGGCAAATTATTTACATAATCCAAATGTTCGGGGGGAGGAGTTGCAGATTCCCATACCTGAGGGGCGGAGGCAGCAGTCATCTCCGTAATTTTTTTGCTTAATATTTCAACTTACAGGACGAGTTGGGAGACGTTGTCCACTTCAAAGAGACCTGCAGGTTGTTTGGCGGGACCTAGGCACATTCCACTGGTAAGTGTTCATGGCCATGTCCTCAAACAGCTCAAGAGCTGCTTCCGGGGTCTTATGGTTTAAAGTACCGCCAGAAGCTGCGTCTATCATTTGCTTTGTGCTTTGATTTAGCCCATTATAGAACGTCTGCACCTGCAACCATACAGGCAGAGCGTGATGTGGGCATCATCTTAATAATTCTTTAAATCTTTCCCAGGTTTCGTAAAGGGTCTCAGAGTCTATTTGTCCAAAGGAAGAAATGTCATTCCTAAGTTTTGCAGTTTTAGCAGGCGGAAAATACTTCGCCAAAAATTTTTCAATTATTTGCGTCCAAGTAGTTATGCTATTTTTAGGAAGGGTGTTCAGCCACTGCTTAGCCTTAATTCTAAGAGAGAAAGGAAAAAATCTTAGCCTAATAGCATCATTTGTGACACCATTTATCTTGAAGGTGTCACAAATCTCAAGAAAGCTGGCTATGTGTGCGTTCGGATCTTCATGTTGAAGCCCGTCAAATTGCACATACTGCTGCACCATTTGAATTATGCTAGGCTTCAGTTCGAACTTATTATTTGCTATTGCAGGGCGAACTATACTAGATTCTGTACCCTCGAGATTCGGTCGTGCATAATAGGACATAGGCCTTTGCACGGCTTCCTTTACGTTGGGTTCTTCCATTCTTAAAGTAGAAAATGACTCGGAATCCTCAACCGGCACTTGGGTAGTAGGGCCTTGAAATCGCGATCTTCTCCGAAGAGTACGCTCAATTTCGTGGTCCAGGTCCAAAATAACCGACGGACTCCCGCGGGTCATAAACTAGAAGAAGAGAAGAGAAGAAAGATGAATAAAATAAACTAGAAAATAAAAGAGCTAATGAAGTTTGTTTTTTTAAATAGATTTTTTATGTTTTAACTCCCGAACTTCCCAAGGGCTACCCGGTGAAGGGTTCGCAAAGTACTAGACAAGATAGTGGCATTTAGAGCCACTTTGCCCTTTTCGAGAGAGTTAGGTGGTGTAGAAAAATTTGTGATGTGGGTTTCTATTGAGAGCGGTACTTAATAATTTTAAGAAGGAGGGTGAGAAAGAGAAGTGATAAAATTAATAGATTCGTGTTTTAAAATTATTAGCAGAAGTTGCTTCCCCGGCAACGGCGCCAAAAACTTGATGTCTAAAAATATTCACAAGGAGAAAATAGCCAAACTAACAATCCAACAAGGCAAGTATACCTATCAAAATGTAGCTAGGAGACACAAGTGTCGTATTAAAATACGGGAACCATTAATTAATCTTACTCACACGAAAACCATTATCTTATCGAAGAATGTTTTAGGGTTTAAGAGATTACTAAAATGCGATTGAGGAGAGAAGTATTATGCTAAGAAAGAAAAGCTTGCGGAAAAATATAGAGCTATTAAAACGATTACAGCGAGGGATTAAGACAATGAAAGAGAAGAGCACTCGATCGAGGATCACCTCGGCTAAAGTTGATTAAGAAATGCGAAAATAAACTTTTACTTAATAAAGCTAAAACCTTGACCGTGGAGGTTCTATAAGAGTAAACACGCTTCTCTCGAAGCCGTGCCTACCTGAGTTTAGGAATGCTCAACCGAACTCTCGTCCGATCAGAGATCTAAAGCTCGCTTTAAGCTGTGAACCCCTCTATTGGATTTCACTCCAATCCAGGAGATTTAACGTCTGCCTCTCTCGAGGGGTGCGTGCAACTCTCTTTACTCTTGAGTGCTTACTTCAAACTATCAGCCTCTCGGCTAGCCAAGAATGAAAGCTAATGATGGAAAATATACATATTGATGATATATCTCCAAGTAGGGTTTTTAATCAAGAGTAATTCAAGGTATAACTTTAGAAAGAAAAAGTAGAGTTAAAGAATCATAACTTAATCAACTCAACCTCGGATCATCAAGATCGAGTACAAGGGGGATTAGTTACTCATGGTGAAATGGAGAAAAGAAGATGCGTAGAAGAAAATAATGAAAACAAAGTAGAAACGAAAAATAAAAACAACACTTCTTTATTAATGAAAATAAGGATCTTACAACTTGAAAACCAGAGATTACAAGTGCATGGAAAGTAAACTACACTATCATTAACATTATGCTACAGAAAGAAGCTAGGAGCTAACACAGGGAAAGCATTAAGCTAGAGATAAGAAGAGCTAAAAATGAAGAGACAAGCTTGAAAAAGTTCAAAAATACAAAGAACAGAACCTCCCCTCTCAATCCAAAAGGTGTCCTGAACCCTTGGAGATGGGCTCTATTTATAGATTTTTTCGGGTCGGGTCACGCCCGGGTCGGGCGTGACCCTGGGGCGTGACAAATTCGGTGCGACTTTTTCGGGCTGGAATTTAATTCTGGCGAAGTAGCTGAAGTACACGCCGAAATGTCACACCCTGGTAGGGCGTGTACATGGGGCGTGTTCTTTGCGGCGTGACTTTGTTGAGCTGAGATTGAATGTTGGAGGTGACGGGCGTAGTTGCTGAAGTACACGCCCATATGTCACGCCCGGGTCAGGCGTGACCCGGGGGCATGACACTTTCGGTGCGACGGTGGAGCGGGAAAAAACGAGTGTGTTGCGGCGATTCCTCGGAACCTGGGGACACGCCTCTGGAACACGCCCGTGTCGGATGTGACACGGGCGTGACGGAGGGCGTGTACACTAAGTTTCCACGGAATGCAGTTTCGGACCAATTGCTTCATTCCTCTGGGTTACACGCCCTAGGTACACGCCCGGGTAGGGCGTGACCTTGGGGCGTGTCACAGCAAAATTCGGCTGAAAGCTGTGAAAACCTGCAAAAAGCAGAAAAAATGCATTAACGACAAAAATATATACAAAGGGGAATCAAAATAAGTACTTTACAAGACATGATTTGCTTTAAAACCCTGAAAATATCCTAATAAAATTGACTGCAAACCGTATTATCAGGATTTTCTTTCTCTTCCAGTAGCAGAGTAGTCAGAAAATACAGTGAATAAGCATCTTCTTCTCTCTCGACAGCATACTGGATATAACAGAGAGAGAGAGATACTCACAGAAAATTTATAGAATACTGAGCTCACAGGGAAACAACACTGCCAATGAGACAAGAAGCCCTAGCCCTTGACCAAAGAAAAGAACAGCAAGCTGAAGAAGAAGAAGAACATACATTCAAGATCAAGAGCCTTCTTCCTTCTACATCCCAGGAATCTTCAAAGGACAACAAACACTCTATCTATCAAGAAGTTTCTAGAGTTCTTCTTGTCAAATAAAAGTTTGAAGACCTATCACCCTACAGCGGCTTCAACTTCCTGAACCATTCAATATCTCATGGGGAGCTCTTTGCTAAAATCAAGATCCACAAAAGTCTTCTCAGTTGTATCTGAGAAAGAAAAAACAAAATCACTCTCTCATTCCCCACTGTATAAAGGGTTCTTAACTACGTTCAAAAGTTATTCCTGGTTGCAAGTCACCTGATCAAAAGACTCGAGGTTTGGTTTTTGAGCACCTGATCAAAATCTCATTGGTGGCAGTCACCTGATCAAAAACCTGAGTGGATTCCTACTAGGGTGGTAGAAGAGTGGATGTACCCAAGTTTAGGGGAACCACTATAAAATTCTTGTGTTGTCTGGGTTGCTCTTTTTCTTTTGTTCTTGTTGTGGCTGTGCTTTCTAGGTTGCTGTGTTTGTGGTTTTAATTTAATTTTTGCAGCACTAGTAATAGATTGAATTAATTAGAAAAATTTTTATAAACCCTCAATACTCTATTCACCCCCCTATAGAGTATTTCAGATCTAACCCCTAGCTTTCAATTGGTATCAGAGCAAGGTTCCTTTGGTTGTACAAGTTAACCCTTGAACCAAAGATCCTGAGTTAGATCCACTTTTTATTTCTATTAAGATTATACACACATCATGACACAGAATAAAGACTATGTAAGCACCAGACCTCCAGTTTGCAATCTAAATAGGTTTGTCATCTAGAAGACAAGAATTAAGTTATATATAAACTCTATTGATGAGGATATCTACAATTCTATTATGATAGGTCCTCCTCAACCATCTACCTCTACAACAACATCCAACACTAATACAGTTCCACCACCTGAGTGGACTGGGGTTCAGAAGAAGGCGAAAGTTGCTGATGATAAAGCAATGAACATTCTGGCCCAAACAATATCAGATGACATTTTTCAGAAAGTGGCTGAATGCACATCAGCCAAGGCCATCTGGTATTCTCTAAATCAAATGGTGGCTGGATCTGTTGATGAAAGAAAGGATAGAAGATCCAACTCCATATCATAATATGAGAATTTCAAGATGGAGGAAACTGAATCAGTTGCATATATGTACAATAGGCTGAGCTCAATCATCAATGAGCTAAAAACCTTGGACAAGGACATCACCCTCACTGAGGTGAATGATAAAATCCTCATGTGCTTCCCATGCTCATGGGATTAAAGGATCTAGCCAATCAAGGAGGCCAAGAGCCTAAATGAGATTTCCATAGAATCTCTTTTAGGAAAGCTCAAGTCTTATGAGCAGCTCATCAAATCAGAGAAGCAGCTGAGCAGAGAACACCTCCACCAACAAGGAAGGAGCACATCATAGCTTTTAAAGCTGTTGAAGAAGCTGAAGCCTCAACTGTGAATGAAGAGCTTATGAGTCTCTTTGCCAAGATATTCTATAAAATGGTAAGGAAGGATTTCAGAAGAAAGTCATCCAGGCAGGATGACAACCCAAGGTATGACAAAACCCCCACTAAATAAGTGGTTTGCTTTGGCTGCAGGAAACTTGGAAACTTCATCTCAGAGTGTCCAGAAAATCAAAAGAAGGAAAAAAAGAAGAGAGAATGACTCTAGAAGACAACAAAGCAGCAGACCTTCTTCCAGCAAATACAAGAAGAAGGAGAAAGGCTTTGTAGCTGAATCCTGGAGTGAAACTGAGGATGAATCCACATTCTCCAGCTCTAGTGAAGATGAGGAAGAGGCAAGGGCCAAGGAAGTATGCCTTATGGCAATTGATGCCTCCACGAGTCAATCAGATGAAGAAGAGTCTGACAATGAAGAAGCTTCAGAAACAGAAGTTGATCAGGTACTCTTATCCTTTTATTATAACTCTGATGATTTTTAAATTGAGTTTAAAACAATGTGCATTGATTTAATAAATTCAGAAAAGGAAATCAAGACACTTAGGAAAAATTATCAAACCAGGGAAACATCATCTCTGAAAACATCAAGTTAAAAGAAGAACTAATATCAGCTAATAAACAAATTGACTCTTTAAAAACTGAATTATGTGAGGCCAAACAACTTGAGGAATCTCTTGTACAACCCCGTGTTCACCGAGCGGGTCCCACCGGGAAGATCGAGCAGACCTAGCCCCGCGCCCGTGCCCAAGCAGCAGGCAGACATACGACAGAGGGCTGGTTCACTCCGCTCATTTTGGGCGAGCGAGCCGGGCGAGGCGGCTCCCCCACTCTCCCTCTCGCTCGGATAATCACCGACCAGAACGGGGGGTGCCCTTCATCGCACCAGCACTAGCGAATGCGCACGACAACCCACGACCTGCGAAGTTGATCGGAGGGTCGCGATCGCCACCAGTCGCCCCTAAGCACGACCTGGTCACCTGTCGCCCCGGTAGAAGACTGGCAGGTCGCGGCGGCCTGGCTCACGTTCGCCCGAGAAGAATAGGCGAGCCGCTGGAGCTGAGTCGCGTACGCCTCCCGCGGAGGGGGATTGGTGGCGAGCTGACTCCCCATGGGTGTGAATAGCTGCTTAGAACAGCGGAGCCACGCTGTTGGCAGACTAGGTTAGACTGCGCATAGCTGTTCAGAATAGCGGACTTTGGCTATTGGCAGACCCGACCAAGGGCATTTCGGTATTTACAGGTCAGTTCTTCTGGTTATTGGCAGTTCAGATTCCAAAAAGCTATAAATAAGACCCAAGCGGTACCTCAGAAGATACACTTAGATTACCTCCCTACTCCTGCTTGTAAGTGCCTTCTGAGGGTACCTTAGCTCGGCTACTGGCTAAGGAGGGGAAGCGCTCAGAGATCTTCCGGATTTGTGGTAGGACCTCTCGGCCGAGCCCTTGGGTCTGTTTCTTCTTGCCTTCCTTGTTGTTTTTCTTGCAGGAGCAAAGTAGGCGCGAGACCACCCCTTCCCCAAGGGTCGATCTCCACAGGAGACCGATTTTAGGTTTCAACATTTTGGTGCGGTGAGCGTGGATCGTGGTCAATGCAGAAAAGCTTCGGCGAGCTCAATGACGAGAGGACAAGGATCTGACAGGCAGGACTCACCGCCTCTCCCGCCTCTCACAACGGTGGGGATGTTGGAAGACTTCACGAACGAGGTGCTGGCCTCGTTAAATTCGCACTCGGCGCGCGGGCCGAGTGCTCGACTCCGGTAGTCCACATTACGGCCGCCCCATCTTTGGGCGAGGACGCTCCCGGCCGGCGAGCAGGGAAGGAGGTGGCCGAGGAAGGCCGAGGGTGCGAGCTCCCGGGGCGCGAGCTTTTGCCCGGTTTGGCAGGCCAAAGCAGGTTCGGTGAGTTGGGCTCGCGAGACTCGCCAGCTCACCCAGTGGGGGGGGGGGGGGGGGGGGCAGTCCTTTTAGCGAGCTGGTCTCCTCAGCTCCAGTCCCAGATGGGTTCAAGGGAACCCGAGATGTCCTACTACACTGGGAAGGGAGACCCGGTCTAGCATGTCCGATAGTTCGAGGACGTGGTCTCCATCCGTCAGATATCAGACGGATTCGAATGCCGACTCTATGCCATCACCCTCCGACAGAAAGCGAGGGAGTGGTTCCACCAGCTGCCGGCTAGTTCAATCTACTGCTTTGAGGATTTGCGCAGAGGGTTCATGCTGAGGTTCACTACTTCAAAGAAGAGGAAGAAGGAGTCGAAGTCTTTGTTCCACATTAAGAAGGGAGTGAACGAGACACTGGGAATCTACGTGGACCGATTTCAGGAGAAAGTTACCCAGGTCCAGGAGATGCCTGGCCATAGTCTGATGATGGCTTTTACCCTGGGCCTACAGCAGGGTTTCTTCCGAATGGAGCTGAAGAGAGTTCCCCCCCCCCTCTCCTACGAGGAGTTGATGGAGAGGGCAGCGAGAGAGGTCGACGGGGAGGCGTCGAACCCGGAATTTGCAAGGAAACTAGCCAGGTGGGCAACTGAGGAGGAAAAGGAGTCAAAGGGAGGAAGAGAACAGGAAGAGAGAAGAGGGGAGCCTAGGCAGAGGGAGCAGAGACAGCTCCAGTGGCAGCAGCAGCCGAGGTGGGGGCACCAGGAGCCTGACCGTCGGCTGGGCTGGAGACCTGAATGGCAGGGAGAAGGGCTACCGAGAGGCTACTACGGAAGGGTTCACCACCCGAGAAGGCAAGATCAGTTCCACCCTCCGGGCTGGAGGCAGGGCCAGAGGCCCCGGCTCCCCGATCAGGAGGAGGCCATCGCCATAGCCTTGAGAGTAAGGAGGGGGATCATGAGGAGGAGGAGAAGGGAGGTTAGGGTGGAGCTACCCTATTGTGACTTCCATCAGGAAGAGGGGCACGCAACAGCCACGTGCCCGGAATTCTTGGAGATGAGAGGGAACCGGGAGCAGCAGCAGTAGTAGCAGCAGGCGCGACAGGAAGTGAGGATTGAAGAGGTCCTGCCTCGGGCGGAGGAGGATCGCTGTGAAGACCGGCTGGATGTGGGGACCTGAGGAGGAATCAGAGTGATCCACGGGGGAGTGGGGATCGAGGCTTCCCGCAAGGCGAGTCTCCACACCATGTACCGGCGGAGTGTCGCCTCCACATCCCAGACCCCGCCACCGGAGGAGAGGATCACCTTGTCCAGGAGTGATATGCCAGACCACGAGGATCCGTTCTGTGATGCGCTTTTCATCAAGGCCGCCATTGAGAATTTCACTATCTCTCGGATCCTCGTGGACAACGGGAGCTCCGTCAACGTCGTCTTCAAAAAGGCATTTGACGCGATGAAGGTGGAGGCCAAGAGGGTGCTGGCCTCAGACGGGCCCTTGTTCGGGTTCTCAGGAGAAAGGAAGGAGGTAGAGGGAGGAGTTGGCCTCCACGTCACCTTGGGGGGGGGGGGGGCAGTCCCGAAACTGCAAGTTCGTCATTGTGGACGCCCCCAGCAGCTATAGCTCCATCTTTGGGAGACCTCTCATCAGCGCCTTCCGTTGCGTCCCCTCGTCTTTCCACCAATGTTTGAAGTTCAACGTTGAGGGGGTCCAGGTCAGGGTCAAGGGGGACCCAAAGGTGGCACGGGAGTGTTATGTCACTGCGGTGAACACCATATCTTGGCAGGAGGGAGCCGAGGAGATGGGGCGGAGGATGGAGGAGGTCGGGCAGGAAGCAGGAGAGGAGGAACGGGAAAGGAAGAATTGCGCAGAGAAGGAGGCGGCAGGAGGAGACCTGGAGGAGGTGGCCGAAGTGAGGGCCAGAGGAGAAGAGTTGGAGGTAGAGGTTCCCATTCAGGAGGAAGGGATGCCGAAGGATGTGGGGAGCAATCCAGGATGGAGGCAGCAGAGGCGGTGGTGGAGCTGGAGGTGCTCACCCGGGGAGTCAGGATGGAGAAGATCCGCGTCAGCGGAGGGCTGATCCGAGAGGACCAAGGAGGGATGCTGGAGTGCATCCAGAAGAACGTGGACATCTTTGCCTGGAACGCCGCAGAGATGCCGGGGGTTGACGCGGATGTGGCTTGCCACCGCCTCAACCTGGACCCGGGAACACACCCCGTTCAGCAGAAAAAGAGATCCACGGCAGACAAGCTGGCAGAGCCCATCAGGGAAGAGGTGGCGAAGCTTCTCAAGGCCGGCTTTGTGTCCGAGATCCAGTACCCCGGCTGGGTCTCCAACGTCGTCATGGTTAAAAAAGGAGATGGCCGATGGTGAATGTGTATCGATTTTTCCTTACTTAATAAAGCTTTTCTTAAGGACTGTTATCCTTTGCCTCGGATCGACGCGCTGGTTGACTCAGCCGTCGGCTTTTCTGTAATGAGTTTTCTAGATGCCTTTTCAGGTTACCATCAGATCAGGATGCACCCCCAGACATCAAGGATGTCTCGTTCATCACAGGGTATGGCTGCTACTGCTACAAGATGATGCCCTTCAGGATGAAGAACGTTGGGGCCACCTACCAAAAAATGATGGACAGGGTATTCAAGGAGCAAATGGGGAGGAATTTGGAGGTGTATGTGGATGACCTCATGATCAAAAGTCGGGATGCGGACTCCCACCTCCGGGACCTGGAGGAGACCTTCGCCACCCTGCGCAAATACAAGATGCGGTTGAATCCCCTTAAGTGTGTCTTTGGGGCCAGCAGGGGAAAGTTCTTGGGGCACCTCCTCACCCCTGCGGGGGTCGAGACGAATCCAGACAAGGTCAGGGCCATCTTGGAGCTGGGGGCCCCGCGGAATGCTAAGGAGGTCCAGTGGCTGACGGGGAAGCTAGCAGTGCTGAGCCGGTTCCTTTCTCGGGCAGGAGAGAAATGCTCCCCCTTCTTCAGAATGCTGAGGGGTGGTCAGAGGTTTGAATGGACCAAGGAGTGCGCGGAGGCGTTCCAGGCCCTCAAGGTGCAGTTGACACAGGCTCCGCTGCTCCAGGGGCCGATGGACGGGGAGGACCTATTCTTATATCTCGGGGTCGAAACGGAGGCCTTGAGCTCGGTCCTCGTTCGTGAAGAAGGGAAGAGACAGCTCCCAATTTATTACGTGAGCCGGGTCTTGAGGAAGGCCGAGCTCAGGTATCCGATTTTAGAGAAGCTAGCATTCGCCCTAATCATCTCGGCTCGGAGGCTGCGACCTTACTTCCAGGCACACTCAATCCGAGTAGTGACCGACCATCCCCTCCGCAACATCTTCGAGGGGTTGGAGCATTCAGGCAGGCTGGCTAAATGGTCGGTGGAGCTGAGCGATTTTGATGTCTCCTTCGTTCCACGGCTCTCGATCAAAGCTCAGGCGATGGCCGATTTCCTGGCCGACTACATGGTGGACATAGCGGAGGAAGAGCTCACTCGCCCGACTCCTTGGAAAGTGAGGGTGGATGGAGCCTCCGGGAGGCATTCTCTTGGAGTGGGGGTGGTCCTAGAAAGCCCTCAAGGGACTCGAATTGAGCAGACGGTGGTGGTACACTTTCCCATTACCAACAACCAGGCCGAGTACGAGGCCGCAATAGCGGGGCTACGCCTGGCCAGGGAGCTGGGGGTGTTGGATGTGGAGGTCCTTACTGACTCCATGGTAGTAGCTTCCCAGATCAACGGGGAGTTCGAGGCAAGGGAGACCACCTTGCGATCATACTTGGCCAGGGTGAAGGGGGTCATTGGCACCTTTCAAACTTTCATCATCCGACACGTGCCCAGGGAAGAGAATGAGCAAGCCGATCAGCTGGCAAATCATGGTCCCCAGGTGGGGGGCACCATCACCGACCTGTTCCGCCCCTCCATCGAAGAAGAGCGCTTATGGAAATCGACCAGCAAGCTTCGTGGATGGATCCAGTTGTAGTTTTCCTCTCACGGGAGAATATCCGGAAGGGGTAGATAAGAAGAAGCTAAGGCACAAGTCCGCTTATTACCTCCTCCAGGACGGGCAGCTATACAGGAAGACCCTCTCTGGGATGCTGGCTCGCTACATGGCTGAGGGTGAGGTGCAGAGGATTTTGGAGGAAGTCCACTCCGGCGAATGTGGGAGTCACTCCGGGAGTAAGACCCTGGAGGGAAGGATAGTCAGACAAGGGTATTTCTGGCCCACACTGGGCCGAGACGCCGCGGAGTTCGCGAGAAGATGTCATAAGTGCCAGCTGTTTGCCCCTCTTCAGCTACAGCCGGCCCAACGACTCAGGAGTATCACAACCCCTGGCCCTTCTCAATCTGGGGAATGGATTCGGTTGGGCCATTCCCCCAAGCCAGCAGTCAGAGAAGGTTCCTTCTAGTGATGATTGACTACTTCTCCAAGTGGGTGGAGGTGAAGGCGTTGGCCAAGGTAACCTCCCAGGTAATCAGGAACTTTGTGTGGGGAGAGATCATTGATGTGCCCGCGAACAGACTCTTACTGTGGTTGGTTCGGTGAGTCGATCGCCGCGGGCTTGCTCGGGTAGGCAAGTGCACCTATCGCAAGTAGTACTCGATATTCGGGGAATATCGAGGTCGTATTGTTCTCGGGGTCGCGTTGACTATTCTTACTCCTCCGGGAGGACTATTATTTTACTGAAAGAAAAGGTGGATTTTTTTACTTAATAAAAGGCGAAAAAGCAAAGGAGCGAAAAAAACGATTTATAAAATATTCGATGAAGGGTTAACGCTCGGCATCGAATCGGATTTAGACTAAAACAATTTTTAATAATAAAAAGACTTAGTTTTCAAATTAATAATAAGGCAACTTGGCCGTGGAGGTTCCACAAATGTGAGCGCACTTATCTCTAGGAATATTGCTCACCTGAACGTTAAGACTATTCGACCGAACGTTAGTCCGACGAAGGATTCCTCTTAACGCCCGCTTTACGCTAAGAACCCCGCTATTGGGTGGGGAACCCAATCCGGTAGAATTACGCTAGTCCTCTCTCGAGGGAGTGCACGCAACTCTATTTACCCAGGGGTGATCGGTCCATATGCACGGCCTCTCGGCTAGCTAGCATATGGACTACGAAAATAGGGCCCACACATCGATTATGTGGTCCTACGCGTCGTAAACCCGGGGTAAACCCTAAGTGCTTAAATTAAAATGAAAATAAAGAGCTTCAATTATTATAAATCATTTTAAATGTCCCAATGCTCTTCGATGCCGAGGCTAATAGCGATTAGCCACACATCGGTATGGGGACAGCTTATAATTTAGTGAGGCGCGAGTTCGAAATTAAATGCTAAACGTTTATAAGAAAGGGACAAAAGAAAAATAACAACATTTAGAAAGCTAAAAAGTTAACTAAACGAGAACTCACGCACACTCCAAATTATAAATAAAAAAAAAACTAAGTTACACATGAAAGAAAATTTGCATAATTCAAATTTGCGAGTCCCACTCAAACGAGTGGGGGCAGTAAATAAAGGCTGAAAATTGCAAGTCCTACTCAAACGAGTAGGACTGAAATGAAAGCGAGTCCTACTCAAATGAGTAGGAGAAAATAAATGCGATTACAGGGCTAAAAAGTCCGGCCATTTAACTCAAGTGAGTAGGCGGAAAAAATAAAGAAAGAAAAATGCAAGTCCTACTCAAACGAGTAGAACTGAAATAAAGTACGGCCATTTAAACTCAAGTGAGTAGGCGGAAAAATAAAGAAAGAAAAATTACAAGTCCTACTCAAACGAGTAGGACTGAAAATGAAAACGATGCGCCATTTAACTCTTAACGAGTAGGCGGAAATAAATGCACACGAACACACACACTCCATATGAAATTCAAGAAAGCAATAAAATTATACACCTACACTCACACACTCTACATAATTGAACAAAGCATTAAAAGAAAGCATTAAAACAAAGCATGAAAATTATACACCTACACTCACACACTCTACACAATTTAAATCAAAGCATGAAAGTTAATACACCTACACTCACACACGCTTTTCATGAAAAATCAAAGTTACCTAAAAATTAAAACTTATACTTTTTCATGCTTAGGTTTTGCCAAAAACAAATAAAAAGAAGAAATTTCAATTTTTAGAAGATAAAAGTTTTTCAAAATAAATTGAAAACCAAAGTTTTTGGAAAATCAAAATACCAAAATTTTCATTCTTATGATGTTATGAAAGTGATAAAAAAGTGAGAAAGAAGTTGAGAAGAACAAAAAAGGTTTTACAATCCTAAAAGAAAACTAAGTAAAAAAAACAAAATCACTTTTTAAAATCTCTTTATAAAATCATAAGGATGAAATCAAAATCTAAGCATGAAAACTATTTAGAGGAAAAAGACATGGTGAGAAAAAAGAAAAACCTAATTCATCATTTCACGAATTTCAAACAAAACCTAACTTGAAAAAAATCAAAGGCATGTAAAGAGGAAATCCTAACATCCCTAAGCATGAAAACAAGTAAAAGAAAAAATAAATGTAAAGTAAGCATGTTACACTCATACACACACACACACTTTTCATAAATGAAGAACAAGTGAAGAACAAAGAATAAAAAGGAGAAGAAAAGTGGGGCACAAGTGTTCATTCCAAAGCCATATATGAAGAGAAAATTTAACATTTTATTGATTAAAATGAAACTATTACAAGCTATTACAAGTACTAAAACTAAAGCAAAACAAGACATGAAATAAAAAGGGAAAAATTCTCCTTACATAGCCTTGAAAATCACGGATGCAGCCCACAAAAAGACACTAACTTGGCCCAAAAATCTGAACCCTTGGACCTTACAGAACTGGGCTATTTATAGGAAAAAAATTTCTAAGTACACGCCCTCGGTCACGGGCGTGTAGGGGGGCGTGACAGTACTATTCATGAAGGCGGCTGGCGATTGGACAGCAAAGTTGACTTCGGGCTGAGTTCGCAGAAGTCACGCCCTAGGTCACGGGCGTGACTATGGGCGTGTCGGGGAGGTAGAACCGGGCGCGGGTTGCGTCAAATGTCCTCGGCAGCAGCTTGTCGGGCCAGCTGGAAAGGTCACGCCCCATGTCACGGGCGTGACTATGGGCGTGACAGTTGGGTCGACACTCGACGAATGTCGAGCGGAAAGTGTCGAGTCGAAATCGTTGAGCTGAAATTGGGTCACGCCCCAGGTCACGGGCGTGACACTGGGCGTGACAGTTGGTGTCGACACTCGACGATCGTCGAGCGGAATTCGTCGAGAGGAGAGGACACGGGCTTGGGTCACGCCCCGTGTCGGGTGACACGGGCGTGTCGCCAGGCGTGTCAAGCCTCTTCTTCAGAAATTTTCCGAATTCACGGGAAATGTTCAGTCACGGCTCGGTCACGGGCGTGACCCATGTGTCACGGGCGTGTACTTCCCAAATTTTGGCAGATTTTGGAATTTTTCTGAAAATCAAAATAAAACAAGTTAGGAGAAAATTTACAAGAATAGGAACATTTTATTGAACAAAAATAAGTAAAAACGACGAAAATAAATGAAAATGACTAAATTAATGTGCATAAAAATACGCATATTTACAGTTCATCAAATACCCCCATACTTAGGCTTTTGCTATTCCAGAGCAAAAGTTTGAGGTGAATCTATAAGGAATAAAAAAAACTCTAAGTTTTGGCTATCGCTTAATCAATTATAAGAGAGATCGAAATAAATATACGGGGTGTAAGAGTTAAGTCCTAAAATTATGTAGATGATTTAAATAGCGCAAAAGTTTTGGCCAAAAGACTTCTAGATGCAATCAAATAGAAGGCAACATTTGTAATGGTTAGGTTAACGAAAATAGTTTGGAATTATAAGAATTCTAGCTTATACGAGTGCTACCGGAAATAATACAATTTACTAATTATGCTCTCAAAAAGATTTTTGAATTAATTCTAGAATCGTGTAATTGGCTAAGGGGGTAGTGTGGTTTATGAAGAGGGTTTTGATATTTGAGGTGAGGTAATTTTTTCTCGAACCTCCATTTTTTTTCTGTTGGATTATTAGGAAAACGAAATCTTATTTTCCTAATATGATTTTTGTTTTTCAACTTCATAATAAAAAAAAATTAACCCAATGTATATTTGTAGGAGTAATGAATTTTATCCTCTTACTCCCTATATAATCTTTTTAAACTTATTGGGTGCCTATGTTTACGGAACGAAATCTTGTTCCCATTGACATAAGATCTTTTAAGGATAAAAATTTTTTTTCATGCCAAGTAGGTCATGAAAAGTGAGGGGAGAAAGGAAAACTAGATTGTAATCCTAAAAAATTTTGAGAGCAACCTTAATAATTTGTACGTTCCAATTTTTTTCAGAAAGCTAAAAGTAAGTATAATTGAATTCTATAGTCGTTATTTCCTAACATAATATACGTGCTCCTATTAATGAAAAATTAGAAGTAGTGCCTAAAACGAGTCCGCTAGTTTTAACAAAGCATAAAGAATTCTTTAAAACTTAACCCCGGCTATTTAAATGTTTCAAGCAATAATTAATAAACGGGTAGCAAACAGAGAATTAATAGTATTCACATATAAATAAACTCAAAACAGAATTTTTGGATAGCAGAAAAGTTAAGTATGGAATATTTAATTTATTTATTTCAAAACATTTTTTTTTGATTTTTATAGTTTTTGTTATCATTTTTTTGTTTGTTTTTCATTTATTATCTTTTTTTGTATTTTTGTTTTTCTCAATTTTTTTGAAACTTTGTTGAACTATTATCTTTTTGTTTTTTTGTATTTTTTAAGAGAATTTTCATAATATGTACAAAAATAAGGGAGAAAAAGAAAAAGGTTTGTACAAGAATGAGGAAGGGGGAGAGAGAAAAAACAAAAAAAATATATACAAAGAGAAAATTTTTTTGGATTTTTGTTTTTTTTCATTTAAATTTTTTTAATTTTGTTTTTTCATTTAAAAATTTTTTGTTTCATTTTAAGATGTTTTTTAATTTTTTTGTTTTTGTTTTGTTGTTTATATGTATTTTTTTGTATTTTTTTTTTTTTTTTTAGATGCAGAAAAATTGAAGTGCAGAAAGTAAAGCACGAAAATACCCCCATACTTAAGTCCAACATTGTCCCCAATGTTGTATCGTAAGTATGCGGAACAGAAAGGAAAGACAATATGTACAAAGAAAGAAAGGGAAGGGGGTAGAAGCTTCCCTGAAACGCGGAGGGGAGGCCGATCAGAAACCCTGAGGGTCGGTCCGTTTTGGATCGACCACCTCCTTTCCGCTACGGAGGGTTATAGCGTTGGCGTTTTCCCGCGGATTGGGCTCCGTGTTTCCCGGCAGTGCCCCGAGCGCGCGCTCGGACATCATCCTCGCTAGCTGTCCAACCTGTTGTTCGAGTGTTTTTAGCGATCCGGTGATGTTCCGGATATTTGACTCGTTGGACGCAATATACTTCGAAAAATTTTCCTCCATCGGGGAGGGTTTCGGAAGAGGAGGGGGAGGAAGAAATCCGGGCGCATAAGAAATAGGGGGACGCTGAGCATTATTCGGGTTGCTCCACGAGAAGTTGGGGTGATTCCTCCAACCCGGATTATAGTGATTACTATAAGGGTTGTTGTTGGGGTTGAAGGGAGGACGACCCGAATTTCCCATGAAGTCCACGAACTCTTCAGCTACGCAGACGTTAGGGGGAATAAAACAAGGCAGAGTGGAGGAGGCAGCAGACATCTCCGCCACCTGCTTTGTTAACCTTTCAACTTGAAGGGTCAAGAGAGCAGTGGCATCCACTTCAAAAAGACCAGCCGCCGGCTTTGGCCGTCCCTGCGGGACGTTCCATTGATAGGCGTTCATAGCCATCTCTTCGAATAAAGCCTGGGCGGCCTCGGGGGTTTTGTTGTTAAGCGTTCCCCCGGCAGCCGCGTCAATCATTTGACGCGTCTGAAAATTCAGCCCATTATAAAAAATTTGAACTTGCAACCACGTTGGCAGCGCATGGTGCGGGCAACGGCGGAGGAATTCCTTAAATCGTTCCCAAGTCTCGTATAGAGACTCGGGATCGTTCTGCACAAACGAAGAAATGTCCGCCCGCAACTTTGCAGTTTTGGCGGGCGGAAAGTACTTCGTTAGGAACCGTTCCGTCAACTCAGCCCACGTGGTGATACATCCTCGCGGGAGGGCATTCAACCACGCCTTGGCTTTGGACTTAAGAGAAAAAGGAAATAAGCGCAAACGAATGGCGTCATCAGTGACGCCATTGATCTTGAAGGTGTCGCATATCTCCAAGAAATTGGACAAGTGGACATTCGGGTCCTCATCCGGCAGTCCATCGAACTGCACGGCGTTTTGGACCATTTGAATGACACTTGACTTTATTTCAAAATTATTATTGGCCACCGCAGGGCGAACAATACTCGACCCTGAATCATCCAGGTTAGGCCGGGCGTAATAAGACATAGTACGCTCGGCCGCCGGGGGAAGGTTAGGGGCGGCCATAACTACAACAGTGGGTTCTCCGATAGATTCCTCGGGATCTAAAGAAGGATTTCGGCGATGAGATCGGATACGCGCAAGAGAGCGTTCGATCTCCGGGTCGAAGTCTAAATCTTCAGACTCTGAGGGTTGTCCTCGGGTCATACACCCAAACAAAAATAAAACAAAAATAAACTTTTTTTTTTGTTTTTTTTTTTAAAATAAAGTTTTTAGTTTTTTTTTTGTTTTATAGAAAATAAGTAAAATTAATAGACTCCGGAATTCGAAATAGCAACTCGAAAAGAGATTCCCCGGCAACGGCGCCAAAAACTTGATGTGCCCGCGAACAGACTCTTACTGTGGTTGGTTCGGTGAGTCGATCGCCGCGGGCTTGCTCGGGTAGGCAAGTGCACCTATCGCAAGTAGTACTCGATATTCGGGGGAATACCGAGGTCGTATTGTTCTCGGGGTCGCGTTGACTATTCTTACTCCTCCGGGAGGACTATTATTTTACTGAAAGAAAAGGTGGATTTTTTTACTTAATAAAAGGCGAAAAAGCAAAGGAGCGAAAAAACGATTTATAAAATATTCGATGAAGGGTTAACGCTCGGCATCGAATCGGATTTAGACTAAAACAATTTTTAATAATAAAAAGACTTAGTTTTCAAATTAATAATAAGGCAACTTGGCCGTGGAGGTTCCACAAATGTGAGCGCACTTATCTCTAGGAATATTGCTCACCTGAACGTTAAGACTATTCGACCGAACGTTAGTCCGACGAAGGATTCCTCTTAACGCCCGCTTTACGCTAAGAACCCCGCTATTGGGTGGGGAACCCAATCCGGTAGAATTACGCTAGTCCTCTCTCGAGGGGGTGCACGCAACTCTATTTACCCAGGGGTGATCGGTCCATATGCACGGCCTCTCGGCTAGCTAGCATATGGACTACGAAAATAGGGCCCACACATCGATTATGTGGTCCTACGCGTCGTAAACCCGGGGTAAACCCTAAGTGCTTAAATTAAAATGAAAATAAAGAGCTTCAATTATTATAAATCATTTTAAATGTCCCAATGCTCTTCGATGCCGAGGCTAATAGCGATTAGCCACACATCGGTATGGGGACGGCTTATAATTTAGTGAGGCGCGAGTTCGAAATTAAATGCTAAACGTTTATAAGAAAGGGACAAAAGAAAAATAACAACATTTAGAAAGCTAAAAAGTTAACTAAACGAGAACTCACGCACACTCCAAATTATAAATAAAAAAAAAACTAAGTTACACATGAAAGAAAATTTGCATAATTCAAATTTGCGAGTCCCACTCAAACGAGTGGGGGCAGTAAATAAAGGCTGAAAATTGCAAGTCCTACTCAAACGAGTAGGACTGAAATGAAAGCGAGTCCTACTCAAATGAGTAGGAGAAAATAAATGCGATTACAGGGCTAAAAAGTCCGGCCATTTAACTCAAGTGAGTAGGCGGAAAAAATAAAGAAAGAAAAAATGCAAGTCCTACTCAAACGAGTAGAACTGAAATAAAGTCCGGCCATTTAAACTCAAGTGAGTAGGCGGAAAAATAAAGAAAGAAAAATTACAAGTCCTACTCAAACGAGTAGGACTGAAAATGAAAACGATGCGCCATTTAACTCTTAACGAGTAGGCGGAAATAAATGCACACGAACACACACACTCCATATGAAATTCAAGAAAGCAATAAAATTATACACCTACACTCACACACTCTACATAATTGAACAAAGCATTAAAAGAAAGCATTAAAACAAAGCATGAAAATTATACACCTACACTCACACACTCTACACAATTTAAATCAAAGCATGAAAGTTAATACACCTACACTCACACACGCTTTTCATGAAAAATCAAAGTTACCTAAAAATTAAAACTTATACTTTTTCATGCTTAGGTTTTGCCAAAAACAAATAAAAAGAAGAAATTTCAATTTTTAGAAGATAAAAGTTTTTCAAAATAAATTGAAAACCAAAGTTTTTGGAAAATCAAAATACCAAAATTTTCATTCTTATGATGTTATGAAAGTGATAAAAAAGTGAGAAAGAAGTTGAGAAGAACAAAAAAGGTTTTACAATCCTAAAAGAAAACTAAGTAAAAAAAACAAAATCACTTTTTAAAATCTCTTTTATAAAATCATAAGGATGAAATCAAAATCTAAGCATGAAAACTATTTAGAGGAAAAAGACATGGTGAGAAAAAAGAAAAACCTAATTCATCATTTCACGAATTTCAAACAAAACCTAACTTGAAAAAAATCAAAGGCATGTAAAGAGGAAATCCTAACATCCCTAAGCATGAAAACAAGTAAAAGAAAAAATAAATGTAAAGTAAGCATGTTACACTCATACACACACACACACTTTTCATAAATGAAGAACAAGTGAAGAACAAAGAATAAAAAGGAGAAGAAAAGTGGGGCACAAGTGTTCATTCCAAAGCCATATATGAAGAGAAAATTTAACATTTTATTGATTAAAATGAAACTATTACAAGCTATTACAAGTACTAAAACTAAAGCAAAACAAGACATGAAATAAAAAGGGAAAAATTCTCCTTACATAGCCTTGAAAATCACGGATGCAGCCCACAAAAAGACACTAACTTGGCCCAAAAATCTGAACCCTTGGACCTTACAGAACTGGGCTATTTATAGGAAAAAAATTTCTAAGTACACGCCCTCGGTCACGGGCGTGTAGGGGGGGCGTGACAGTACTATTCATGAAGGCGGCTGGCGATTGGACAGCAAAGTTGACTTCGGGCTGAGTTCGCAGAAGTCACGCCCTAGGTCACGGGCGTGACTATGGGCGTGTCGGGGAGGTAGAACCGGGCGCGGGTTGCGTCAAATGTCCTCGGCAGCAGCTTGTCGGGCCAGCTGGAAAGGTCACGCCCCATGTCACGGGCGTGACTATGGGCGTGACAGTTGGGTCGACACTCGACGAATGTCGAGCGGAAAGTGTCGAGTCGAAATCGTTGAGCTGAAATTGGGTCACGCCCCAGGTCACGGGCGTGACACTGGGCGTGACAGTTGGTGTCGACACTCGACGATCGTCGAGCGGAATTCGTCGAGAGGAGAGGACACGGGCTTGGGTCACGCCCCGTGTCGGGTGACACGGGCGTGTCGCCAGGCGTGTCAAGCCTCTTCTTCAGAAATTTTCCGAATTCACGGGAAATGTTCAGTCACGGCTCGGTCACGGGCGTGACCCATGTGTCACGGGCGTGTACTTCCCAAATTTTGGCAGATTTTGGAATTTTTCTGAAAATCAAAATAAAACAAGTTAGGAGAAAATTTACAAGAATAGGAACATTTTATTGAACAAAAATAAGTAAAAACGACGAAAATAAATGAAAATGACTAAATTAATGTGCATAAAAATACGCATATTTACAGTTCATCAAATACCCCCATACTTAGGCTTTTGCTATTCCAGAGCAAAAGTTTGAGGTGAATCTATAAGGAATAAAAAAAACTCTAAGTTTTGGCTATCGCTTAATCAATTATAAGAGAGATCGAAATAAATATACGGGGTGTAAGAGTTAAGTCCTAAAATTATATAGATGATTTAAATAGCGCAAAAGTTTTGGCCAAAAGACTTCTAGATGCAATCAAATAGAAGGCAACATTTGTAATGGTTAGGTTAACGAAAATAGTTTGGAATTATAAGAATTCTAGCTTATACGAGTGCTACCGGAAATAATACAATTTACTAATTATGCTCTCAAAAAGATTTTTGAATTAATTCTAGAATCGTGTAATTGGCTAAGGGGGTAGTGTGGTTTATGAAGAGGGTTTTGATATTTGAGGTGAGGTAATTTTTTCTCGAACCTCCATTTTTTTTCTGTTGGATTATTAGGAAAACGAAATCTTATTTTCCTAATATGATTTTTGTTTTTCAACTTCATAATAAAAAAAATTAACCCAATGTATATTTGTAGGAGTAATGAATTTTATCCTCTTACTCCCTATATAATCTTTTTAAACTTATTGGGTGCCTATGTTTACGGAACGAAATCTTGTTCCCATTGACATAAGATCTTTTAAGGACAATAAAAAATTTTTCATGCCAAGTAGGTCATGAAAAGTGAGGGGAGAAAGGAAAACTAGATTGTAATCCTAAAAAATTTTGAGAGCAACCTTAATAATTTGTACGTTCCAATTTTTTTCAGAAAGCTAAAAGTAAGTATAATTGAATTCTATAGTCGTTATTTCCTAACATAATATACGTGCTCCTATTAATGAAAAATTAGAAGTAGTGCCTAAAACGAGTCCGCTAGTTTTAACAAAGCATAAAGAATTCTTTAAAACTTAACCCCGGCTATTTAAATGTTTCAAGCAATAATTAATAAACGGGTAGCAAACAGAGAATTAATAGTATTCACATATAAATAAACTCAAAACAGAATTTTTGGATAGCAGAAAAGTTAAGTATGGAATATTTAATTTATTTATTTCAAAACATTTTTTTTTTGATTTTTATAGTTTTTGTTATCATTTTTTTGTTTGTTTTTCATTTATTATCTTTTTTTGTATTTTTGTTTTCTCAATTTTTTTGAAACTTTGTTGAACTATTATCTTTTGTTTTTTTGTATTTTTTAAGAGAATTTTCATAATATGTACAAAAATAAGGGAGAAAAAGAAAAAGGTTTGTACAAGAATGAGGAAGGGGGAGAGAGAAAAAACAAAAAAAATATATACAAAGAGAAAATTTTTTTGGATTTTTGTTTTTTTTCATTTAAATTTTTTTAATTTTGTTTTTTCATTTAAAAATTTTTTGTTTCATTTTAAGATGTTTTTTAATTTTTTTGTTTTTGTTTTGTTGTTTATATGTATTTTTTGTATTTTTTTTTTTTTTTTGAGATGCAGAAAAATTGAAGTGCAGAAAGTAAAGCACGAAAATACCCCCATACTTAAGTCCAACATTGTCCCCAATGTTGTATCGTAAGTATGCGGAACAGAAAGGAAAGACAATATGTACAAAGAAAGGAAAGGGAAGGGGGTAGAAGCTTCCCTGAAACGCGGAGGGGGAGGCGATCAGAAACCCTGAGGGTCGGTCCGTTTTGGATCGACCACCTCCTTTCCGCTACGGAGGGTTATAGCGTTGGCGTTTTCCCGCGGATTGGGCTCCGTGTTTCCCGGCAGTGCCCCGAGCGCGCGCTCGGACATCATCCTCGCTAGCTGTCCAACCTGTTGTTCGAGTGTTTTTAGCGATCCGGTGATGTTCCGGATATTTGACTCGTTGGACGCAATATACTTCGAAAAATTTTCCTCCATCGGGGAGGGTTTCGGAAGAGGAGGGGGAGGAAGAAATCCGGGCGCATAAGAAATAGGGGGACGCTGAGCATTATTCGGGTTGCTCCACGAGAAGTTGGGGTGATTCCTCCAACCCGGATTATAGTGATTACTATAAGGGTTGTTGTTGGGGTTGAAGGGAGGACGACCCGAATTTCCCATGAAGTCCACGAACTCTTCAGCTACGCAGACGTTAGGGGGAATAAAACAAGGCGGAGTGGAGGAGGCAGCAGACATCTCCGCCACCTGCTTTGTTAACCTTTCAACTTGAAGGGTCAAGAGAGCAGTGGCATCCACTTCAAAAAGACCAGCCGCCGGCTTTGGCCGTCCCCGCGGGACGTTCCATTGATAGGCGTTCATAGCCATCTCTTCGAATAAAGCCTGGGCGGCCTCGGTGGTTTTGTTGTTAAGCGTTCCCCCGCAGCCGCGTCAATCATTTGACGCGTCTGAAAATTCAGCCCATTATAAAAAATTTGAACTTGCAACCACGTTGGCAGCGCGTGGTGCGGGCAACGGCGGAGGAATTCCTTAAATCGTTCCCAAGTCTCGTATAGAGACTCGGGATCGTTCTGCACAAACGAAGAAATGTCCGCCCGCAACTTTGCAGTTTTGGCGGGCGGAAAGTACTTCGTTAGGAACCGTTCCGTCAACTCAGCCCACGTGGTGATACATCCTCGCGGGAGGGCATTCAACCACGCCTTGGCTTTGGACTTAAGAGAAAAAGGAAATAAGCGCAAACGAATGGCGTCATCAGTGACGCCATTGATCTTGAAGGTGTCGCATATCTCCAAGAAATTGGACAAGTGGACATTCGGGTCCTCATCCGGCAGTCCATCGAACTGCACGGCGTTTTGGACCATTTGAATGACACTTGACTTTATTTCAAAATTATTATTGGCCACCGCAGGGCGAACAATACTCGACCCAGAATCATCCAGGTTAGGCCGGGCGTAATAAGACATAGTACGCTCGGCCGCCGGGGGAAGGTTAGGGGCGGCCATAACTACAACAGTGGGTTCTCCGATAGATTCCTCGGGATCTAAAGAAGGATTTCGGCGATGAGATCGGATACGCGCAAGAGAGCGTTCGATCTCCGGGTCGAAGTCTAAATCTTCAGACTCTGAGGGTTGTCCTCGGGTCATACACCCAAACAAAAATAAAACAAAAATAAACTTTTTTTTTTGTTTTTTTTTTTTTAAAATAAAGTTTTTAGTTTTTTTTTTGTTTTATAGAAAATAAGTAAAATTAATAGACTCCGGAATTCGAAATAGCAACTCGAAAAGAGATTCCCCGGCAACGGCGCCAAAAACTTGATGTGCCCGCGAACAGACTCTTACTGTGGTTGGTTCGGTGAGTCGATCGCCGCGGGCTTGCTCGGGTAGGCAAGTGCACCTATCGCAAGTAGTACTCGATATTCGGGGGAATACCGAGGTCGTATTGTTCTCGGGGTCGCGTTGACTATTCTTACTCCTCCGGGAGGACTATTATTTTACTGAAAGAAAAGGTGGATTTTTTTACTTAATAAAAGGCGAAAAAGCAAAGGAGCGAAAAAACGATTTATAAAATATTCGATGAAGGGTTAACGCTCGGCATCGAATCGGATTTAGACTAAAACAATTTTTAATAATAAAAAGACTTAGTTTTCAAATTAATAATAATGCAACTTGGCCGTGGAGGTTCCACAAATGTGAGCGCACTTATCTCTAGGAATATTGCTCACCTGAACGTTAAGACTATTCGACCGAACGTTAGTCCGACGAAGGATTCCTCTTAACGCCCGTTTTACGCTAAGAACCCCGCTATTGGGTGGGGAACCCAATCCGGTAGAATTACGCTAGTCCTCTCTCGAGGGGGTGCACGCAACTCTATTTACCCAGGGGTGATCGGTCCATATGCACGGCCTCTCGGCTAGCTAGCATATGGACTACGAAAATAGGGCCCACACATTGATTATGTGGTCCTACGCGTCGTAAACCCGGGGTAAACCCTAAGTGCTTAAATTAAAATGAAAATAAAGAGCTTCAATTATTATAAATCATTTTAAATGTCCCAATGCTCTTCGATGCCGAGGCTAATAGCGATTAGCCACACATCGGTATGGGGACGGCTTATAATTTAGTAAGGCGCGAGTTCGAAATTAAATGCTAAACGTTTATAAGAAAGGGACAAAAGAAAAATAACAACATTTAGAAAGTTAAAAAGTTAACTAAACGAGAACTCACACACACTCCAAATTATAAATAAAAAAAAAACTAAGTTACACATGAAAGAAAATTTGCATAATTCAAATTTGCGAGTCCCACTCAAACGAGTGGGGGCAGTAAATAAAGGCTGAAAATTGCAAGTCCTACTCAAACGAGTAGGACTGAAATGAAAGCGAGTCCTACTCAAATGAGTAGGAGAAAATAAATGCGATTACAGGGCTAAAAAGTCCGGCCATTTAACTCAAGTGAGTAGGCGGAAAAAATAAAGAAAGAAAAAATGCAAGTCCTACTCAAACGAGTAGAACTGAAATAAAGTCCGGCCATTTAAACTTAAGTGAGTAGGCGGAAAAATAAAGAAAGAAAAATTACAAGTCCTACTCAAACGAGTAGGACTGAAAATGAAAACGATGCGCCATTTAACTCTTAACGAGTAGGCGGAAATAAATGCACACGAACACACACACTCCATATGAAATTCAAGAAAGCAATAAAATTATACACCTACACTCACACACTCTACATAATTGAACAAAGCATTAAAAGAAAGCATTAAAACAAAGCATGAAAATTATACACCTACACTCACACACTCTACACAATTTAAATCAAAGCATGAAAGTTAATACACCTACACTCACACACGCTTTTCATGAAAAATCAAAGTTACCTAAAAATTAAAACTTATACTTTTTCATGCTTAGGTTTTGCCAAAAACAAATAAAAAGAAGAAATTTCAATTTTTAGAAGATAAAAGTTTTTCAAAATAAATTGAAAACCAAAGTTTTTGGAAAATCAAAATACCAAAATTTTCATTCTTATGATGTTATGAAAGTGATAAAAAAGTGAGAAAGAAGTTGAGAAGAACAAAAAAGGTTTTACAATCCTAAAAGAAAACTAAGTAAAAAAAACGAAATCACTTTTTAAAATCTCTTTTATAAAATCATAAGGATGAAATCAAAATCTAAGCATGAAAACTATTTAGAGGAAAAAGACATGGTGAGAAAAAAGAAAAACCTAATTCATCATTTCACGAATTTCAAACAAAACCTAACTTGAAAAAAATCAAAGGCATGTAAAGAGGAAATCCTAACATCCCTAAGCATGAAAACAAGTAAAAGAAAAAAATAAATGTAAAGTAAGCATGTTACACTCATACACACACACACACTTTTCATAAATGAAGAACAAGTGAAGAACAAAGAATAAAAAGGAGAAGAAAAGTGGGGCACAAGTGTTCATTCCAAAGCCATATATGAAGAGAAAATTTAACATTTTATTGATTAAAATGAAACTATTACAAGCTATTACAAGTACTAAAACTAAAGCAAAACAAGACATGAAATAAAAAGGGAAAAATTCTCCTTACATAGCCTTGAAAATCACGGATGCAGCCCACAAAAAGACACTAACTTGGCCCAAAAATCTGAACCCTTGGACCTTACAGAACTGGGCTATTTATAGGAAAAAAATTTCTAAGTACACGCCCTCGGTCACGGGCGTGTAGGGGGGCGTGACAGTACTATTCATGAAGGCGGCTGGCGATTGGACATCAAAGTTTACTTCGGGCTGAGTTCGCAGAAGTCACGCCCTAGGTCACGGGCGTGACTATGGGCGTGTCGGGGAGGTAGAACCGGGCGCGGGTTGCGTCAAATGTCCTCGCAGCAGCTTGTCGGGCCAGCTGGAAAGGTCACGCCCCATGTCACGGGCATGACTATGGGCGTGACAGTTGGGTCGACACTCGACGAATGTCGAGCGGAAAGTGTCGAGTCGAAATCGTTGAGCTGAAATTGGGAGGTCACGGGCGTGACACTGGGCGTGACAGTTGGTGTCGACACTCGACGATCGTCGAGCGGAATTCGTCGAGAGGAGAGGACACGGGCTTGGGTCACGCCCCGTGTCGGGTGACACGGGCGTGTCGCCAGGCGTGTCAAGCCTCTTCTTCAGAAATTTTCCGAATTCACGGGAAATGTTCAGTCACGGCTCGGTCACGGCGTGACCCATGTGTCACGGGCGTGTACTTCCCAAATTTTGGCAGATTTTGGAATTTTTCTGAAAATCAAAATAAAACAAGTTAGGAGAAAATTTACAAGAATAGGAACATTTTATTGAACAAAAATAAGTAAAAACGACGAAATAAATGAAAATGACTAAATTAATGTGCATAAAAATACGCATATTTACAGTTCATCATCATCTGCCGTCACGGATTGCCTCAGGCCATCGTCACGGACAACGGGCCCCAGTTCGCCAGCACCGAGTTCACCAACTTCTGCGGGCAGCTGGGGATCGACCTCAGGTTCGCCTCGGTCCATCACCCCAGGAGAAACGGGCAGTGGAGGCCGCAAACAAGATCATCGTCAACCTCCTCAAAAAGCAAGTGGAGAATCTAAAGGGAAACTGGGTGGAGCAGCTTCCCGCGGTTCTTTGGGCCCTAAGAACCACTCCCAACACGGCAACCAGAGAGACCCCCTTTAAGCTCTCCCATGGTGCGAGGCGGTGCTCCCCGTGGAATTCAAAGTCCAGACACCCCGAGTCGTTGTGGCCAAAGAAGGCCGGGGGGAGTGGCAAGCCGAGAACGAGGAGGAGCTGAGACTCTCCCTGGACATGGTGGAGGAGTTGAGGGACCTCTCCGCTATCCGGTAGGAGGAGGTGAAAAGGAGGATGGCCAAATACTTTGACAAGCATGTTAGGATCAAGCAGTTCGTGGAAGGAGACCTGGTGCTGAAGAAGGTGGATGCGGCAGGGAGGTCGACATCCGTAGGGAAGCTCAATCCCTGCTGGGAGGACCATTTATTGTAAAGGAACCTCTAAAGTCCGGAGGCTACCGACTCCAAAATGTAGAGGGCGAGGCCCTGAGTCGCACCTGGAGTGGTGACGACTTGAAGCGTTTCTTCCCCTAAAGCATGTAAGTGACACTTTTATCATAATAAATTCCTTCAAACGCTCCACTACGGTCATAGCCAGCCTGCATAGATATTTGGAATGTGTATGGACCCCGAGAAGATCCAGCTGCCAGGCTCTCACCTAGCTGGCAGGGCCGGAAGTCACTCGGTGTCATCCTTGGCCTCGAGAAGATCCAGCTGACAGGCTCTCACCTAGCTGGCAGGGCCGGAAGTCACTCGATGGAATGTGTTTACCACGAGAAGATCCCGCTGCTAGGCTCTCACCTAGCTGGTAGGGCCGAAAGTCACTCGGTGTCATCCTTGGCCTCGAGAAGATCCCGCTGCCAGGCTCTAACCTAGCTGGCAGGGCCGGAAGTCACTCGATGGAATGTGTTTGGACCCCGAGAAGATCCCGCTGCCAGGCTCTCACCTAGATGGCAAGGCCGGAAGTCACTTGGTGTCATCCTTGGTCTCGAGAAGATCCCGCTGCCAGGCTCTCACCTAGCTGGCAGGGCTAGAAGTCACTCGATGGAATGTGTTTGGACCCTGAGAAGATCCCGCTGCCAGGCTCTCACCTAGCTGGCAGGGCCGGAAGTCACTCGGTGTCATCCTTGGCCTCGAGAAGATCCCGCTGCCAGGCTCTCACCTAGCTGGCAGGGCCGGAAGTCACTCGATGGAATGTGTTTGGACCCCGAGAAGATCCTGCTGCCAGGCTCTCACCTAGCTGGCTGGGCCGGAAGTCACTCGGTGTCATCATTGTCCTCGAGAAGTTCCCGCTGCCAGGCTCTCACCTAGCTGGCAGGGCCGGAAGTCACTCGATGGAATGTGTTTGGACCCTGAGAAGATCCCGCTGCCAGGTTCCCATCTAGCTAGCAGGGCCGGAAGTCACTCGGTGTCGCCCTTGGCCCCGAGAGGATCCCGCTGCCCGGCTCTCACTTAGCTGGCAGGGCCGGAAGTCACTCGATGGCTATAATTTGCAACACAGAACAAATAACGCTGTCGGGCTCCCACCTAGCCGACACGGCCGAAACTACTCAAATGGTGTTAGTAACGGGTTGGAATCATGAAGATTAACCAAAAGGGGGGGGGGGTCTAACATAACCACCCAGCCCCAAGAAAGGCGGCCGAATGGAGGCGAGAACTGGGGCGAAAATCCGCAAGAAATTTGATAACTCAGACAAAGGACGAGCCGGCTCGCCTCGCTTGGTGGGAGAGCAGCCGCCTCATCAGGGCTGGGCCGCAGAGGCAGGCCGCCCCGCACGGTGATAGCAAATATACAAAGGATGCAGGCGAGAAAGCATTTATAAAAGCAATAATAGATGAAAATCACGAAGTTTAGGCGCAGCTCGCGCGTGCATCTCCAAACAGCTAAACGAACATGATACATACGTCTAATAAACAAATGTCAAAAAAGTGGGGGTGACGCGAGATCCGGGGCAAGAAGTCCTAAATGGGCTGGAAGGACTTATCCCGGGGTCCGTTACGGGAAGGAACGGCGCCGGCACCACGTCGCCTGCCGAGAGTTCCGCCGCCTCGCTCTTGAGGAGATCCTCGCGTCGCAGCATTTACATCATGTACTTCGCGGCGCTGGCGGTGTTATTTTGCATCAGCACCTCCAAGTCGTAGTCGGAGAGATGTTCGAGCGGACAGACCCTATTATCTGGCGGAGAGACAGCGGCGGCAGCCTCCAGCTCGCGTACCCGCGCCTCTAGCACCGATTTGTCCTGACCAAGGGTGGCGATCTCGGCACCCATCCGGCTCGCCGTCGCCGCGTCCTGGGGAAACGAAAAAGAATCATAAGGTGGATTCGCGAGAAGGGGCGGTTGTTGAGGGTGAGCACATACCACCCCGCCCAGGTACTGCGCGAGGGTCTCCTCAGCCGCGTCGGCCCGCCTCCTCTGAAGGTCCACATCCTCCTGAGCAGCTTTCGGGCCTCCTCCCTCTCGTCTGCCAGCTTGTTGAGGGAAGCGGCATTCCGCTCCAGCTGGGTGCAGCGCCTCCCTACCATATGAGCTAGCTCCAGGCCACGTAGCTGGTCCCGCGCACTCTCGTGAACCAATACTCGCGTCGCCTCTTTGTCGTAGATGGCGGCGTCCTCTCGCAAGTACAGGCTGAACGAGAAATTATACGCCTCGCCGCCGATGGTGTCCTACTCCAGCCAGCTCGGCAACAGAGTCGAGACCACCGCACGGTTAGACTCCTTGTCCCATGACAGGAGTGGGACGCCGAGCTCGTCCAGGTATTTCTCGCCGTAGTCGAAGTTGCGATGCCCTCTCGGCACCGGCTTCGCGGCGGTTTGCGACCCGTCCGGCGGCCCAGAAGTACCCGCCGCCCTGGCGGGGATGATGCTGGTCGAAGCGACCACGGGAGGGGAGCCCTCGGTCGGCAGATCAGCAGGGGCCTTGCCTTTCCTTTGGCTCGCAGCTGGTTGCTGACCCGTAGTCTTCGCCACATTCGGCGGGGGAGTGGGCTGCTCGCAGCCCGGCCTCTTCTTGGCAGGGATCGACGAGGCCTCGTACTGAGCGGCATCAGCGGCCTGAGAACGAGCGAGGACCCCGGAGGCGACCCGAGCACTCTCATAGGGGGGATGAAGGGGCACGTCTCGCTTGCCTGCCGAAAAAAGAGGGTGAGACCTAAGGAGTAAAGAGCGGGACAAGGGTAGTGGCGAGTGGCAAACCTCCCCCAGGCGGGACGGCAGCAAGGTTGTCGAGGTTGCGACGCAGGTATGCTACCTCGAAATTCTTCCCGGAGAAGAACCCGCACAAGTCGGCTTCATGGCCTCCCAAGCTAGGCGGGCGGTAGCTCACCTCGCTGAGCTGCACCGATGAGTAGGGAACGTTGCCGAAATCCCCCTTGACGAACAGGAATTTCTTGAGCCAGTTGTGACTCTTGTTAACGGTCTCCCGCACCTTGAGGTGGGCGCTGGAGAAGTAGGCGGTGCCATCCCGGTTCGCACGAAAGGAGAACAGTTTGCGGAAAACCGCGAGATTAAACTCAATCTGCTCTTCCGACAGGAAGCAGGCGAACCCCACCATAACGGCTACAGAGTTCGGGGTCATCTGGCCTATGACGACCCCGAAGTTCTTCAGCACCTGACGAACCTCTGGCCAGAGGGGGAGGCGAAGACCCACCTCGAAATGGTCTAGGGGAATGGCGAGCTCGTTCCCGGACAGATCGTTGATCTTCTCCCCCTCCCCGGGCCGTCTTGCCGAGAACCCAGTTGGGATGTGGTCGCCTAGGGCCTCTAAGTATTCGCGCTCTGAGATAATAGTGCGGGGAAAGTCGTGCTCTGAGAAGGTCCAGGCGCACTTTCTTCGCCCGTCCCGCGTCGCCGCCGCCGCCGCCCATTCCGCCGAATTACCACCGTTCAAGCAAGACAGAGCCAATGGGCGAACACGAATCGTGCTTAGCGGAGAACTGGAGGCGAGTGAGTGCTCTGAAGCGATGAAAGGATAATAACCGGCCACGCCTATTTATAGGGAGAAAGAAAGGGCGGGAAATTTCCCGCCAAAAGGGGAGGTGCGTGTAGCAAAATCGGGCCTGACGGTTCGACTCCCCGACGCGCGGCCACAGCGCCGGGACCGTTTAGCAGCAGGTCTCGCTCGTACGCATCCGCGCGAGGAATGAGCGGGCGAGACTCAGCCCGAGCTCGTCCAGGATCCTGAGCGAGTCGGGGAGACACGTGGCTAGCGAGCTCCTCGGCTCTCTCCCACCACAACCAGAGTGGCGGGATGAGCGAGATCATCCCCAGACCCGCCCGCGCACCAGGAGGTGGACGCGGGGGGGGGGGGGGGGGGGGGGACGTGAGCACCCTCGGGCCCGCCTCAGTGAAAATAAAAACAGCAACGCGATAATTTTGACGTGCGTCAGAAGTCAGGAATCAGAAATCAGGCCCATAGGCGGGCGAGAAGAGTTACAAATTGTTACAAATACAAGATGAGGCTTTGAAATAGTAGAAACTCCGCGATGTCCCGCGGGCGGGGGAAGATAGACTGGATCAGTACTGGATCCATTTCCACCTGCCCCGCCGCTGCGTTCCCGATCGTGCGGCATGCGAGGATAGTGGTAATCGCGCACCGCCACCAGCTCCTGCTGAGCCAGGCCCACTTGTTCTGAGGCATTCCTAAGACGCTCCTCGGCTCGCGTAATGTGCATGCCCGGCGAAGTGACCTCGCCGCCTTCTGATGCGCGCGGGGCTCCCTCCAAGGCCGTGAGCCGAGCCTCGGTGTCGGCCTTATCTTGATCGACCCTCTTCACGAGCTCCTGAAGCAGCAGCGTGTGTTTCTGGAACAGCCGCGTCACCTGCCTCTTCATCCCCACCGCGTCGGTCGGGTCGCCCAGGTAATCAGAAACACGCTCCACGTCGGGCGGAGGAGAATACCCTTCGCTCATCTCAGTTTCGTAGGAGACCATGTTGTAGCCTACAAAAGGGCGATTCAGAAGGAGCGAGCGGGAACAAGGCCAACGGTAAGTACAAGCTTACCAGGGGTTGGCACGTCGTCCACGCCGATGGAAGGACGAGAGGAACCCGACCGACCCTGAAAGGCTTCTCCCTCGAGGGTCTCAAGAGATTTTCCCAGTCCGTGGGGGCCGGCAAACGAGATGTTTTCGGAGGTGGGTGGTCCAGACCGGGGGACTAACAACCCTCTCAGACAACAGGGGAGGGGGGCGATCCTCCCTCCCGTTCCCCTCATCTTCATAAGGTATTGCCTGCAAGACGAAGGATCAGAAATGCAACATCAAACCGAAGAGGAAGGTCACGTACCTCAGAAGCGGCCTCCGCACCAGCCGTTGAGTTGGGGCCCGGGACGTTGCTCACCGGAGACCGCCTCACGATCTTTCCCTTCGCCGGCCTAAAGAGAGGGCCGAGAGACCCACGTTCTAACCAAGGGGCACCCTCGAGGGCCTCCTCCCGAGTCTTCTGGCCTGCAGTCGCCAGGCGAGCCCGCACCCCTTCGCTGACCGGCATCAAGAAACCACAGTCTGTTCAAGAAAAACGAAGGGGGTCTGGGGAGTCCCCCCTGGGCTCAGCGGTATATTTAAAGCCACACAGGGGGGTGGCACCAGAAGATTCCCTGCCAGCTCAGCACAGCACTCGCCGAACACACGGGTTGGATGGTTCTTTTCGAGCTTGTATCAAGCTCAAAAAGGCGGGGATTGTGTACAACCCCATGTTTGCTGAGCGGGTCCCACCGGGAAGATCGAGCGGACCTAGCCCCGCGGCCCCGCTCCCAAGCAGCAGGCAGACGTACGACAGAGGGCTGGTTCGCTCCCGCTCATTTTGGGCGAGGCGAGCCAGGCGAGGCTGCTCCCCCACTCTCCCTCTCGCTCGGATAATCACCGACCAGAATGGGGGGTGCCCTTTGTCGCACCAGCACTGGCGGATGCGTACTGCAACCCGCGACCTGCAAAGCTGATCGGAGGGTCGCAATCACCACCAGTCGCCCCTAAGCGCGACCTGGTCGCATGTCCGCCCCGGCAGAAGACTGGCAGGTCGCGGGCGGCCTGGCTCGCGTTTGCTCGAGAAGAATAGGCGAGCCGCTGGAGCTGAGTCGCGTCCGCCTCCCGCGGAGGGGGATTGGTTGCGAGCTGACTCCCCATTGGTGCGAATAGCTGCTTAGAACAGCGGAGCCACGCTGTTGGCAGACCAGGTTGGACTGCGCATAGCTGTTCGGAACAGCGGAGTTTTGGCTGTTGGCAGACCCGACCAAGGGCATTTCAGTATTTCCAGGTCAGTTCTTCTGGTTATTGGCAGTTCAGATTCCAAAAAGCTATAAAAAGACCCAAGGGGTACCTCAGAAGACACGCTTGGATTGCATCCCTACTCCTGCTTGTAAGTGCCTTCTGAGGTACCTTAGCTCGGCTACTGGCTAAGGAGGGGAAGTGCTCAGAGATCTTCCGGGTCTGTGGTGGGACCTCCCTGCCGAGCCCTTGGGTCTGTTTCTTCTTGCCTTCCTTGTTTTTTTTCATGCAGGAGCAAAGTAGGTTTGAGACCACCCCTTCCCCAAGGGTCGAACTCCATAGGAGACCGATTTTCGGTTTCAAACATCTCTCAATGGGAGAAGCCATAAGCTGATGGACATTACAAGCGCAGTCAATGCCAGACTAAATGACAAGCTGGGCTTGGGTTCATCATCAAATTTGCCCACCATTCTTAAGAAGATTATTTTATCAACCCCCATCAAATATGTTTCTGCTAAGGGCAAAGAAATAATAAACCATAAACAAACTACAAAAGAAATGCCCAAATTAAAAGATCAAAATAACAGAAACCAGAAAACCCTAAATAAGACAAAGTTCAGCAGATTTCGTCGAACTTAGATCGACGAAATTTGTCCAGTTCGTCGAACTCAAATCGACGAACGCTGAATGCAAACTTATATAATAATCATTCATCTTACTGCGATTGACGAACTGCGCATGGTTCGTCGAGCAGAGATCGACGAACTTGGGGCACAAAAAATGAACTTATTCATTCTCTGAGCAGAGATCGATGATCTCATCCCATTTTATCGAACTCTGGTCGATGAACTCACAATAATTCGTCGAACCTAGTCAGACTTAACAAAAACTATAATTATAACACCAACTTAAATCAAACTAAGAAACCATTTAACCCTCTTGCTGATTGGATAATACCACCTAGAAGATATCACCCCTTAGGATATAAAACACAACCTGAATTCTCTGTGATATCTAGCTTTTCTTCTCAGCACAACAAAGGACCCAAGGTAACCTGGGTCAAGAACAACTAACTGTTTTTATTGAAGGAAAAGGGTTGTCCAGTGATTAATCAAACATGGTACCTTGATAGTGGATGCTCCAAACACATGACTGGCAGTAAGGGCAACCGAATCAACTACAAGTCCAAGCTGGGACCAAAGGTTATCTTTGGTGACCCAAAGTGTGGCCAATCTGAAGGCTATGGAGAAGTAAGGATTGGAGCAGTCACATTCAAGAAGGTGACTTATGTAAAAGGACTCAAGCATAACCTCATCTTAATAAGCCAATTATGTGATGAAGGTTATCAGGTACATTTCAATTCAAAACTTGTATTATTTCTAAAAAAGAAAAACAAAATGTTTTAATTGGAAATAGACAAGGGAACATTTACTTAGTTGATTTCTATTCTGCCAATTCAGATATTTGTTTGCTTAATCTAGTTTGCAATGAAAATGAATTATGGCATAAAAGGTTAGGACATGTAAACATGAAAAACATTACTAGGATATCTAAAGACAACCTTGTGAGAGGTTTACCTTCTGGTCCCTACAAGAAGGAAGGCCTTTGCAGGGATTGTCAACTAGGCAAGCAAACTAAATCTAGCTTTAAGTCAGTTAATAAAAGTGATTCACCTAGGATTTTATATTTGCTACACATGGATCTCTTTGGACCCATTGCTGTACAAAGCCTAGGAGGAATATCCTACACTTTAGTTATTGTAGATAAATTCTCAAGGTTCACTTGGGTGTTCTTTCTGAGATCTAAGTCTGATACCTTTAAAGTTCTTACAGATTTTCTCAGGACTATACAGATTGAGTACTCTACTCATGTTGCATTGATCAGAAGTGATCACGGTACGAAGTTTGAGTCTCTTCTTATGCATGAGTTCTGTGAGAAGGAAGGTATTCGACACTGCTTCTCAGCTCCTAGAACTCCCCAACAAAATGGGGTAGCTGAAATGAAGAATAGGACCCTAATTGAAGCTGCAAGTACATTACTTGCAGATGCTTATGTGACCCTATCCTTTTGGGCAGAGGCTGTAAGCACAGCAAATTATGTACTGAATAGAAGTTTGATACACAAACTAAAGAATAGGACTCCCTATGAATTACTTAAAGGGAAGAACCCTAAGGTCACCTATTTTAAGGTATTTGGATGTGTATGTTATATACATAATAACAATAAAAAATACATTAGAAAGTTTGAAGCTAAGGCTGAAGAGGGAATTTTTTTTAGGATATTCCCAAGTAAGCAAAGCTTATATGATATTTAATAAATCATCTTTAAAAATTGAAGAATCAATTCATGTGACTTTTGATGAGGCTAACATGTCTTGCAAGGAGAAAGAGATTTCTACCAGTAATCCTTTGCAAGTACCACACTTGTGTGAGAATTTGGATGGACTAAGCCTCACCCAAGAGGCTCCAACACATCCTTCTCCACACGTTGATGAAGACAGTGAAGAAGAAAGCACTGAAGTGACTGAACTTCATCCAACAGCAAACATAATTCCACAAGAGGAATTAAATCCAAATGTTGTTGCTAAACCAACTCCACCCACATATCTTGTCACACTAAGGGATTACCCTAGATCCCAAGTGATTGGAGACATAACAGTAGGTGTAGAGACAAGGCATCAACTCAACCAAGATGTGATGCATGCCTGTTTTTTCTCTCAAGTTGAACCTAAATCCATAACAGATGCTGAGCAAGATCCCCACTAGTCATTGCAATGTAAGAGGAACTCAACCAGTTTGATAGATATAGAGTTTGGGATTTGGTTCCAAGACCCAAAGACTACCCAGTCATTGGAACCAAATGGGTATATAGAAACAAACTAGATGCCCAAGGTGTAATTGTGAGGAACAAGGCTAGGCTTATTGCTCAAGAATATAAGCAAGAAGAAGGCATATAATATGATCAGACCTTTGCACTAGTTGCAAGGTTAGAGGGAATCAACAGCCTTCTTGCCTATGCTGCCTACAAGAAGTTCAAGGTATATCAGATGGATGTAAAGAGTGCTTTTCTGAATGGAGTACTAAAAGAAGAAGTCTATGTTGAATAACCTCCAGGTTTTATCTCTCCAACCCATCCTTATCATGTATTTAAATTGCATAGAGCCCTCTATGGTC
This sequence comes from Platanthera guangdongensis, assembly GCA_039583875.1. NCBI lineage: Eukaryota > Viridiplantae > Streptophyta > Magnoliopsida > Asparagales > Orchidaceae > Platanthera > Platanthera guangdongensis. The sequence continues at coordinate 180,292,374 of CM077151.1, read as the reverse complement.
TAAAAAAAGCTCCAAGAGCTTGGTATGAGACCTAAGCTAGCTTTCTGATAGAGCAAGATTTCAATATAGGCATAGTAGATAAAACAATATTCACTAGACACCATAAGGATAAAATATTGTTAGTACAGATCTATGTGGATGACATCATATTTGGATCTACTGAATCTAAACTATGCTAGAGGTTTTCTGACCTCATGCATTCTAAGTTTGAGATGAGTAGCATGGGTGAGCTCTCCTACTTCCCTGGTCTCCAAGTGAAGCAGCTACCTGATGGCATCTTCATCTCCTAAGCTAAGTATGCTAAAGAGCTTCTTAAGAAGTTTGGGATGGCTGATGCCTCAGCAAAGAAAACACCTATGGCTACTAATGTTATAATAGATTCTAATCCACATGGGAAACCTATTGACCATAAGTTATATAGGGGCATTGTTGGGTCCCTATTATATCTTACAGCTAGCATACCTGATATCATGTTTGTCATATGTCATTGTGCTAGGTTCCAAGTGAACCCTAAAGAATCTCACCTAATTTTTCAAAAAAGAATTTTGAGATATATAAAGAGTTGTCCCAGGCTAGGCCTATGGTATCCTACTGAGTCAGAATTTGACTTAACTAGATAATCAGATGCTGACTTTGCTGGATGCAAGGAAGATAGAAAAAATTACCTCAAGAACCTTCCAGTTCCTTGGTATGAGATTAGTCTCTTAGTTTTGTAAGAAGCAGTCATCTGTGTCCACATCAACTGCTGAAGCTGAATATATAGCAGCTGGCAGTTGCGGTTCACAGATGCTGTGGATCCAAAACCAACTCCTGGACTATGGCTTCAACTTAAATAATTCAACTCTCTTATGTGATAACATAAGTGCTATAGTCATAGCACAAAATCCAGTCCATCATTGTAGGACTAAACATATAGACATTAGCATCATTTCATTAGAGAGTGTGTAGACAAAACAAAATTAAACTTGTCTATATCTACACTGATTTATAAAGAGCTGATATTTTCACCAAACCCTTGGATGAAAGAAATCACTTGTTCTTTATAAATCAGCTTGGAATGATCAATGAAGAAGCCTTAGTTTAATTTCTGTCTGCACTCGACGAATTTGCCAAAGTTCGTCGAATGGTGCTCGACGAACTGTGGAAAGTTCTTGAGATATTCATCGAACGGAGATCGCCGAACTCTCTGTGAGTGAAGTCATTTTCGTCGAATGGAGATCGACGAATCTACTTCAGAAAACTTTCATCGAACGGAGCTCGAAAAAATGTCTACAAATCTTCAAACTGAGCTCAATGAATTATTTAACTGCAAATTATTTCGTCGACCTCAGATCAAAGAATTATTTTATTTTTCGTGGAATAGAGTTCGATTCATATTCTGGAGAACCTTATATCTAGGTTTTCTTCGACCTCCATCCCACGCTTTCAGTTCCTTTGCACTTGATCATCATTTTTCTCTTGCAGGTGCTCTATTGGCGATTCCAGCAGGAAATCTTACGAAAATGAAATTCTACACTAGCTTTGATGTCGATTTTGATTCCTTCCGACATTCCGACCCAATCGTTCTGGAAATACTGCAACTGCTTGAAGAACAGAAATTGAAGAATCTGCTGTCCACTAGGATAAAGATATCTTCCACTGAGATCAGAGAGTGGTTCTATACTTCCTCCACCACAGATGAGAACACTATGACAGGGACAGTATCGAGTAATGCTATTTCTATTACTCCCGCCGTCCTAACCGAAATTTTTGGATTAAGTAATGGTGAAGAAGAATTAGAAATGGATACTGAGGAGTTTGATATGATGCTGAGTATGATGGGTTATTCTGGAGAAACACAAAATAACGTTACTGAAGAAACACTTGTCTGCTGAGTTTAAATTTCTAGCAGACATTGTAGGTAAAGTGTTGCTAGGGAAGCACACTGCACATGACTACATAACCAGGCACCAATTCCTGGTTATGTGTGTTGTGGTCCACAAGAAGAAGGTCAACTGGGCTCAGATCATGTTTGATTTGATTAAGAAAAAGAATACAAAGAAATAAGTTTGTTTTGGAAGGATCTTAGGGATCTTCCTAAAAGAGAAGGCTGCTGAATCCCTGGTCTCCCAGACCATATTCATCAATGCCTCCAAGAGGCTCACCTGTGCTCTCTTTGGCAGGTGGGAGAGGACTATCACCAAGCGCTCCAAGGCTTCTTCCTCCTCCACCAGGCTTTCTGAGAGTACTAGGGCTGCTCCAACTACTTCCCTTCCTACTGAAGAGATACCTCCTCAACCTCCCTCACCTCCAGCCATCCCACCTCAACATCATATGCTACAACAACCCTCTTCCACAATTCCTTCTCTTCAACAACCACAACAACAACCAATTCATATTCGTACTCCAGCTTCCTCTCCTGCAACCACTCCACAAATAAATATCACTGACATCCCCTCCTCTCCCATTCAGGAATACCATCAACCCTCTCCTTCTCAATCACCACAACAAAACCCACCTCAATCCCCCAATGGTACACCCATTAACTCCACACCTTCATCTCCCTTACCCCCACATTTGGACAACATCCCATTCTTCAATCTGCCTTCACCCCCCTCCCCCTCACTACCTCTACTCCTCAGGATGACTTAATGCAAGATGCAACACCTCCACCTCCACCTCCACCATCCTCCTCCATTCCTACCTTTGTCTCCACTGCTCCACCTTATACACCACCCTCTACAGCTCCACTTTTGGACCCCTCCATCATACCATAACTCATTGCACTTCTCACTCCCCTTCTTAAAACCATTATAGCAGCGGTCATTTCACCTCTTGCTACTTCCATTTCTCCCTAGCTGCTCAAATTTCTGCTCTTTTTGCTCCTCCCTCTTCATTTAGGGGTCTGACTCCATTATAAATTGAACCCAGGCAGGGGGAGATACTCAATGAAGAAGCATCATCAGAAATAATAGCAGAAGTATAGTAGCAGTAATAGTAGTAGATGCAGTAGCAGACACAGCAGAACAAGAAGTAACTGAAGTAGAAGCAGAACCAACAGTAGCAGAAGTTGATGCTGATGATGAATTCATTGATTTTCTTAATTTTATTGAAACAGATATGGACATAGATACTGTGGATGATACAGCAACAGAGGAAATAATACATGCTGGTGATTTTATTATAAATCCCACAGTAAATTTGTTAAATTTATTGAGAACTTTTGATACAGTTCATTTGAACTTTCTTCCAGCAGACAGCACTAAGCCATCTTTGGCTATAATTCCATATACCTCACCTATAAGCCCCAAGGTTGCCAAGCAACTCAAGGCTAGTTTTGTTACAATAGAGGTTCCAGCTGTTCCATCTCCTCCCAGAGCTGTTTCACCCATTACTTCATCCCCTCCAAAAGATATTTCTGCTCCAGTGTTTGTTATGGATGATTCCCCCATGCCTGATCTTGATGCATTGATCATGGCTGACATTGAAGAGGAAACTAAGTCAGTTGCTGAAAGCACTGAAGTGTAAAGTTCTCCAGCTCCTGCTCTAGTTCTAGCTCGTCCTCCAGCTCCCTCCCAGCCTGAGAAACCTCTGATATCTGCTGAAGCCCTAAAAGAAATAATGCAATATATGATAATCCTCAAGATTCTTCTTTTTCTTCTTCTGATGATGATGATGAGGACTCAGATGATGAGCCCAAGAAAAGAAAGTGTCTAAGAAGAGGAAAGCTCCTCCACCTCCTGCACCAAAATTAAATCCAGCAAATGACACACCATACTATATACTTCAAAAGAACACACCTTATAAGGGCTTGCCAGCATGGATGTGGCTGTCCAAGAATCAATAGAAAGAAAGGAAGAGAAGTAGAAGATATTCTCCTCCTCTACAAAGATTCAGAAAGGACCCTCCACCTCCTCCTCCTCCAGCTGCTGGTGCTTCTAGTTCTTCAACTCCAAGGACTACTCAGTTTCAAACCTATCAAAGACAGCAGGGTAGGTCCACATCTTCAGGAAGCAGCCAGCAAATGCATTATTCATCTGGCAAGCAGCAGCAATAACAACAACAGCAACATCAATAACAACAACAACACAAATTACCTGAACATCAAAAGGCTGAAAGCCCCAAAAGACTTGCTTCTCCACCTGTACCATTTGAGGATCCAGAGACAGCTACAGCAGTTAAGATGGCCAGGTTCCAGGAACTGGTTGGCCTTTCCATGATTAACAAAGCTAAAGCTGAAGGGAAGGATACATCTCAATACTCTACAATGTCCAAATACAGAAAGGAAGAACTGAACAGGTTATCTAAGGCTAACATGTTTTTTAATGTTGATGATTATATGAAACTGCATCCAGAAGCAGTAGTGCCCAGGCATACATCTCTTAATATCATTGGGGTTGCTGACATCACAATGACCAAGGCTCAAGCTGCAGATCCTAACAGGGAAATCATATTTATATAATCTGGAGACAAAGACAAAGAGGAGAAGCACAAGGAGAAGAAGTAGAAGAAATGAACTTTGAACAGTTTTAAGTCCTTTGATTACTTTAAAAATTTCTGTTTATATTCTGATACAAAGCTCTGTGTATATATATATCTGCTACACATTTAAATTTTTCATGCCAGATATATGTTTTTATTGCTTTGATATTAATGTGTGTCTGTAATTAGTGACCTTACCAAAATAGGGGGAGATGTTGGATCCCTAGTTGGATATGGGATAGGTTCACTAAATTAGGATGTTTGACCCAACATGTATAGCCATGGTCATGTATGAGTTTTAGAGTCTAGGCCATGTCCTTAGAGTCAACACCACATAGACCAGCCATCAACAGATTACAAAGACTCAAGACTTAGAGAAAATTCAAAGACTCAAAAAATGTGTTCGACGTTCGTCGAACTCAGGTCGACGTTCGTCGAACTCAGGTCGACGAAAGGCGTGCTCGGCTCGACGAAATCAGAGAAAATTCTCTGAGCTGAGCTCCATGAACTGGAATCTCAGGTCGATGAATTCCAGAGTATACTTCAACATCAAGTCCAGAATTCTTCACACTTAACTCCAGTCAACGAACTTAGTTCTCAGGTCGACGAGCTTAGTTCTCAGCTCGACGATCTCTAGGTATTCTACTTCAACATCTTATTACAGAAACATCTAAGTATTTGAAGTCCAGCTTCACACTCTAGTCGATGAAGTTAGAATATCAGCTGGACGAATTTGGATCTTAGTTCGATGATTTCTGGATCATCTACTTCAACACTATACGACCATAAACAACTAAGTATTCTAAGTCCAGAATCACACTCCAGTCGACAAACTCACCTTCTCAGCTCGACGAACATAGACCACAGTCTTGGCAAGATTTATCAAGTAACAGTTAGAAGTTCTCAGCTCGACGAAACTAGTTCTCAGGTCGGCGAACCCAGTTTTGAGGTCGACGATTTCTAGAAACTTTACTTCAATATTATTAAGTCCAAGAAAAATGGAATTCTGTTATTAGGTCGACGAAGTCATATTCTCAGCTCGACGAACTTGATGCACAGAATTGACGGGTCTAGAGAAAGCAGTTGTCAGTTCTTAGGTCGACGATCTTGTATCTCATTTTGATGAACAAAGGTTATCTGGTCGACGAACTTGACTTCTCTGCTCGAAGAACTCTGTACATAGATCGACGAATTCTGCTCAATGAATTCTATAAAGTTCCAGACTTAGAAATTTCCCTCCCTCTGTCCTTTTTCTACTGCAATAATTCCTGAGTAATCAATGCATAAATATTCTCTGAATATTATCGTTAAAAGCAAGCATTGATTACGCTTTTCATCAGGATTATTGCTTGTTGTTTTTCCATGGGACAGTTGGGCAAATCAATCAATGTAAATATTCTCCAGGCCATCAGAATTCAATGCAGAAAGGAATTCAAATTTCAAAAGGAAATTTATATGGAAAATATAAAAGGGATTTTCTTCTCTTCCTGTAGCAGAGTAGTCAGAAAATACAGTGAATAAGCATCTTCTTCTCTCTCGACAACATACTGAGAAATAACAGAGAGAGAGATACTCACAGAAAATTTACAGAATACTGAGCTCACAGTGCAACAACACTGTCAAGAGACAAGAATCCCTAGCACTTGACCAGAGAAAAGAACAACAAGATGATGAAGAAGAAGAACATACATTCAAGATCAAGAGTCTTCTTCCTTCTACATCCCAGGAATCTTCAAAGGACAACAAACACTCTATCTGTCAAGAAGTTTCTGGGGTTCTTCTGGTCAAAGCAAAGTTTGAAGACCTACACCTGCAGCAGCTTCAACTTCCTGAACCATTCAATATCTCAGGGGGAGCTCTTTGCTAAACTCAAGATCCACAAAAGTCTTCTCAGTTGTATCTGAGAAAGAGAAGACAAAATCACTCACTCATTCCCCACTGTATAAAGGTTCTTAACTCCCTTCAAAAGTTATTCCTGGTTGCAATTCACCTGATCAAAAGACTTGAGGTTTTGTTTTTGAGCAGCTGATCAAAAGCTCATTGGTGGCAGTCAACTGATCAAAAACCTGAGTGGATTCCTACCAGGGTGGTAGAAGAGTGGATGTACCCAAGTTTAGGGGAACCACTATAAAATTCTTATGTTGTCTAGGTTGCTCTTTTTCTTTTGTTCTTGATGTGGCTGTTCTTTCTAGGTTGTTGTGTTTGTGATTTTAATTTAATTTTTGCAGCACTAGTAATAGATTGAATTAATTAGAAAAATTTTATAAACCCTAAATACTCTATTCACCCCCAGAGTATTTCAGATCTAACCCTAGCTTTCAGAGTAGTCCAACTCCACTGCCCGTATAATTGATTAAGCACTCGAGTAAGTCATTTTGGTACTCGAGTAGCTGGTTATCATTTCCAATTTCTTCTTTAAGTATATGTTGGGTATTGTATCCACACTAACCCAGATTTGATGAAGTCATCCTTGAACTAAGATGAATTAAGTTGTATTTGATGCTTGGTTTGAGTTATGTGTTTGTAGGATTCTTATGGGAAGTGTAGACCATGTCAGTCTACAATGGGTCACCAAACACAGGAACATACAATGTAATCCCTCATTGTGTGATCCAAGGTGTTGACTCATGTGTAACCTCTCTATTGGGATACACTTCATATTCAAGCTCTAGGACTAAGTGAAAAGACTTGATGCTGGTCTCACCTTAGAAGAAGAAAAAAAATTTTGTCAAGAGAATTTCCAAAGTATTATACTCGAGTAGTTCTATACTTACTCGAGTAAAATGTTGAGTTCATACTCGAGTAATAATACTCTCACTCGAGTAGGTATGGTAAATCCTGAGTAGTCTAATTATGGCTCTCTAGTAGTTAAGACAACTACTCAAGTAGTTTCCTTTCTCCTCTCGGGTTTATAGAATTTTTCTCATCAAAAGTTTTCTAAGTTAAATACTCGAGTAGTACTGTATAGTACTCGAGTAGTTTTATTTTCTGTCTCGCGTAATTGAATTCTGACTCTCGTGTAGTTCTCACTTACTTGAGTAGTCTAAGTCATGTACTTGAGTAGTTCATCTACTACTCGAGTAGTCCAGAATTAATACTCGAGTGACCCAGAATTATAATCCAGAAAATTTCTCTAAGTGAATTACTCGAGTAGTCATTTCCATATGGTCGAGTAGTTTTATTTGTCTTGAGTAGTTCAACTTCTATACTCCAGTAGTCCAGTATTCCAGTTCTAGAAAGTTTCTAAGTCTTGTCTCGAGTAGTTTCTCAACCACTCGAGTAGTTCGTTCCCATCTACTCGAATAGTTTTCCTTATACTCGAGTAATCCACTCCACCTCTCGTGTAACTACTCAAGTACTCGAGTATGTCATTTTTGATACTCGAGTAGATGAATTCTTTTTACTCGAGTAGTTGACTCCATGTACTCGAGTAACTATCTCATTCTCTCTCGAGTAGTTTTCTTATATACTCGAGTAGTCATCTTCTACCCACTCGAGTAGTGATGTAATGTACTCCAGTAGTCCTTTCTCTCTCGAGTATTTTACTTCGATTTTTCCGAAAATTTTGTTAAGTCCAGAATAACAGAATTCTTTATGAACCTTGATGTAATTGGTCCACGTGTATTTCATAATGACTTAATATGTCTAATCTTGTCTGATCCTATAAATTATCTTGTATAAACCGACAAACCCTAATTCTAAGAAGTTTATTCTAAGAGAATATTCAGAAGTTTTGTAGCCCCGTGTTTTTCCGTTTTCCTCTCTCTCTCTCCAAGAAACGAAAAACGTTGCCGCCGCCGTCACTGATTCCCGTCCGGCTAGGGTTTCGCCTTTAGAGGATTCAGATCAAGAATTCTTTACAGATCGAGATTTGCTCAACTCCTCATCTTTTGATTTGATCGATCGTGTGAAGCCAAGAAGTTTCAGATCTAATCTTGCCGAGATTTCTCTTCATCATTCTGATAAAGCCGCAAAGCCTAGAAGAAGAAATTTCTGGCCGACTGTTGCATATCTGAAAAAGGAATTACTGTTTGTATTTCTATACAAAATTTCTTTCATTCTTGTAGGAGAAATTTCTCCGAGTGTAGGAGCTTTTGTCTCCGAGATTGTAGGAAGTTTTACCTTCCGAGTGTAGTTCCATTTTGTGGATCGAGATTGTAGGAACATTGTTCCGAGGGTAGGATTGATTTTCAATCCGAGATAGTGGAGTAGCCAAGTCTAGTGTATTGCTAGATCGTTGAGGGAAAGTGGATGTACCCAAGGTTGGGGAACCACTATAAATCTTGCCTCGTCTGTGATTTATTGGTAGTTAGTTCTGTGCATTGGATTGAAATTTTTATTCCGCAAAAAGACGCACATATCACCTATTCACCCACCTCTAGGTGATTTAGGTAGGCAACTATAAACTTTCAATTGGTATCAGAGGCAGGTTCATCGTTAAAAGGTTAACACCTTGATCAGATCCTTCAATAGTTGTCTTTTGAGATCTACCAAAAATGGACAAGGCTAAAGATTTTGATAAGCTTCTTTTATGCACCAAAAATAATTTTCCCATGTGGAAACAGAGAATCAATTTCTTTATGGAAGCTATGGATCCAAGGATCTTCATGATAGTTGAAGAAGGTCCTTATATTCCCATGACAATCTCCACTATATATCCAACCAAGAAAGTCCCAAAGAAACTTATGGATCTAGTTAAGGATGAGATTGCACTTGTTTCATTAGACAAAAAGGCAAAAAAATATTATAGCAAGTGTAGTCGATGATTCAATGCTGCAAAACTTGATTCACTGCCAGTCTGCAAAAGAGATGTGGCAGTCACTAGTTACCTTACTGGAAGGTACATAAGAAGTGAGGGATGAAAGAAGATCCCTTCTTAATCAGAAGTATGAAGCTTTCTGACAAGGAAACAAAGATACCATTGCTGACACCTTTGAGAATTTCTTCAAGATAGTGAATGGGCTAAGGGTCTATGGCAGAGTCTTCACTAATGGAGAATTAAATGATAAGTTCTTGAGATCCATAACTAAGGAATGGGATAACAAGATCTGTGCCATAAGGGAGTTTGGAAAACTGGCCGAGATAGACTCTCAGAATCTCTTCGGGAAGCTTATGTCATATGAGCTTCAACTCAACACCAGAAAGGATGAAGAAGAGAAGAGCAGGTCTGAATTCAAAGAGAAGTCTGTTGCTTTAAAGGCAGACACCTCTAAGAAGACAAAGGTTATCCTTCCTACTCCAGTACAAGAAGTTAGTGAAGAAGAAACCTCGGAGCCAAGCACCTCAGGCTCTGAGCTATCAGAAGGAGAGTTCTCACTACTCTCACGATAGTTCAAGAAATTCTTGAACAAGAAGAAGCAATGAAAAGGCAAGGATGCCTCCTATAGAAGATCACGACATGATGGTGATCGTCAACGAAAAGGCTAAAGCAGCCATGACAGGTACACTTCTAAACAGAACAAACATGTTTCTACTGACATTATTTGTTATTGTTGTAATAAGCCAGGATACGTCATCACTGACTATCCTCACAAGAAGGAGGGTGGTAGAAGAGAGGAAAAGAAGTCCTCGTACAATAATAAGAGGACAGAGAAGAGCTTAATGGCTAAAAAGGGTAAGAGTCTTAGTGACTCTGAATCTGAGTCGAGTGAAGAAGAAAAAGCTTATTTTGGACTCATGGCTCAAACAGATGACGAACAAGAGCCCCAGTTCACTAGGAAGGTAAACTCTCACACTCCTCTCTCAGATTCTGAAGTTTCTGAACATGATTGTGAGGATAGCTCTTTTGACGATGAGTCAGAACTCATGACCCAATATAAGGAGTTAATCATGACTTACGACAAATGTCGCCGAGTCGTGAAAACTCAGGCTAAAGAGATAAAGTCTCTCAAAGTTGAAGAAAGCGTCTTGAGAGAGAAAGTCACAAAGACTGACTCGCTCGAAGAGAACTTCAATAATGCTATTGAAGAATATAACAAAGCTCTTGAGCACCTTGATCTCAAAGAGAAAATTATCAAGGAACTGGAAGCACAACTTGTCGCTGAAAAGAAACTTGTTGAAAGTTTCTCGAAGCCTAAGACTGTTCTTCCATTCGTTGCTGAATTCTCAGCTAAGGCCAAGGGTGCTAGACTAGGCCATAAAGAAACTCCTAGTAAGTCTTCTAGGAGAAATAAGGCTCAACGAAAGAATAAGGCCGCCAAAAAGGCCTTGGCCAAAGAGAAGGGGAAAGCCCCTCAAGATCAAACCTCTTTCAAAAAGGTCATATTTCCTTCAAATGAGTTTGATCTTGACTCATCCTACGGACACTTCGCTAGGCCTACCTATGTGTAACGCCCCCACTCATCACGTGGCATATAATGGTGGGTCCGGTTGGGGCGCCACGCCATATGTCACAGACAAGCGACAAAATTACTTGTGGAAATCAAAATCTATTCACATCCTAACACAAAGCATTCTAGCGCAGCATTTTAAGTTACCATGAACTCAACTCAAAGAATGTCCACTAATATACAAACTCCACATTTATATATATATTCAGGAATGTATACAACACACACACCCATGGCCTTATGACCTTACAAGTTTCTCTTTACACAAATACATTTTCGTACATCGGCACGCAGGACGGCTGTAACGCCCCCACTCATCACATGGAATATAACGGTGGGTCCGGCCGGGGCCCACGCCATAGGTCACAGACAAGTGACGAATTACTTGTGGTGATCAAATTCTATTCGTGTCCTTAACCTAGTCCATTGTAGCACAACATATTTAAGGTGCATGAACTCAACTCCAGGAATGTCCACTAATACATAAATTTCACATTTATATATCCAAAACCAGGAATGTATACAACCCACACACACATGGCCTTAAGGCCTTACAGGTTGCTCTTTGTACACATATACAAGTTCGTACATCGGCATGCAGGCCGGCCACACATGAAATCCAACCACGATTCACTTGGCCTTCAAGGTCCTTGGCAGCAAGCTTTCAATCCGCTTATTTCATTTCAAAGCCACAGCACCTGCAAGTAGACATCCACCAAAGAGCGGAAAACAAAGTAACGGTCAGCAATAGCTGACCAATTATAACGACCCTACCCCATGCCCAGTCAGCGGTTCCTTACCTGTATGCATTTGCAAGTATAATAGCTAACATTCACAATCACACATAGCAAATCACAAACGTCTACCGCAGCCAGACGCTTCGTGCACTCAGGGCACCTTACGGTGTAACGGAAACCCGTGGTAACACTACCAATCGCACGGTAATTAACTTGTTGGCTGGCCGGTCCTAGTCACCCCAACACGCATGCTGGTTGCATTCCGCCCAAACCAAGCAGAGGTACGTACCGCATGGAAAACATGAGCATTCATCCAACAGATCGACCCGCTTTTATTTTGGTGTAGCAAGTCGGGCTATCGCACGCTCCCGAACACTGCCACCAATCAATCTCTCCAACATGCCCAGGTACAGGTTAGCCTTGCCCGTGCTCACATCTTCACTGGCGCACCGTGCGTGGGTCGGCCTTCCCTTCCTGGTTAGCCGCAGCTTCCCGCTCTCGCAGAGCAAACCACAAGGAGCTTCGTAAAGCATCCAATATCATATCCATCGCTAGCCCATGCATGAGCATACCATCCACACACAACATTCATTCATCCAATATCATTACAAATCCACGGAGTCTTCTCCGGTTTACCCATGATCATCACCAATCCAGACTAACGGTCATGATGGGCTTCACACAGCATGCCTATGCCGTACTCCACAATTCCGACTCTAGATGCAGACTCAACAAAGGAATCACTTCACGGATCAACCTTTGGTGGAGGATTCCACGCATATGCATAAAGAAAGGACTTTGATGTCCAAGAAGGAGATCGTTACCCTTGAAGATCGCTTCGGCGCCATAAGTAGCCGGATAGAAGTCACCGCCTCGTCTTAGCCTTCACGAATCTGCTCTTGGATCTTCGATATGCACTCCGCAGCTCCTCCAGCAGCTGGTTTTCTCTTCCTCCTTCCTTCCCTTGCACTCCCCTCTTCTTGCTCTCTCTTGAAATGTGAAGAAGAAGAAGATAATGAAGAGGAAGGGTTTAAATCCCCTTTTCCCCGACCTTAGCAACACCTGGCCAGATCCTATCCTTGGATCCAGGAATAGGGAATTAAATGACTCGGAATCATCCAGAAAAGCATGAACACGGCCTGACACGCACTGTGACACGCCGTGTCACAGGCCGTGTCCCCTAAAGCGACAGTCAACCGACAGAAAACCAGCCAGTACACAGCCATGTGACACGCCCGTGTCTCACCATACACGCCCGTGTAGCCACCCGTGTATGTCACCCAGCACTATCTCAAAATCATCCGAGACTCACACGGCCCGGGGACACGCCCGTGTTCCAGGCCGTGTGCACCTGGACACACCCGTGTCCGCAAACACGCCCTGGCTCAAAACGACTGGCTGAGTTCGTCGACCACATTGACACGCCCTGTGACACACCCGTGTCCTCACTCGACACTCGACAATCGTCGAGCAAAATTCGTCGACCGCACGACCTGACACAACCCAAGCACTACATGCCCTGGGACACGCCCGTGTCCCAGGCCGTGTCACCCATGCCTGAACCCAAATGACCCAAATTGACTTTAAGGTGTTACAATCCTCCCCTCCTTCAAAGAATTTCGTCCTCGAAATTTGTCTCACTCCAATCAGCCACAACATCACAAAATCTTACACCCACCGCATCCTAGCACTCAAAAAGGTAACCAGGTTTGAGCTCAGAGGCCGCAGCATGTCTCACCCCAAGCCATCGCACAAACAAACCAATATCAACACATTCATAGATCCAAATACATTTGGAGCTCCATCTAACCCGCCATGTACATATCATAGATACAAAGACATAACATTCACATATACACATAGATGACGGGCGACACTTATTTCCGCTCATATGTATTATTTTGCAAATAGCGTTTAAACTCCTCGGTAAATGCCAGATTAAAAACCCGAGGTTGAATTTCACCAAGTGCACTCTGCGGATCTTGCACTTCTATATTATGCAATCGAGGCTGCGTCCAGGATGCAGATGATTCGGCCACTGCTTTACCCTTATCTTCATAAGACGCACCCGTAGTTTTCTCACTTTTAGGAGGGCCTCTTCGACAGTGAGAGGCTATATGCCCATGTTTTCCGCATTTAAAACAGGTACGTGTCTCCACACGCCTTTGTCCATACGTTGCTTCTGATGCAACATTCGATGGCGTTTGTTCCACAGGCTTGAATCTCTTCTTTTCTCATTTCTGAAAATCCAATTGTTCCGACTGCGGAACTTTGAATTCTGGCTTCTCCACCGCCAGTCTCCTCGTTTCTTGCACTCGCTTTATATCCTTCTCTAATGCACGAGCTGTCTCTACCAACGCTTGGAAGCCTTGGCTCACCGAACTTGGAAGTGTCAACCGTAATTCATCTCGAAGGCCCTCATAAAATCGATTCATCTTTCGGGCTTCCTCGGCAAAAGTAGATCCCGCATACCGCCCTAGTCTGGTAAATTCATGCAGGTAAGTATCAATATCCCGCTCACCCTGCACTAGACGTAAAAATTCATTCTCCATTGCAATCCGCTGGGACACTGGCACGTACTTGGCTAAAAACAAGCGGGAGAATTCTTCATGGACACCTCCGCTAACCCTCGACCGGCCAAGTAATGCACCTCCATCTCATCCCACCATAATCTTGCGTCTCCTTCCAACAGAAAAGTGGCTAAAGTCACTTTCTGCTCCTCCACCGTCCTGATTGCAGTTATGATTCGTTTTTACCCTCGCAAGCCAATCTTCCTCCTGCGTTGGGGCAATCGCCCCGCCAAACGTAGGTGGATGAAATTCCATAAAACTTTTCAACTACTCATCAACAGGCTCTTGCCGAACAGGTACAACTGCAGGCCTTGCAGGTTGTGTTTGCAATACTGCGAGTACTGTTTCCGTCACCACCCGAATGGTCTCCGCCAAAGGAGGCGTAGGCGCTTCAACCGGTGCGACACTCTCATCAGACTGCTGGGGCTCAGACGGCCCAGCTCCACTCCTCGCCACCTATCAATGTACAGAACACCATTAATAATTCAAATCATAACGGTACTGATACATTGACTACACTCAAGCACGTCATGTGCATGAAATACATTACTAGTGGACATTCGTGAGTTCAATTCTGTTCTCTCCTCCCAAACAATCTAAACCTCGCTTTGATACCACTTTGTAATACCCCCACTCGTCACATGGCATATAACGGTGGATCCGGCCGGGGCCCCACGCCATAGGTCACAGACAAGTGACGGAATTACTTATGGTGATCAAATTCTATTGTGTCCTTAACCATATCCATTCTAGCGCAGCAAATTTAAGGTGCATGAACTCAACTCCAGGAATGTCCACTAATACATAAATTTCACATTTATATATCCAAAACCAGGAATGTATACAACCCACACACACATGGCCTTAAGGCCTTACAGGTTGCTCTTTGTACACATATACAAGTTCGTACATCGACACGCAGGCCGGCCACACATGAAATCCAACCACGATTCACTTGGCCTTCAAGGGCCTTGGCAGCAAGCTTTCAATCCGCTTATTTCATTTCAAAGCCGCAGCACCTGCAAGTAGACATCAACCAAAGAGGCAAACAAAGTAACGGTTAGCTATAGCTGACCAATTATAACGACCCTACCCCATGCCCGGGGCAGCGGTTCCTTCCATGTATGCATTTGCAAGTATAATAGCTAACATTCACAATTACACACAGCAAATCACAAAATCCGACCGCACCAGACGCTTCGTGCACTCAGGGCACCTTACGGTGTACCGAAAACCCGTGGTAACACCACCAATCGCACAGTAATTAACTTGTTGGATGGCTGGTCCTAGTCAACCCAACACGCATGCTGGTTGCATTCCGCCCAAACCAAGCAGAGGTACGTACCACATGGCAAACATGAGCATTCATCCAACAGATCGACCCTCTTTTATTTTGGTGTAGCAAGTCGGGCTATCGCACGCTCCCGAACACTGCCACCAATCGATCTCTCCAACATGCCCAAGTACAGGTTAGCCTTGCCAGTGCTCACATCGTCACTGGCGCACCATGATGCGGGTCGGCCTTCCATTCCTGGGTAGCCGCAGCTTCCCGCTCTCGCAGAGCAAACCGTAAGGAGCTTCGCAAAGCATCCAAGATCATATCCATGGCTAGCCCACGCATGAGCATACCATCCACACACAATATTCATTCATCCAATATCGTTGCAAATCCATGGAGTCTTCTCCGGTTTACCATGATCATCACCAATCCAGACTAACGGTCCAGATGGGCTTCACACAGCATGCTTATGCCGTACTCCACAATTCGGCTCTAGATGCAGACTCAACAAAGGAATCACTTCACGGATCCACCTTTTGGTGGAGGATTCCACGCATATGCATAAAGAAAGGACTTCGATGTCCAAGAAGGAGATCGTTACCCTTGAAGATCGCTTCGACGCCATGAAGTAGCCGGATGGAAGTCACCACCTCGGCTTAGCCTTCACGAATCGCTCTCGGATCTTCGATCTGCACTCCGCAGCTCCTCCAGCAGCTAGTTTTCTCTTCCTCCTTCCTTCCCTTGCACTCCCCTCTTCTTGCTCTCTCTTAAATGAGAAGAAGAAGAAGATAATGAAGAGGAAGGGTTTAAATCCCTTTTCCCCGGCCTTAGCAACACCTGGCCAGAGCCTATCCATAGGATCCAGGAATAGGGAATTAAACGGCTCAGAATCATCCAGAAAAGCATGAACACGGCCTGACACGCCCTGTGACACGTCCGTGTCACAGGCCGTGTCCCCTAAAGCGGCAGTCAACCGACTGAAAACTAGCTAGTACACAGCCGTGTGACACGCCCGTGTCACACCATACATGCCCGTGTAGCCACCCGTGTACATCACCCAGCACTATCTCAAAATCACCCGAGACTCACACGGCCCGGGGACACGCCCGTGTTCCAGGCCGTGTGCACCTGGACACACCTGTGTCCCGCAAACACGCCCTGGCTCAAAAAGTCGGGCTGAGTTCGTCGACCACATTGACACGCCCTGTGACACGCCCATGTCATAGGCCGTGTCCTCACTCGACACTCGACACTCGACAATCGTAGAGCAAAATTCGTCGACCGCACGACCTGACACAACCCAAGCACTACACGCCCTGGAACACTCCCGTGTCCCAGGCCTTGTCACCCATGCCTGAACCCAAATGACCCAAATTGACTTTAGGGTGTTATACCGGCCACACATGAAATCCAAACACATTCTTCGCACGGCCTTCAAGGGCCTCTACCAATAGTCCAACCACTCCGGTCATTTCATTTCAAGCAACAACACCTGCAATTCATTATCCACCCGAGAGCGATAAAAAAAGTAACGGTCAGCTTTAGCTGACCACTTATAACGACCCTACCCCGTACTCGGGGCAGTGGTTCCTTCCCTGTATGCATTGTCATCATCATAGCTATCAATCTAGCAAATCTACCAATCACAATCATATCACAAATGTCTGTATCCACCAGAAGCTCCGTGCACTCAGGGCACCTTCTTGGTGTACCGGATATCCTAGTCATACACCGCAGATCAGAGGTTCTTCACTTATTGGTTGGGCGGTTCAATCCTAGTCCACCAGTCCCGCAGGCTGGCGACATCCCACCCATACCACTCAGAGGTACTACCTCACAACATCCACAAACACAACTAGAGCAGATCAACCCACACCATGTGGTGTGGTAAGCTGGGTTTATCAGTGCCCCCCAGGCATTACCACCAGTCGACCCCTCGATCCCGATCGACCACACTATGTGGTGCAGCAAGTAGGGCCCACCTCACTTCCTCCCAAAAATTGCCACCCATCGATCCTTACTAATACAGATCAACCCACACCATGTGGTGTAACAAGCCGGGCTCATCTCGCACTCCCCAGGCGTGCTACCAATTTATCTCTCATCACAACCAAGAGCTTATTCAAAGCCTCCATACATCCATACGCACATGTTCATTTATACATCCATTCAACAAAACATAAACCTTTCATAGCATCAAATCCACGGAGTCTTCTCCGGTTTACCATGATCATCACCAATCCAGACTACCCGTCCAGATGGGCTTCACACAACATGCCTATGTCTTACTCCACACTTCCAGCTCTAGATGTAGACTCAACCAAGGAATCGCTTACGAGATCCACCTCTTGGTGGAGGATTCCATGCACATGCATAAAGAAAGGTCTTTGATGTCCAAGAAGGAGATCATTACCCTTGAAGATCGCTTCGGCGCCATGAAGTAGCTGGATGGAAGTCACCGCCTCGGCTTTGCCTTCACGAATCCGCTCTCGGATCTTCACTCCGCACTCCACAGCTTCCTCCAGTAGCTGGCTTTCCCCCTCCTTTCCATCCTTTGCTCTCCATTTCTCTTCTCTCTCTTGAAATGAGATGGAGAAGAAGGAGATGAAGAGGAAGGGCTGTTATCCCCAATTCACCGGCCTTGACCCACCTGGAAACATCCTAGCCTTTGGATCCAGGACAAGGGAATCGAACGGCTCAGATTTCCCAAAAATCACCTGAACATGGCTAACACGCCCTGTGACACGCCCGTGTCACAGGCCGTGTCACTTTAGCGGCAGGCAACAGACTCAAATCCAACCAGTACACGGCCGTGTGACACTCCTGTGTCACACACTACACGATCGTGTCATGCCCGACACGCACGTGTTGACCACCCGTGTACGTCACTCGGCAACACCTCAATTTTACTTGAGAATCACACGGCCCGGGGACACGCCCGTGTCGCTGGCTCTATGCACCTGGACATACTCGTGTCCCGCAACACACGGATCCCCGGCTGAACCGTGCAAAGGACACGCCCTGTGACATGCCCGTGTTACAGGCCGTGTTCTCTGCACTCGACAATCGTCGACCAGAATGTCGACCAGAATTCGTCGACCACACACCAACAGCTCAACCCAAGTATGACACACTCTAGGACATGCCCGTGTCCCAGGCCGTGTCAACCAAGCCTGAACCCAAATTAGCTCTGGGGGTGTTACAATCCTCCCCTCCTTCAAAGAAATTTCGTCCTCGAAATTTGGCTCACTCCCATCAGCCACATAACCACTCAATGTTGCACCCATACACAACCGAGCACTCAAATAAGGCGAGCCGGGTTAGAGCTCAGAAGCCATGGCTTGTCTCACCCCAAAGCATCGCACAAATAAACAAGACATACAACACATACATACAGCTCTAACTTCCATCTGTGCACATGCAAGCCACAAAAGTTATCACGTGATCGAGAAACAAACACAACATCACAATCGGGAGATCACTTCAATGTCACAAGTGTGCACCAACCTGTTGTTATTCCACATACCATAACACCTATATATACAATAATATCATCACCAGTATTCACAGTAGTAGTGCATCATCATACATAGCCCATAAGCACATCATCCATAGTACATCAGATCTCTATTCTACGTTTCCTTCCGCTGCTCAGCCGCCTGATTTTGTAGATATCATTTTATCGGCTCTTGCAGTCCCAAATTGAACACTCGCAGTTGTATTTCACCAACTGAGCTTTGCGGCTCTTGCATTTCAAAATTATGCAATCGAGGTTGCATTCAGGATGCAAATGACTCGGCTACTGCTTTACCCTTTTCTTCATACGATGCACCTGTCTTTTTATCACTTCCTAATGGGGCATTCCAGCAAAAATGGGCGATATGTCCTTGCTTCCCGCAGTTATAACATATACGTGTATCAACAAGTTCTTACCCATAAGACGCCCCCGAAGAAACAGTCGACGGAGCTGATTCAACAGGCCTAAACCTTTTATTCTCTCGTTTTCTAAACTCTGACAGTTCCGATTGTGGCACTTTGAACTCTGGCTTCTCTACTGGCAGTCTCTTCTTTTCTTGTACCGTTTCAAGTCCTTTTCCAATGCATGGGCTATATCGACCAATGCTTGAAGCCTTGGTTCACCGAACTCGGGAGTGCCAATATCAACTCGTCACGTATTCCCTCATAAAATCGGTTCGTCTTTCGCGCTTCCTCTGCGAAGGTAGACACCGCATATCGCCCTAGTCTGGTAAACTCATGCATGTACGTATCAATGTCTGCCTCACCCTGCACCAGACATTGGAACTCGTTCTCCATTGCAATTCGCTGCGACACAGGCAAATATTTGGCAAGAAACAATTGGGAGAATTCATCCATTGAAACGTCCGTAATCCTCGACCTGCCAAGTGATGCACTTCCATCTCATCCCACCATAATCTCGTGTCCCCTTCCAACTAAAAAGTGGCTAAAGTAATTTTCTGCTCCTCCACCATCCTGATGGCCGTCAGGATTCTCTTTACTCGAGCCAACCAATCTTCCGCCTGCATTGGGGAACTCGCCCCACCAAACGTTGGTGGTTGAAATTCCATAAAGCGTTTTAATACCTCATTTGCTTCTTGCTCTTCCGCCACAACTGCAGTACGCTCTTGCCTTGCACTAGCCTGTACTGGTACTCTGCAGGCCTTTCCTGCCCCGTAGGCTGTGCCTGTAACACCGCAAGCACTGTCTTCATCACCATCCGTATGGTCTCCGCCGAGGGAGGTGTAGGCGCTTCAACTGGTGCTACACTCTCATCGGATTGTTGGGGCTCCGGCTGCCCAGCACCACTCCTCGCCACCTAGCAATGTACAAAACACCATTACTCATCCATGTCATAACGGTATTTTTACATTGACTACACTCTCATGCTCCTTACGGGCATAAAATACATTCCTAGTGGGCATTCGTGAGTTCAATTATGTTCTCTCCTCCTAAACAATCTCAACCTGGCTCTGATACCACTTTGTAACGCCCCCACTCGTCACGTGGCATATAACAGTGAGTTCGGCCGAGGACCACATCATATGTCACAGGCAAGTGGAGGAATTACTTGTGGAAATCAAAATCTATTCGCATCCTAACACAAAGCATTCTAGCGCAGCATTTTAAGTTACCATGAACTCAACTCAAAGAATGATCACTAATATACAAACTCCACATTTATATATCATATCCAGGAATGTATACAACACACACACCCATGGCCTTATGGCCTTAGAAGTTTCTCTTTACATAAATACATTTTCGTACATCGGTACGCAGGCTGGAAACACATGAAATCCAAACACATTCTTCGCACGACCTTCAAGGGCCTCTAGCAACAGTCCAACCACTCCGGTCATTTCATTTCAAGCAACAGCACCTGCAATTCATTATCCACCCGAGAGCGACAAACAAAGTAACGGTCAGCTTTAGCTGACCACTTATAACGACCCTACCCCTTACCCGGGGCAGTGGTTCCTTCCCTGTATGCATTACCATCATCATAGCTATCAATCTAGCAAATATACCAATCACAATCATATCACAAACTCCGGAATCCACCAGACGCTCTGTGCACTCAGGGCACCTTCTTGGTGTACTGGATATCCCAGTCATACACCGCCGATCAGAGGTTCTTCACTTGTTGGTTGGGCGGTTCAATCCTAGTCCACCAGTCCCGTAGGCTGGCGACATCACGCCCATACCACTCAGAGGTACTCACTACCCACACCACATACTACCTCACAGCATCCACAAACACAACCAGAGAAATCGACCCACACCATGTGGTGTGGCAAGCCGGGTTTATCAGTGCTCCCTAGGCATTACCACCAATTGACCCCTTACCTATTCCCGATCGACCCACACTATGTGGTACAGCAAGTAGAGTCCACCTCACTTCCTCCCAAACTTTGCCACCCATCAATCTTACTAATACAGATCAACCCACACCATTTGGTGTAATAAGCCGGGTTCATCTTGCACTCCCCAGGCGTGCTACCAATTGATCTCTTATCACAACCAGGAGCTTATTCAAAGCCTCCATACATCCATACGCATAAGTTCATTCATACATCCATTCAACAAAACATAAACCTTTCATAGTATCAAATCTACGGAGTCTTCTCCGGTTTACCATGATCATCACCAATCCAGACTACCCGTCCAGATGGGCTTCACACAGCATGCCTATGCCGTACTCCACACTTCCGGCTCTAGATGCAGACTCAACCAAGGAATCACTTATGAGATCCACCTCTTGGTGGAGGATTCCATGCACATGCATAAAGAAAGGACTTCGATGTCCAAGAAGGAGATCGTCACCATGAAGATCGCTTCGACGCCATGAAGTAGCCAGATGGAAGTCACCGCCTCGGCTTTGCCTTCAAGAATCCGCTCTCGGATCTTTTCTCCGCACTCCACAGCTCCTCCAACAGTTGGCTTTCCCCCTCCTTTCCTCCCTTTTCTCTCCCTTTCTCTTTCTCTCTCTTAAAATGAGATGGAGAAGAAGGAGATGAAGAGGAAGGGCTTTTATCCCCAATTTCCCGGCCTTGACCCACTTGGAACCAGCCTAGCCTTTGGATCCGGGATAAGGGAATCGAACAGCTCAGATTTCCCCAAAAATCACCTGAACACGGCCTGACACACCCTATGACACGCCCGTGTCACAGGCCGTGTCACTTAAGCGGCAGGCAACCGACTTAAATCCAACTAGTATATGGCTGTGTGACATGCCCGTATCACACCCTACACGCCCGTGTCATGCCCGACACGTCCGTGTTGACCACCCGTGTACGTCACTCGGCAACACCTCAATTTCACCCGAGAGACACATGGCCCGGGGACACGCCCATGTCCCTGGCCATGTGCACCTGGACACACCCGTGTCCCGCAACATATGGATTCCCGGCTGAACCGTGCAAAGGACACACCTTATGACACACCCGTGTCACAGGCCATGTTCTCTGCACTCGACGATGTCGACCAAAATTCGTCGACCACACACCCAACAGCTCAACCCAAGCATGACACGCCCTGGAACACGCCCGTGTCCCAGGCCGTGTCAACCAAGCCTGAACCCAAATTAGCTCTGGGGGTGTTACACTATGTAAAGACAAAGTCCCGTTATCAAGGATGGACTCGACCCAGAAACTTTGGTGAAAGTGTCTTTATGGACACCTATGAAGAAGTCATTCTTCAGAGCTATGGCCATTTCAATCATGGTCATAACTTCGAGAAGGCACCAAAGGCAAAGACTGTTGTAGAAAAGCCAGTGAAGGAGAAGAAAACATGTGATTGTCATCATCATGAAGCTTCTTTCTCCAAGAATGCTGCCTCTGCTAGACCTCAATTCCAAAAGGTCAAGCAGGAGAACATAAAGCAAAGATACAACAGATTTGACTGTTGGTGTTGTGGCAGAACTGGTCACTTTGCCATCGATTGCTGGTTTAATCCCAGAAATGCTGCAACCCCTCATGTTGGCAATATGAGAAAGACCACTCCTAATGCTAATACTCGTAGGGGGAGTGTTCTAACCCGAGACCAAGGACCCAAACATATTTGGGTTCCTAAGGCAAACTGATTGTGATTGCAGGTATGTTCAAAGGCCACCAAAATGCCAATCTGGTATTTGGACAGTGGATGCTCTCGGCATATGACCGGGACAAGAAGACTAATTCAGAATTTCTCTCCAGTCGTGAACGGACCAAAGGTCATCTTTGGGGGTTCAGACCGTGGAATCACTAAACGCTACGGTATTATTACGAACGGTAATGTATCATTCTCAAATGTGGCTTACGTTGAAGGGTTGGAACATAACCTATATAAGTGTAAGCCAACTCTGCGATAAAGGATACATAGTTGAGTTTCACGCCTGATTAGTGTTTGATAAAATCTGTTGAAAATATGGAAACGATTCTATCCGGCACTCGAAGCAGAAACATATTTTGCTTAAATTTCATTTGTATCGACTCATCAACACCAGTGTGCTTTTTAGCAAAAGATAGTGCGTCGCTTGGTGACCAATGACACAAGAGACTAGTACATATTAATTACAAAACTATTAATAAATTATTTTCAATGAACTTAGTACGTGATTCCCCAAATGTCAAGTACTTCAAAGATAGATCTTGTCATGCATGTGTAAAAGGCAAGCAAACAAGGGCTACCTTTAAAAGCGTTATTGACAAGGATTCTAATAGATGTCTTCATCTACTGCATATGGACTTGTTTGGTCCATTGCAAATTAGAAGTTTGGGAGGTAAGGATTATACGTTAGTAATTTTTGATGATTACTCGCGCTTTGCGTGGGTGTTCTTTCTGAAACAGAAGTTAGATACCTTCAACATCTTTACTAATTTTGTCAGTCAAGTCCAGAATGAATATAACTGCTCCATAGTCAAAATCAGAAGTGACAATGAAACAGAATTTAAGTCTGGGGCCATGACAGAATTTTGTGAAAGCTTGGGTATCTTTCATGAGTTTTCTTCCCCTCGCACTCCACAATAGAATGGAGTGGCCAAAAGAAGGAATAGAACACTCTTAGAGTCCTGCAGGACCATGTTGAGTGATGCTTCACTACCGAAATATTTTTGGGCTGAAGCTGTCAACACTGCATGTCACGTGCAAAATCGAGCCCTCATAAACAAAAACCATGATAAGACACCTTACGAACTTCTGAAGGGCAGGAAACCAACAGTCTCATATTTTATAATTTTTGGCTGTAAATGCTTCGTGCTCAACAATGGCAAGTATCATACTACAAAGTTTAGCGAAAAGAGTTTTGAAGGTATTTTTGTAGGTTATAGTAGTCATAGTAAGGCATACATGATTTTTAAAAGAAAAATCCTGGTTGTGGAAGAATCAATCATGTTGTATTTAATGAAGACGAGCTTACTGCAATACAACTCTTCTAGTGTGCTCATTGAAGATGCAGGTGCTAAGCTAAAAGAAATTAGCTTGGATGGACCGACAGAAGATAATGGTGAAAAGGTCATCATGATCACCACTCCAACTCCTATTGGAGAGGCTGATGATCAAGATGAAGGAGTCCAAGTTGAAGAAGTCACTCCGGTGATAGAAGATAATCCATATGCAAGGTCTCTAGAGCTCAGACATCTGAAGGATCACCCCATGGACCAAATTATAGGAGATCCCCAAGATGGTGTCAGAACTCGTAGAGGTACAACTAATGAAAATCTATATTTAAGTTTTCTATAACAGGTTAAACCAAATAAGTTTGAGGAAGCAAACTCAGACGCATCATGTATAATGGCGATGGAAGAAGAACTAAACCAGTTCAAGCGTTGAAAGTAGGAAACTTGTTCCAAGACACAAAGGTAAGAACGTCATTGGGACAAAATGTGTCTACAGGAACAAGATGGACGAGGATGGAACGATCGTAAAGAACAAGGCCAGGCTTGTTGCAAAAGGTTATCGTCAAGAAGAATGAATCGACTTCGACCAGACGTACGCTCCAGTGGCAAGGCTGGAGGCAATAAGGTTATTCCTAGCATATGCTGCACTCAAAGGCTTCACTGTCTATAAAATGGACGTGAAGTCTGCTTTCCTTAATGGAGACATAAAGGAAGAGGTATATGCGGAACAACCTCCAGGTTTCATTGATTCTAACTTTCCTGATTATGTTTACTTACTGCACAAAGCGTTATATGGTCTGAAAAAAGCCCCTTGAGCTTGGTATGAGACATGTCTACCTTTCTACTTAAGAACAAGTTCACAAGGGGAAAGATATACAAGACATTATTTCTTAGGGAAATTAAAGGCAAGATTCTGCTAGTGCAAATCTATGTCGATGACAATATTTTTGGCTCTACTGATGACAACCTCTGCAAGAAGTTTTCAAAACTTATGCAAGGGAAGTTTGAAATGAGCAGTATGGGTGAGCTGAAGTATTTCTTAGGGCTTCAGGTGAAACAATCTGAAGATGGAATTTTCATCTCGCAGACCAAGTTCACCAAAGAGCGGATTAAGAAATTCGGAATGGAGAACGCAACCTCGATGAGGACTCCAATGGGTTCAACAATGTCTCTGGATAAGGATGAAAAAGGGAAACCTTTTGATGAAACCAAGTACATAAGCATTATTGGTTCCTTGCTCTACCTTACTGCAAGTAGACCTGACATAATGCTCTCAACATGTGTCTATACTAGATTTCAGGTGAACTCTAAGGAATCTCACTACGCTGCAGCAAAGCGGATTTCGAGATACCTTAAAGATACACCAAATCTTGGCTTATGGTACCCAAGAAGTAATGATAGCGAGCTAATAGGTTTTCAGATGCATATTTTGCAGGGAGCAAAGATGATAGGAAAAGCACTTCAGGGACTTGCCAATTATTTGGAAGAAGGCTTATCTCCTGGAGTAGCAAGAAGCAAAATGTGTGACAATTTCAAGCGAGTCAGAGTACATCTCTGCAGGCAGTTGCTATGCATAGTTACTTTGGATAAAGAATCAGTTTGAGGACTACAACATGAAGTTTGAAAACATTCCTCTGTTTTGCGACTCTTCCAGCGCAATTGCAATAGCCAACGACCCAGTCTCTCACAGCCGAACAAAGTATATAGAGCTAAGGTATCACTTCATCCGGGAGCATGTGGAGCATGGGGACATAGACCTTCAATATGTCTCTACAGATAGGCAAATTGCAGACATTTTTACGAAGCCGCTGGGCGAGACCAAGTTCTTGTTCTTCAAAACAGAACTTGGGATGCTCAACAAAGAAGACTAGAGAAGCTGGATTTTCAAGAAGGTTCAAGGTTCAAAGGTTAGTCAAATATTGGAATTTTACAAAACTTTAACTCTTTGACTCGAGTAAGAGTATGACCTACTCGAGTTGTGAAATGATATACTCGAGTAGTCCAATTGAACTACTCGAGTAGCAGACTTCTCATACTCGAGTAGTCAACTTCACATCTGCTCGAGTACCTCAATTCATCTTCTCGCGTATATGCCGAGTCTTTATTCAAATTTTCTTATGCGCAAACCAAGGCTTATGCCGCCTCTTCTATGGTTTAATTCATTCATTTTCGATTATTAGACCAAAAAAAACTAGGGTTATATAAATAAGAAAATCCGGAAATGTCCTACACAAAATCATTTCCGCTTTCTCGAGTACCCAACTGCCTCTTCGCCTTCCTCAATCAGTTGCAGAGCCGCGCGCTTTCCTTCACCCCGTCGAAACTTTTTAGGGTTTCTGAATCACCAAGATTTTTGAATCATGGCCGCCTCCTCTAAAATCGGCGTTGGTTTGGAATTGGTCGCTGCCGGGATTGCAGAACTATCCGACGACTTCCATAATCTCATGATTTTGTTTGACACCGCCGGATTAACCTTCGTTCTCCAAGAACAATGTCGAATTCTCTTCACTGACGTTGCAAAATTTTTCAGAAATATCAAAGTGCAGCACCACGGTACAGTTCTAAAATCCACAGTCAGAGGTATAAAGATCAAACTTACCCCAAACTCTGTTTCTCAACTTCTTCGGCTGCAAGTTCTAGATGCAGATGATTTTCTGGGGGATGAAGAATATGCCAGAACCTGTTTATTTTGTGGAATTCCATCTGCTGCAAAGTACATTAGGAGGGCTAACATGAATGCAGAAGGAAAATGATTAGTTGATATTATTGGAAAGGTTCTTCTGCGCAGGATAAATTCAATAAGAGATATCCCTCTATATTCTTTGAAATGATGCAAGTTATAGTCTGTAGAAAGGATTTTCAGTTTAGTTTGCTCATCCTGAACAAAATTAAGGAGAGCATTAAATCCCCCAATTATGCAATGATAATTTCTCTACTCCTTCATGAGATAAACCCTGAAACCTTCAACTTCTCTAAAGGCAGTATCCTTCACCACATGAAGAAGGTCTCCATCTCCTCCATTCAAAGATTGGAGCTCAAGTTGCAGAATCCTTCTCAAGCTGCTAAGGTTACTGAAGTTCTATACACAGAGGACAGGACCTCATCTCCCTCTCCTTCTCAGGTCCCCAGCTCCTCTGGTGCACCAAATGAGGGGGAGCCTGGTCCTGCTGTTTCAGCCAGGATGTCAACTCCTCCAGCACCTACTCCTCCACCTGTTACCCCAGAAGACATTCCCTCAGATCAACAACTTCTAGAAGCACTCCTATCCACTGATGATACCATCAATGAGATGATAGAGGAATTGACTGCAAATGAACCACCTCCTTCTCTATCTCCAAAATCTCCATCCACTGACATACCCAAAGACTCCACTCCAGTGCCATCTCCAACAAAGTCTCCAGAAAAATCTCCAGCAAGGTCTCCAACTAAATCTCCTGATGCTCACCAAGAGCTTCCAGAAACTTTCTTCATTTCTGATGAGCCATCACCTGAGCCAGCTGAAGCTCCTCTCAGTAAATTGGATTTCTCTATCCCTCAAGTCACTGAAGAAGGGGATGCCCTAATTCATACTACAAGAGCTCAAAGCTATGTCACCCTTACAGAAATAGCTCCATGGGTAGCTCTTCTTCTTCCTTCTGTTCCATCTACTTCTGCTCCTCCTGCTGCAACAGCTAATTCCTCCACAGATTTTATGACACAGATTGTCCTTCTCCTTCAAGAACAGAAAACATACTTTGATACTTGTATTAAGACTGTCACTGATAAGGTCACTGCTCTAGAAACTGAGATGAGTAGACAATTTGCTGAAATCCAACATAATACTGATCAACTCAAACATCTGTTCCAAATTGGTGGCAAAGCATTAGACCACACTATAACTAGTGTTGGACAAGTTATGAAACAAGGTGTTACTCTAGCTGGAAATCAAATAGAATTGGACAAAAGAGCTAAAGCAAACAAGATGAAGATCTATGAAGAGGTTGCTGCCTTCAAAGAAGATGCTATTAAGAAGCTATCTATTGAAGTCAGAAAGGGGTAGGAATTGGTGAAAGAATACTTATAAAAATCTGATGCTCTCAAGCAAGAACTCTGGGAAACTAAGATGATAGAGATTCATAATGATGTCATAAAATAAATACAGTGTCAAATTCCACACCCATGACACTGCTGTCTGGATGCACAACCAAATTCTTCCTGAATTTACTGCTGATCCAAATATTATTCCTCATCATCTGAATCCATTAGCTGTTGATGCCCCTGTTCAAGCTCCTCAACCCACTTTCTCTCCAAGGCCAGATGATTCAGTTGCTCCTCCTGATACCTATACTCAGGGTTGGGATGAAGATCCTGCAGACATTTTCTTCCAAGCTCCTCCTGAAATTCAGAATTACAAGAAGAAAAGAAAGTATGGTGATGGTGCTTCTGCAAGCAAGTCCATTCCTATCCAGTCCCTGATTCTAAGAAAAGAAAAGCTCCTGAATTTGCTGAGATATGGTCTCCCACTTCTAAGTCCCTCATCCTGGACACACTCAAACTTGTTATGGACTACCATGAGAGCAGGAATATACATTACAGTTCCCAGGAATTGGAGTTATATGAGAAATCAATGACCAAGAGAAGATTATATGACAAAGGATTTGGAAGAAACAACCTTGCTGCTCCTCCAAGACCTCCCAAGTATTATCCAAAACCTTACTGCTACCAGAGGAGACAACAAGAGAAGCAAGACAGGCAGCATCATCAGATCTGGCTACAAGGAGCTATGAGCTGTGGAAATGATTTTTTGTAGAGATGACATTTTTGGATAATTAAATTTATATAATTCTAAGTTTTTGATCTTATTATCTTGTTCATAGTCTTATGCTTGCTTACACTGATTTATCTACTTAGCATTCTTTTTATGTCCATAATTCACCTTAGTGTAAAGAGTTCTAACTTCTACAAATAGGGGGAGATTGTTGGGTATTGTATCCACACTAACCCAGATTTGATGAAGTCATACTTGAACTAAGATGAATTAAGTTGTATTTGATGCTTGGTTTGAGTTATGTGTTTGTCGGATTCTTATGAGAAGTGTAGACCAATGTCAGTCTACAATGGGTCACCAAACACCGGATCATACAATGTAATCCCTCATTGTGTGATCCAAGGTGTTGACTCATGTGTAGCCTCTCTATTGGGATACACTTCATATTCAAGCTCTAGGACTAAGTGAAAAAACTTGATGCTGGTCTCACCTTAGAAGAAGAAAAAAAATTCTGTCAAGAAATTTGCTAAGTATTATACTCGAGTAGTTCTATACTTACTCGAGTAAAATGTCGAGTTCATACTCGAGTAATAATACTCTTACTCGAGTAGGTATGTTATATCCCGAGTAGTCTAATTATGGCTTTCAAGTAGTTAAGACAACTACTCGAGTAGTTTCCTTTCTCCTCTCGGGTTTATAGAATTTTTCTCCTCAAAAGTTTTCTAAGTTAAATAGTCGAGTAGTACTGTATAATACTCGAGTAGTTTTATTTTCTGTCTCGAGTAATTGAATTCTGACTCTCGTGTAGTTCTCACTTACTTGAGTAGTCTAAGTCATGTACTCGAGTAGTTCATCTACTACTCGAGTAGTCCAGAATTAATACTCGAGTGACCCAGAATTATATTCTAGAAAATTTCTCTAAGTGAATTACTCGAGTAGTCATTTCCATATGGTTGAGTAGTTCTATTCGTCTCGAGTAGTTCAACTTCTATACTCGAATAGTCCAGTATTCCAGTTCTAGAAATTTTCTAAGTCCTTGTCTCGAGTAGTTTCTCAACCACTCGAGCAGTTCGTTCCCATCTACTCGAGTAGTTTTCCTTATACTCGAGTAATCCACTCCACCTCTTGTGTAACTACTCAAGTACTCGAGTATGTCATTTTTGATACTCGAGTAGCTGAATTCTTTTTACTCGAGTAGTTGACTCCATGTACTCGAGAAACTATCTCATTCTCTCTCGAGTAGTTTTCTTATATACTCGAGTAGTCATCTTCTACCCACTCGAGTAGTGCTGCAATGTACTCGAGTAGTCCTTTCTCTCTCGAGTATTTTACTTCTATTTTTTCGAAAATTTTGTTAAGTCCAGAATAACAGAATTCTTTATGAACCTTGATGTAATTGGTCCACGTGTATTTCATAATGACTTAATTATGTCTAATCTTGTCTGATCCTATAAATGTTCTTGTCTAAACCGACAAACCCTAATTCTAAGAAGTTTATTCTAAGAGAATATTCAGAAGTTTTGCAGCCCCGTATTTTTCTGTTTTCCTCTTTCTCTCTCCAAGAAACAAAAACCGCCACCGCCGCCGTTGCTGATTCTCGACCGGCTAGGGATTCGCCTTTAGAGGATTCGGATCAAGAAGGCTTTCCAGATTGAGATTTGCTCAACTCCTTATCTTCTGATTCGATCGATCGTGTGAAGCCAAGAAGTTTCAGATCCAATCTTGCCGAGATTTCTCTTCATCATTCTGATAAAGCCGCAAAGCCTAGAAGAAGAAATTTCTGGCCGACTATTGCAGATTTGAAAAAGGAATTACTGTTTGTATTTCTATACAAAATTTCTTTCATTCTTGTAGGAGAAATTTCTCCGAGTGTAGGAACTTTTGTCTCTGAGATTGTAGGAAGTTTTACCTTCCGAGTGTAGATCCGTTTTGTGTATCGAGATTGTAGGAACATTATTCTGAGGGTAGAATTGATTTTCAATCCGAGATAGTGGAGTAACCAAGTCTAGTGTATTGCTAGATCGGTGAGGGAAAGTGGATGTACCCAAGGTTGGGGAACCACTATAAATCTTGCCTCGTCTGTGATTGATTGGTAGTTAGTTCTGTACATTGGATTGAAATTTTTATTCCGCAAAAAGACGCACATCTCACCTATTCACCCCTCTCTAGGTGATTTAGGTAGGAAACTATAAACTTTCAGTATATACTCGAGTAGTTATCTTCAGCCTACTCGAGTAGTTTTCTATAGTACTCGAGTAGTTATCTTCAGCTCACTCGAGTAGTCCTATAAAGTACTCGAGTAGTCATTTCTTCACTCGAGTATGTCACTCCACTCTTTTTCAGAAAAATTTTGTTAAGTCCAAATTGACTGATTTCTTAATGAATCTTGACGTGATTGGTCCACGTGTACCTCATTAAGATCTAATTATGACTATTATCGCAGATCCTATATATGGTCTTGTCAAACCGACAAACCCTAAGATAAGAAAATTTTTGCAGCCGATTATCTTTCTAAGTTCTCTGAATTTCTCTCTCTCCAAGAAACGAAAGCCTCCGCCACCGATCTTCATCGTTTACATCAGGCTAGGGTTTTCGTTTTCAGAGGATTCTAATCAAGAAGGCTTACAGATCGAGATCGCCACTTAATTCCTGATTCTCTATCCGATAGCGTGAGGCAAGGAAATCCAGATCTGTTTTGCCGAAGATTTTCTTCATCTCTCTGATAAGCCGCAAAGTATAAAAGAAGAATATCCAGAACACTTGTTTGCAGATCTGATAAAGATTCACTGTTTATATTTTTACATTCGTTCTATTTCATTCTTGTAGGAGAATTTTCTCCGAGTGTAGGAGCCTTTGTCTCCGAGATTGTAGGAAGTTTTACCTTCCGAGTGTAGATCCATTTTGTGGATCGAGATTGTAGGAACTTTGTTCTGAGGCATAGGATTGGTATTCAATCCGAGATAGTGGAGTAGCCGAGTCTAGTTTATTGCTAGATTAGTGAGGGAAAGTGGATGTACCCAAGGTTGGGGAACCACTATAAATCTTGCTTCGTCTGTGATTGATTGGTAGATAGTTCTGTGCTTAGATCAAAAATTTTTATTCCACAAAAAGACACACATCTCACTTATTCACCCCTCCCCTAGGTGATTTAGTCAGGCAACTAATAACTTTCAGTAGACCCGCTGTCAGGCTCTCACTTGCTGGCAGGGTCATAGGCTCGCCTGGGGGGTAAGGGAATACCTCGAGAGGTGATTCCGTTGCATAGGCTCTCCCAGCAGGCAGGGTTGGAAGGCATGCTCGGCCCAGGGTAGACTCGCTATCCAGGCTCTCATTAGTTGGGCAGGGCTGTAGGCATACCTGGGGGTAAAGGAAATGAGTTCAAGGAAAGAGTTGGGAAACTAAGAAAGACTCCGAGAGGATCCCGCTGCTCAGGCTCCCACTTGCTGGCAGGTCTGGAAGGTGCACTCGGCCCCGGGTAGACCCGCTTCCAGGCTCTCACTAGCTGGCAGGGTCGTAGGCTCGTCCGGGGGGGGGGGGGGGGGGGGTAAGGGAATACCTCGAGTGTTGATTCCAGTACGCAGACTCTCCTAGCTGGCAGGGCTGAAAGGCACGTTCGGCACCAGGTAGATTCATTGTCCAGGCTCTCATTAGCTAGGCAGGGATGTAGGCACACCTGGGGAGAAAGGAAAGGAGTTCGAGGAAACAATTGAGAAACTAAACATGACCCCAAGTAGACCCACGCCAGGCTCTCACTAGCTGGTAGGACTGTGGTATCTCACGGGGGAAGTAGGAAAAGGGGGATTTTTTGTTTAAGTGGTCTCGGGTGGCCTCGATAACCAGGTTTACATCATGCAGATAGGGCTGTTGAAATCATGATGGAGTCACGAAGCCATTGTTAATAGGTTTACAAATGACTAACTTCAGTCCTAAGCAGTGATGGGATGGCTCAAACCCCTCTCGGCAGGGCCCTCAGCATAACCCTCCCAGCAGGACTCTCGACCAGGCTCTCGGTAAAGTTCTCGGCATATTTCTCCCGGTGAGGCTCTTGGCCAGGCTTTCGACAGGGCTCTCGACATAACCCAATAGGTAGGGCTCTCGACATAGCCATCTCGCTTGGGATCCCGGCAAGCCCCTCTCAGCGGGGTCCCGACATGGTCCTGTTGGCAAGGCTCTCGTCAGGCCCCTTCTGGAGGGTTTTTAATTGGCCAACTCTTTAAATGGAAGGCAGTACTCACCTAAGATCCTAGGGTTGGCGCAAAGGTAACAACATTCCAGCGATAGAGAAAATTTTCCAACATAATATAAAAAGAGTTAAGTATCAGTGGGGGAATCTCGCCTCTTATAAAAGTTACAATAGTTAAGTTCACAAAAACGAATGTAAAGAATCAAAGAAAGATTACAACGGAGGCTATTGAGCTGTTTCGCTGGAGCTCTCGATGGAGGTTCTGCTGGAGTTTCCGCTTGGGTGTAGCCCGAGGATTTGCCGGGTGAGCTTCCACCAGTTTCTACGTTCAGGATAAGCTCTGCCACATCGTTGGTCGGAGATTCGTCCTCTCCCGCAGGTTTGGGGATGGGCTCAAACAGCCAGGGCAGGATCCCTCACTCCGTAAGGGTCTCGCATCCTTCGTTCAAGAGCTCCGACTCCCGCAGCACCTCGATGACCATCTTGTCGGTGGCCTGTGCGTTATCCTGAAAAATCACGTCGATCTTGTATGCGGAGCAGTGGCGGCGCTCGACTCTCTCCTCCCGCATGGTCGGGCCTGGGCCTGTTAAGAAGTAGAGAAGAAGCGAAAAGTAGAGAATAAGCCGAATAAACTTTTTAATAATTGAAATTTTATTATCCAAAAAAGGTATCTATACAAAGGTATGCCCTCCCTATATAGAATGGAGGAGAGATGAGAGAATACAAATAAGAGATGTGGGACTAAAATTTACAGGACTAGGCGGACTATACAAAACAAACCGCACAGGCCGCGCGGTTAGACAGCAAGTCTAACGCACGGCTACCACCAGAGAGGAGAGAGACCGCCAGGGTAGACCGCCAACCGTCCGGTCTCCAAGCCGGCTGAGACAAACCGCCAGACCGCGCGGTCTTCAACCCCCAAGACAAACCGCCAGACCGCCCGGTCACCAACTTCAACACTCCCCCTCAAGCTGGAGCATATATATCGATCATGCCCAGCTTGTCGCAGATGTGGAAAAGAAAGCGGACACCGGCTTGGTGAAGACATCTGCCAACTCGTTGTCGGAAGTGACAAATGGAGTGCAGATCTGTTTCTTCAATATTTCTTCCCGAATAAAATGACAGTCGACTTCTATGTGTTTTGTTCTCTCATGAAAGACCGATTTTTGGGAAATGTGTATCGCGGCCTTATTGTCACAGAACATAGGAAGAGGATAGTTGTAAACCTCTCCTAAGTCAAGCATGAGAGCCCGCAACCACTTCAACTCACATGTAGTCGATGCCATGCTGCGATATTCCGCCTCTGCACTAGACCTGGAAACGACAGACTGTTTCTTGCTCTTCCAACTCACAAGATTACCTCCAACAAATGTGCAGAAACCTGAAGTCGACTTGCGGTCCACTTTGTCATCCGCATAGCTTGAATCAGAGTAAGCTTCAACCCTTAGGTGACCATTTTTTCTGAAATAGGAGACCTTTCCCTGGA
Organism: Platanthera guangdongensis; assembly: GCA_039583875.1. Taxonomy (NCBI): domain Eukaryota; kingdom Viridiplantae; phylum Streptophyta; class Magnoliopsida; order Asparagales; family Orchidaceae; genus Platanthera; species Platanthera guangdongensis. The sequence continues at coordinate 180,257,688 of CM077151.1, read as the reverse complement.
GCAGCTTTAATATACTCTAATATTCTCATAGCAGATTGTAGATGACACTCCTCGGAGCTTGCATGAACTGGCTCACTTTGCCAACAACATAAGAGATGTCGGGTCTGGTTACCGTGAGATATATGAGCTTGCCCACCAGACGCCGGTATCTCGTAAGATCAGAGAGAAGAGGTGAGTTATATCTGTCCAAGTTTTGTCTTTTCCAGCAGCCATAGGACAACGAGCAGGTTTAGCACCAGTGAGTCCTGCCTCCTTCAAAAGATCAAGAGCATACTTCCTTTGTGAAAGGACCATGGAGTTGGGTTTTCTAGAGATTTCAATCCCCAGAAAGTATTTCGGGGAGCCCATATCCTTTGTGACCAGATGGTGACGAAGGTGTTTCTTGGTCATCATACCCCATCCTGGTCATCGCCAGTAAGAAGAATGTCATCAACATAAACCGCAAGAACAACAAGACCAGATGCGGTTTTCCGAACAAACAAGGAGTGATCTGCTGAGCTTCTTGTAAAACCAATGGCCGCAACAATGCTACTAAACTTGTCAAACCAGGCACGAGGACTCTGCTTGAGGCCATAGATAGCCTTCTTTAGCCGGCATACCCTTGTCTCCCCCTGAGCAACATACCCAGGAGGTTGCTCCATGTAAACATCTTCCTGCAGATCGCCATAGAGGAAGGCATTCTTAACATCGAGCTGCGAGATGGGCCAATCCCGGTTGACAGCCACAGAGAGAAGAACCCGAATAGTGCTGAGGCGAGCCACGGGAGAGAAAGTGTCAAAGTAATCAAGCCAATAAGTTTGGGTAAAACCCTTGGCAACCAGGCGAGCCTTATAACGATCCACACTGCCATCCGGAGAAACTTCACCACGAAGACCCATCGACAACCAACAACATCTGTGCCGTAAGGAGGAGGAACAAGGGTCCAGGTACCCCGTTTAGTCAGAGTAGCAATCTCCTCATCCATGGCAGCTTTCCAATGAGGAATAGTAAGGGCCTCCTGATAGGAACGGGCGTGGTAGTAGCTGAGATAGCCAGAGCGAAAGCTCTGCGAGAAGGGGTAAGACGATCATAGGAAACAACTGCAGCAAGCGGGTGTTGGGTACATGCCCGAACCCCCTTGCGAAGAGCAATAGGGAGATCCAGGTCAACAGGGGCCTCAGTATCCAGAGTATCCGTGGTGGAGAGAGCTGGCCCGGGAGCAGAGAGAGATGGCAGCGGAGTGGAGGGAGAAAGCGGAGTAGAGGGTGGAGATGGTGGAGGTGGTGGAGATGGTGGAGATGGTGGAGATGGCGGAACATCAGTGGGAGCAGAGGGGAGGGATGGGTTGGTAGGAAAAGTAGGAGCAGGAGGAGGAGAGGAGGAAGCGGGAGAGAAGTAAGAGACATTGTCGAAGAAGGTGACATCCGCAGAGACAAATTGCTTGCGGGTAACGGGATCAAAGCAACAATAACCTTTCTGAGTGGGAGAGTAGCCCAGAAAGACACATTTGGTGGCACGTGCTGAGAGTTTATCACGGGTGGCAGCGGGAGAGTGCACAAAGGCGGTGCACCCAAAGATGTGTAGAGGAAGAGGAAAGGGATCCTTGTCCGGATAAAGAATGGAGAAGGGGGTAGCACCGTGGAGAACTGTGGAGGGAAGGCGATTGATGATAAAGCAGGAGAGGAGGACAGCATATCCCCAATAGGAGTGAGGAACATGCATTTGAGTCATCATAGTGCGAGCGACATCAAGGAGGTGACGGTTTTTGCGTTCCGCCACCCCATTTTGTTGTGAGGTGTAGACACAGCTAGTTTGACGAATGACACCATGGTGAATACAAAAGGATGAGAAGTCGTGGCTAAGATACTCCTTGGCATTGTCAGAACGAAGGAGTTTAATAGACGTATCGAACTGAGTCTTAACCATAGAATAAAAGGAGGTCCAAACAGAGAACAGCTCGGAGCGATCTTTGAGAAGATATACCCACGTACATCGAGAGAAATCATCAATGAAGGTGACAAAGTAGGAACTACCCCACCGATACTGAGGTTAGGAGCGGGACCCCATATGTCGGAGTGAACGAGGTCGAACGGACGGGAAGAGCCCCGACTCTGCGTTGGGGGGAAGGATGAGCGGTGATGTTTGCCAAGTTGACAAGCATCACAGTTGAGAGGAGGATGATGAGGAGGGAGGTGCGGCAGGAACTGTCGTAGAATGCGGGGAGGAGCATGTCCAAGGCGAAGATGCCATTGGAGAAGATCTGTAGAGGAGGAGGAGAAGGCGGATAGAGCAGAAACGTTGTCGAGGAAGTAGAGGCCACCACTCTCTGTCCCGGTAGCAATCGTCCGTTGGGAGTCCGGATCTTGAAAAGTGCAAGAGGTAGGGGTGAATATGACAGAACACCGTAGTTGCTTGCATAAAGAAGTAACCGATAGTAAATTGCACGGAAACTTGGGCACATAGAGGGTATCAGCCAAGCAGAGAGATGGAGTGACGGGAACCAGGCCCGTCCCATGGACCGGGGAGGGAGATCCATCAGCAACAATAACCGGGGGCAACTGAGCATGTGTGTCAAGAAGAGAAAAACAGTGAGGATTGCCTGTCATATGATTTGTGGCGCCAGAGTCTATTAGCCATCTTCCGCGAGTAACAACATGAGCACTACCAGAAGAGGTTACTACAGAGGCGGACAGGCCGGAGGAGGGGAAAGCCATGGAAGCAAGAGAGGAGCAAACCGCGACGATAAGAACAAGCCGCGAGAAGAGAAAAGAGCACCAAGCCGGGCGAACAGAAAACAGGTCGGGCGGCTAGAAAGACCGCTACCAAGAAGCAGAGCAAAGCAGAGGGAAAGAAGTCGCACGGCCTGAAAAAGTCGGGCGAACAGACGAGAACAAGTCGCACGGAAAAAGAGGAAGCCGGGCGACTAGCAAGCAGGAGCGGGTGACCGCGACCAAGATGCGGGTGAGAAAGGAACAACCCGCACGGTCAGGCAGATCACAGCAGCTGCTAGAAAGCGGTCAAAGGCACAGCGGGGAAGAGGTCGCGCGGACTGAAAAGGCCGAGCGAACAGAAGAGAGGAGAAGAGCCGGCGATCGCGACCAAGATGCGGGTGAGAAAGGAACAACCCGCACGGTCAGGCAGATCACAGCAGCAAACCGCGAGTAGAGAGACAACACACGCGGACAGAGATAGACCGCAACGACTAGGAAGTCGGAGCGGCAAGAAAGAACAAGGAGCGCGGCGACAAGGAAACAGGTCGCTGCGACAAAGAGCAGTAGGAGAAGAGAACCAAGAAGAAGCAAGCCGCGCGAACAGGGCAGCGGACAGAAACAAGCCGCGCGGATAGAAACAAGCCGCGCGGACAAAGAGAAGTCAAGTCGCAAAACAAGTCGCAGAACGCGGAAAACAAGCCGCGAACAACAGAGAGCGCACAGAATCAGGAGGAAATGACCGTGTGCTCTGATACCATGTTAGAAAGTAGAGAAAAGAAGCGAAAAGTAGAGAATAAGCCGAATAAACTTTTGAATAATTGAAATTTTATTATCCAAAAAAGGTATCTATTACAAAGGTATGCCCTCCCTTATATAGAATGGAGGAGAGATGAGAGAATACAAATAAGAGATGTGGGACTAAAATTTACAGGACTAGGCGGACTATACAAAACAAACCGCACAGGTCGCGCGGTTAGACAGCAGGGCTAACCGCACGGCTACCACCAGAGAGGAAGAGAGACCGCCAGGGTAGACCGCCAGACCGTCCGGTCTCCAAGCCGGCTGAGACAAACTGCCAGACCGCGCGGTCTTCAACCCGCCAAGACAAACCGCCAGACCGCCCGGTCACCAACTTCAACAGGGCCAGGGCCAAGACCTCCTCCAACCGCTTCACCTCGGCCTGCAGCAGCTGGTTCTCGCCCTTGACGTGGGCCACTCTCGCACGAGAAAGCTCGGCTTCTACGGAATCTTGTGAGAGGGTCCGGTTAAGCGAAAGGTGTACATATGAAAAAATGTTGAAGGAGAACGAGAAACATTGAAGGATCCCGCTTACCTCGGCGGCTGGGCGAGTGGCGAGAAGTTATTGAGCAGCAGCTAGCTCGGCCTTCAGGGTAGCAGCTTCCACCGCCGTGGCATCCCTCACCCTGAGCATATCAACGAGGTTCCGCTAGATGGTGAAGATGCGACATCCAGCCATGTGCGAGAGGTTGACCGCACGAAGCTGGCCCTGGGCGGCGTCAAGGATAAGGTCCCGGATTGTCGTCCGGTCAAAGGTGTCGGTGTCCTCTCAACCGTAGATGCTATAACCCAGCGCAAAGGCATCGCCGCAGCTTGTGTCCCGCTCCCTCCAAGATAGGAGAAGTGTGGAAAGCACGATGCATTTGGAGGTATGATCCCACTGGATCAAGGGCTGGCCCTCCGCATCCTTGTACTTCTCGTCGAAGCCGAAATTCTGATGATCTTTTGGTACTGGCATGCGAGAGGACTCGACAGGGGTCTCGACGGCGGGCTGGGAAGCACCCGTCTTGCCTGCAGCTAAAGAGGTCTCGACGGGGGTGTCTCTGATGGGATGGGCGGCTCTTATCTCACCCGTAATAGAGGGCATCTCGGCGGAGACCTCGGCAAGAGCCGGTGTAATAGATTTTCCCTTTTCTGCGGCTGATAGTTTCGATTTTTTGAGTGGAGGGGCTGAGTGGGAGTTCGGTTTCCGCTTCGGGGCGCTTGGTGTGGAAGGGGTTCTTGGCTCCTCCCGGCAAGTGGCAGCAGCGGACTTGGCGGGACCCAAGGGGTCAGCGAGTGCCCTGGTTTTGTCGAAGGGTTGATGTAGGGGAACCTCTCGCTCACCTGCGAGTCCTATAGTAAGTTAACTCTTCCTCTCGAAGAAGAAGGTTACAAGTTAAGTCCAGAAAATTACCTTCGTCGTGGGGTACCGGTTGGAGGGAATCCAGATCTCCCCGAAAGCGGGAGGCTTATAAGTTGCATCGTCATATTGAATGGGGGTGAGAGGAATGTTGTTGAAGGGCCCGAAGACGAAGACAAACGTCTCCGCAAAGTGATGATGCTTGTTGGCGAGACCCGCCGTCTTCACTGACTATCCAAAAAATAAAATTGACCCTCCCTTTGCCCGAAAGTTGAACAGCTTCCAGATGATCTGCAAGCTGAACTCAATCCTTTATGCCCACATGTACCAGGCAAAAGCCACCAGGAGGGCGATGGAGTTGGGGTTGAGTTGGGCCGGAACTACCCCATAATAACGCAGGGCCTGGCGCACCTTCGGCCAGAGGGGTGGAGGAAGCCCACCTCGAAGTGCTCCAAGGGGATGGTGAGCTCCCCTTCTAGCGCAAGGTTTACCCTGTCTTCGCTCCCAGGCTTCCGCGTTACAAACCTCGGCGGTATGAAGTTCTCGGTGATCGTGATAAATTCTGCCTTCGTGAGCCGGTAGGGGGATGGCGTGGTCCAGGAAGGTTTGAGCGCACTTGGAACGACCTTCTCTCTCGCCTGCCATCTAGAAGGGAAGAAGGCAGGCGAAAAAGGTTGGGGAGTCGAGAGCCTTTACGCTGTAGGGATCAGCGAAAGTAGTTGACAGGGGGATGAAGGTTTGGGATGAAAGAAGTAAATGTTGGGGAGTAAATGAGGTAGGTGGATCAGCCTATTAATAGAATATACGGTAATTATGAGATTTATTAAAAAAATACGGCGGGAGAACAGTCAACGGGTCAACACATTCAGACGTCTTGACTCCTCAATTTCCATAATGTCCCGTCAACTCTCTTGGGACCTGCAGGAAGTGAGAACCTCCGGGGAGGGCTAGGAAAAATACAAACAATCTCAGTGCGCGAGATGTATTGAGCAAGGCATATGAATCAGCCATTCACAAAGTGTCAAAGAGCACAAATATAAAAGGGCTATCGTTGGGCGAGAGTCCCCAAACGATAATACCAAGAATGATAATAATAATAATGATAATAACAAATAACCCTTATGATAATTGTCTTATGCCGAAAGGTGCAAGGGGTACAAAGGAGAAGGGTAGGCTGGGAGGATGAGAAAAGAAGAGGTTAGCCACAAGGGCTCAGTACGACACCAACCGCCAACGGCCTAGTTCTCACCTGCCATACTTTGGAGGAACTCGCGGGTCGAAGAAGGCCGTCATGATGGTTAGCCCCTGGTTGGCCAGGAGGAGCTGATCTCGAATCCGCGCGACGTGTCTCCCGGGGGAGGTATCAGAGGAAAGCATGTCCTGGGATTCCACCCCACCAAGGAGGTAGACGCAGTCCCGCTCAACGATTGCCAGCCGTCGTTCCATCGTCTCGTGGATCCTCCTCACCGTTGCGGAGTTAGCCTGTTGCTGCTGCGCAAGCTTCGACAGGACTCCTGCAATCCTCTTCCTTCACGCCTTGCCGCTTCTGGAGGTCTCGAGAAAGTCCTCCATCTTGCTGGTGGAGGGGAGGGGCGAGTCTTCCCTTTCTTCTTCTTCTTCTTCTTATTCATCTTCGTCTCCTTCTCCTTCGGCTTCTTGCTCCTTTGGCTCTGGAGGAGAGATTTTGGTCAGGATAGGAGAGGAGCAAAAGAAAAGTTGTGAGGATCTCGCATACCTAAGGAGCGATGAATACCCTCCCCCGATGGTTGGCGAGAAGGGTCGGGCTGGCCCTCTGAACTCTTTCTGAAAAGCAGATTGATCAGCTTGCCTCGGCTCAGACGAAATGTCCTACGCTACGGAGTCTCGGTCTCTCCTAGGGGGAACGGAGACACCCTCTCTCCTCGGAAGCTGTGATCTCGGTGCGGGAGCGGATGGCTCAGAGATAACCCCTCCGGCGGGGATGGCGAGATCGGGTACCAGATCGACGCGATCGGCCGGGGAATTGGGCATGGCAGCCCCCGTGATTGGCGGTGCATCCCCCGAAGCGGATAGTGGACCCTCATTGTGAAGGCGGGTCACCTCTGTGTCCGCTAGTAGAAAGTTGGTGACATCTCTTGGCACCGTCCCCTGCGAGAAGAGTGGTACTTTAGTACACAACCACGTTCAAGATTTTTAACATTCCGCACTAACAGGAAAGGAGAAGGGCGAGGAGGGTACCTCCGACAGAGAAGAAGGGACCTCGTCACAGTTACGAGTTGGGGTAGGCGATGCACGGTTCTCCGTCGATAGGTCTCGCCTGATGGACTTGGCCTTCTTCTTCTTATTATGGCGGGAGCTCTCGCCGGCTGGCTTCTCGTCGGATGGCTTCTTGCCAGCATATTTCTCCTCCACTACCTTCTCGCTAGCGGGCCTCTTGCCCATCAGCCAAGGGGTAACCTTGGCGTAGTTGGCGCGAGCCCACGCCTGGGCTATGAAAGAATTGGTTTCAAGATATCCTAAACACCTAGAGGGGGTGAATAGGTTCAATTCCTTTTTATTAAGACAGTTCAATTATATTACTGTTAGAACACTTATGCAATATCTATAACAACACAGATTAAAACAAACACAGTCAACACAACATACACACAGATTTATAGTGGTTCCCCAAGAGATGGGTACATCCACTTTCCCCCTTCGCCTATCTAACAGTATACTAGATTCGGCCTAACTCCCTTCTTCCTTCTCAGATCCTTAGATATTACAACTAAGAACCCAGAATGGTTCCTACAGCTCACACTTCGCCAAGTGCTACAACTCAGATTCTTCCAAAGAATCCTACCTCAAAGTGAGTCCACACTCCTACACCTTAGGCAATCCAGCCCTATCTCGGCCTCTTTCACCAGTCCTATAGCTCAGAGAAATCAATCTCCTACCTCAAGCACTCAGCCCTACCTCAGCCTTTATAAACTTAAGCTTACAACTCAGAGAGATAACTCTCTTACACTCAGATCTATAACAGATCTTACAGAAAAATTGATTATAAAAGAGATTAATCCTTCACCCAGGTAGAGAGAGAAATGGTTGAAGACTTCTTGATCAGTTCTTGATAGATCTGACTGCTTAAGATTTAACCTGTCTTAGCTTCTTCAAAGCTTCTTGAATCTGAACAAAGTAAGGTTGATCTTCTTGTGAAGTTGGAGATGATCCTCAATCCAGCTTCCTTCAGAATTTGATCTGAAATATTCTTGGAGACTTGTTCAGAATCTGCTTTCTCTTGATGACTTGAAGATTTCAACTGTTAGCAAAAATGTCAAGTCCTTTTTTCTTCGATCTCTCTCAGTTTGATGATAGAATAGGTCTTTATATAGACCCTTCTGAGGTTACCGGCTGATCCGGTTGATAACGCCTTCTGACAGCTCTGACAGATGCAACAGCTTTGTTAGTTATGACAGTTATCAAGTCTTCAGTCGTGACACTTGATACCTCATTGTATTCTATCTCAGCAGAAAAGCGTCGAGACAATACTTCAAATGTGTCAACACAAATAGACCATGTGTCGACACAACTCTTGATGATGTCGACACAACTCTCATAATGTCTACACAGCCCTCCTTTATCTTCTCAACACAGCTTCTGTGGAATGTGCCGACATAAGTCCTATGTGTCGACACAATAGCTTCTAGTCTCGACAAAGTTGGTGTTGACAGAATTCTGGTGTGTGTCGACACAATTGTTGTCGATAGAATTATGGTGTGTGTCGACACAAGTCCTGTGTATCGACATAATTGTTGTTGACAGAATTCTGGTGTGTGTCGATACAAGTCCTATTTGTCGACACAATTGTTGTCGACAGAATTCTGGTGTGTGTCTACACAAGTCATGTGTGTCGACAGAATTGTTGTCGACATAATTCTGGTGTGTGTCGACACAAGTCATGTGTGTCGACATAATTACTGTTGACAGAATTTCTGTGTGTCGACACAAGTCCTGTGTGTCGACACAATCTGGCTCCTAGTGTCGACACCATTCTTCTCAAATGTCGACACTTGTACTTAGAAACATTTTCTGCATTTCCTTAACCTGCACATTGAAACTCAACAACCCATCAAATACACAATGATATATATTATTGAGTTAAGTGAGGCTTCTCCAAATCAGGTACACAATTTAAAATGTACCCAATAGGCTGTAGCGAGGCAGGCCTGGAGCTCTTCCGAGAGCGGATTCTCAACATTTTTGGCACGCATTTTCCTAGCACGGCAGAGGCTCAAGCAGAGAGTAATTACGACAGAGGTGGACTGAGAGACAAACTCAGCTGTGTATTTATAGGACGAAGGTGGGGTCTACAGAAAGATTCTCTGCCAGGTCAGCCTGTACTCACCGAATATTTGAGGTTGGACGTGTCTTTCCGAGCGCAAGGCTAGCTCGCAAAGAGCGGAGATTGTGAAAAACCTCATATTTGCTGAGTAGGACCAAGATCCTCCAAGGATCAGGATTGGGCTAGATTTGGACTTATAATTGGATCAAGTAAGAAAGCGTGCGGGAGTGCTCTCGCCGTAAGTAAGCGAGAAGGCTCTCACCCAGGAGTTTAGTAACGCCATTTTTTCGAACGCCTGTTCGTCGAGCTCAGTTTATCAAGATGGAGGCATAGTTCGTCGAACGCTAGTTCGTCGAGCTCATCTCGTCGAGCTGGGTGATGAGTTGTAAATATACCTAATTTTATGTACATTACTTAAGTCGTTTTATTTAATTTTTGTCATTTCTACTTGTTTTTATTCAATAAAATGCTCCTATTTTTGTAAATATTATACTAACTTGCTTTATTTTATTTTTCAGGAAAAAAAGTCAAAATCTGCAAAAATGACATGTCACGCCCGTGACATGTTGGTCACGCCCGTGACCAGGGCGTGACAGCTCAAAAACCCGAAAAGAGGCCAATTTTGAAGAGGAAAGCCTGACACGCCCATGTTCCATAATTCGACACGCCCGTGTCAATCCGACACGGGGCGTGACCAAGCCGTGTCCGTCCCGCTCGACGATTTCAACTCAATGTTCGTCGACCCAAGAGGGCCACGCCCGTGTCTGATGTGCGACACGCCTGTGGCAGCCCGACACGCCCCGTGACAGCCTGGTCAATGTTCCGCGCTCAACGTTCGTCGAACCCAAGAGGGACACGCCCGTGTCCGATATGCGCCACGCCCGTGTCCGCCCCGACAAACTGGCGCCGGCGAATCCCGAAGTCAACATCGCCTTAAAGCGCCGAATGACACGCCCACCGTCACGCCCGTGACCCGGGGGCGTGACCGCCGCGTTTTCGGCCGGAAAGTCAAATCGCCGTCAAATCCGTCAGGTCGCCGAATCCCGCGGTAAATAGTGCTGACACGCCCCCCGACACGCCCGTGTCGGAGGGCGTGTACTTGGAAATTTTTGCCTATAAAAAGGCAGCTGCTGTATGAGTTAAGGGTTCCCAAAATCCGAACCATTTTGATGTATTAGGGCTGCTGTTGGAGTCGCTTTAGTGCTATGTAAGGATCCCCCCTCCCTCTCCTTTTTAAGTTTGTATGTTTGAACTCTTGTAATCCCTTTCTTTTGTAATAAAAATCGCTATTATTTCATCCTACATGCTTTGAAATTTCTCCAAATAGCCTCCTTTTCATCAATCTTATATACTTTAATTTTTTACTTTCATTATGCGTGTGTGTGTGTATGAGCTTAAAATTGCAAAAATTATGTTTTAAAACGCAAATGTTCATGTTTTCTTTTCAATTATAACAAAATTTATAGCCGTTATTATGGCCGTTTTCATTCTCTAACTCTTTAAATTTGGTTAGACTTAGGATTTTCATGCTTCAAAATGCTTTTTTTTGAACTTGTAAAACAATAAAAAAGGTAGTTTTCATTCCTCTTAACTTAGCTTTTACTTTGTTTTAACTATAAAACTATTGCTTCTTTTTAGCTTACTCCCTCTTTTTAAATCATTTTACAAGGCTATAGTAATGTATAAATTGTTATTTTTATTTTTCATCAACTTTCATTTTAAGTAGTTACAAAAAATATTTTCGCTCGAACAATTTTTATTTTCACTTTTTAAGCATTTCTATCAAAATCTAACGGTAAAAATGTAAACGTTTTAATTTTTCGGGCACTTGCCCTTCTCACTTTAATTTGAAAACTTTTTGCTCAAACAATTTTTATTTTGCCTTTTTATGCATTTCTACTGCATTCCAGCGGTAGAAATGCAGTCATTTTAATTTTTCGATAACGTTGATTTTTGCAATTATTTTAGCACGAGTGTGTGCGTGTATGAGATATTTTTCAGCTCCTAAGTTAAATTATGCAAGTGTGTGTGTGTGTGTTTATTTATGTCGAGTGCGTGAGTAGTTACTTTCAAGTAGAGTGCGTGTGTTGTTTTTATTTTTCCGCCTACTCATTTGAGTTAATTGGCTGGATTTTATTCAAGTAGAGTGCGTGTGTTGTTTTATTTTTCCGCCTACTCACTTGAGTTAAATGGCCGGTCTGTATTTTCAGTCCTACTCGTTTGAGTAGGACTTGTAATTTTCAATCTTTATTTTTTTCCGCCTACTCACTTGAGTTAAATGGCTGGATTTGATTTTCCGCCTACTCGCTAGGAGTTAAATGGTCGGACTGTATTTTGATGTAAATATTTAAGAAAGCCCTGTAATCGCATTTATTTTCTCCTACTCGTTTGAGTAGGACTCGCTTTCATTTCAGTCCTACTCGTTTGAGTAGGACTTGCAATTTTCAGCTTTAATTTTTCGCCCCCACTCGTTTGAGTGGGACTTGCAAATTTCAATTATGCACTTTTCAGCTTTTATTTCCCGCCCCCACTCGTTTGAGTGGGACCTGCAAATGTCAATTATGCAATTTTCTCTTATGTGTAAATTAGTTTTATTTCTTCCTTTGTTATATGTTTGAATGAGTGCGGGTGTGTTTATTTGTAATAACTTTTCTAAAATTAGGTTTTTGTTTTGTTTTCTTATTTTCTTTATAACCTTTCAGCGAATAGTTTAGGACGCTCGCATACCCAAACATACAAGCTTTCCCCATTCCGATGAGTGGCTAATTTCTTTTAGCCCTCGGTATCGAAGAGCTTTGGGATCTAAAATGTTTTAAATAACCAAATGTCTAATTTTTCAATTTAATTAAAAACTTAAGGTTTACCCCGGGTTAACGACGCGTAGACCCACATATCGATGTGTGGGCTCTATTTCCGTTATCCATACGCTAGCTAGCCGAGAGGCCGTGCATATGGACAGATCACCCCTGGGTAGATAGAGTTCCGCACTAACCCTCGAGAGAGGAGGCGCGCTAACTCTACCGGATCGGGTTCCCCACCCAATAGCGGGGTTCTTAGCGTACTGCGGGCATTAAGGGGAATCCTTCGTCGGACGAGAGCCCGGTCGAATAGCCTTAATGTCTAGGTGAGCGATATTCCTAGAGATAGGTGAGCTCATTATTTTGAACCTCCACGGCCAAGTTTCCGCATTAATTAAATTGAAACTTTAGATATCTAGTTATTCAAATCTATTTTTAATCCTAACGCAATTCGATACCGGGAGTTATCTCTTCATCGACTACTTTCTTAAAATCTATTTTCGTTCTTATTTTACTTAAAACCCTCAACTTCTATTTCGGTAAAATAATAGTGTTTTCGGAGGAGTAGGGGTAATCAACCCGTTCCCGGGAATAATACGACCTCGGTATTCTCCCGAATATCGAGTACTACTTGCGATAGGTGCACTTGCCTACCCTAGCAAGCCCGCGGCGATCGACTCACCGAACCAACCACAGTAAGAGTCTGTTCGCGGGCCAATCAAGTTTTTGGCGCCGTTGCCGGGGACTTCTCTTTGAGTTGTTATTCCGAATCCGAACTCTATTACTTTTACTTTTATTTCTAAAAACTAAAAAAAAAACTTAAAAACTTTTCTTCAAAATTCGAAAAAAAAAAGAGAGTTAATTTTTCTACTTTTCATTCGGGTGTATGACCCGTGGACAGCCTTCGGAGTCCGAAAATTTGGATTTCGATCCTGAGATCGAACGCTCTCTTGCGCGTATTCGGTCTCAACGCCGAAATCCCTCTTTGGATCCCGCAGAATCCATCGGAGAACCCTCTGCCGTTCCTATGGCCGACCCCAATCCGAACGCGGCCCTTGAGCATACAATGTCATATTACGCCCGACCAAATTTGGACGATACTGGGTCCAGTATTGTCCGCCCGACGGTGGCGAACAATAATTTTGAGATCAAATCGAGCGTTATCCAAATGATCCAAAATGCCGTGCAGTTCGATGGACAGCCGGATGAGGACCCGAACGTTCATTTGTCTAGTTTTTTGGAGATTTGCGACACTTTTAAGATTAATGGCGTCACTGATGACGCCATTCGTTTGCGCCTTTTTCCATTCTCCCTCAGATCCAAAGCTAAGGCGTGGTTGAATTCCCTCCCACGAGGATGTATCACCACCTGGGCCGAGCTTGCGGAGCGGTTCTTAACGAAGTATTTTCCGCCCGCCAAAACTGCAAAGTTACGGGCGGACATTTCTTCGTTCGTGCAGAACGATTCTGAGTCTCTTTTTGAGACTTGGGAGCGCTTTAAGGAATTCCTCCGCAAGTGTCCGCACCACGCGCTGCCTGCGTGGTTGCAGGTCCAAATCTTCTACAATGGGCTTAATTATCAGACGCGTCAAATGATTGACGCGGCTGCCGGGGTACCTTGAATAATAAGACCCCCGAGGCTGCCCAAGCTCTTATTGAAGAGATGGCTATGAACGCCTACCAATGGAACGTCCCTCGGGGACGTCCCAAGCAGGCGGCCGGCCTCTTCGAAGTGGATGCCACTGCCCACTTAGCCCTTCAAGTTGAAAGGCTGACAAAGCAGGTGGCGGAGATGTCTGCTGCCTCCACCACTCCTCCTTGGGCGATTCCCCCTAATGCCGGCGTAGCAAATGAATTCGTAGACTACGTGGGAAATGCTGGGCGACCTTCCTTCAACCCCAATAACAACCCTTATAGCAATAACTATAATCCGGGTTGGAGGAACCACCCCAACTTCTCATGGAGCAATCCGAATAATGCGCAGCGCCCCCCCAATTCTTTCGCGCCTGGATTTCTGCCGCCTCCCCCTCTTCCAAAACCCTCCCCGATGGAGGATAATTTTTCTAAATATATAGCATCCAACGAGTCAAATATCCGGAACATCACCGGATCGCTAAAAAACTTAGAACTCCAGGTTGGACAGCTAGCGCGAATGATGTCCGAGCGCGCGCTCGGGGCACTGCCGGGAAACACGGAGCCCAATCCGCGGGAAAATATCAACGCTATAACCCTCCGTAGCGGAAAGGAGGTGATCGATCCAAAACGGACCGATCCTCAGGTACATATTTCACCTCCGACCCCTCTTCCCCCTTCTTTGATTTCGCCGCCTTTACAAATTTTAAATGAAAAAATTATTAAAACGCCCTTGCCGTATCCGCATAAACTTAATAGTGAGCGTAAGGACGCGCAATTTGAAAAATTTATTTTATTATTAAAACAAATTCATATTAATGTTCCCTTCTGCGAGGCACTCTCTCAGATGCCTAAATATGCGAAATACCTAAAACAACTTCTTTCCAATAAACAAAAATTAGAACATATTTCGCATATTTCTCTTAATGCTGACTGCTCAGCGGCTCTTACTAATAAATTGCCCCTAAAAAGAAATGACCCGGGACGGTTCTCCATCCCGTGCCTTTTTGGCAATATATTAGTAAAATACGCTCTTGCAGATTTAGGCGCGAGCATTAATTTGATGCCGTTCTCGCTCTTTCAAAAATTAGGTTTGGGCACTCCGGCCCCTACTAAAATGCGAATCCAACTAGCGGATCGCTCGGTTAAGTTTCCCGTCGGGGTAGTGGAGGACGTACTTGTCCGAGTTGATAAGTTTATCTTTCCGGTAGACTTCGTCATCTTGGACATCGAGGAGGACACTGATGTACCAATTATACTCGGTCGCCCTTTTCTCGCCACCTCCCGCGCATTAATTGATGTCAGTAACGGTCGTCTCCTCCTTCGGGTAGGAGATGACGAAGTTACTTTCTCTATTAATCCCTCCATAGGAGACTCGTCATCGAGCGATGACTTTTGTTATAATTTAGACACATATCTCGGAGATTGTTCTTCCCCTATTTTTGAGTCTACGTTTTTAAACGACGATCTTTTTGCGCTCGAAAATTTTAACTGCGACGAGGATACGTCTATAGACTTGCCTTTCGAACCAATCGGTAAGAAAGACATAGGAATTAAAACCTCGTTAGAAGAACCGCCCTGCCTTGAACTCAAACCCCTACCCGATTCACTCAAATACGCCTTTTTGGGGAAAGATGATACACTCCCTGTTATCATTTCTTCGCATTTGAGCGAATCGGAGACTTCCGATTTATTGGGAGTTTTGCTTAAACATCGCCACGCAATTGCTTGGCAAATTTCTGATCTCAAAGGGATTAACCCGTCTTTCTGCACCCATAAGATTTTTCTTCTAGATAATTGCCGCAAAACTATTCAGCCGCAGCGACGTCTTAACCCAAACATGAAAGACGTCGTTAAGGCCGAAATTATTAAATTATTAGATGCGGGGATTATTTATCCCATATCGGATAGTACGTGGGTTAGTCCCATTCACGTGGTGCCCAAAAAGGGCGGTCTTACCGTAGTGGAGAATGAGCACAATGAACTCGTCCCAACTCGTACTGTTACGGGTTGGCGGGTGTGCATCGATTATAGAAAACTAAATGACGCCACCCGTAAGGATCATTTCCCACTACCATTTTTAGACCAAATTTTAGAGCGTTTGTCCGGTCATCCGTATTTTTGTTTTCTCGATGGATTATCGGGGTTTTTCCAAATCCCCATTTCCCCCGATGACCAAGAGAAAACAACTTTTACCTGCCCGTTTGGTACCTTCGCATATCGAAGAATGCCATTTGGCCTTTGCAACGCGCCTGCTACATTTCAAAGATGTATGCTAGCGATCTTTGGCGAGCTGGTAGGAGACATTATGGAAGTCTTTATGGATGACTTCTCTGTTTTTGGAAGCTCTTTCCCGTCCTGTCTTCATAATTTAGACCGTGTCCTTCAGCGATGCGAGGACACGCATCTTGTTTTAAATTGGGAAAAATGTAACTTTATGGTTCGAGAAGGTTTGGTTCTCGGCCATATGATTTCGTCTAAGGGGATGGAGGTCGATAAGGCCAAAGTTGAAATTATAGAAAAACTTCCCCCGCCTTCCAACGTTAAATCTATTAGGAGTTTCTTAGGGCACGCGGGCTTTTATAGGCGTTTTATTCAAGATTTTTCAAAAAAAAAGCCGCTTACTCGCCTCCTGGAAAAGGAATCAAATTTTGTCTTTGATAACGAATGCGAGTCTGCATTTAATTTCATAAAACAAAACTTATCAATTCACCTATTTTAGTGGCGCCCGATTGGACCCTTCCGTTCGAGATTATGTGCGACGCTAGTGATATTGCTGTAGGAGCCGTTCTTGGCCAACGTATAAACAAATATTTTCATCCTATTTACTACGCTAGCAAGACCCTCACTTCCGCACAAGGAAATTATACGACAACGGAAAGGAACTTTTAGCCGTCGTATTTGCTTTCGATAAGTTTCGCTCGTATATAACGTTATCCAAAGTTATCGTATTTACCGACCATTCCGCCTTAAAATATTTGTTAGCAAAAACGGACGCCAAACCCCGCCTTCTTCGATGGATCCTCCTCTTGCAGGAGTTCGATTTAGAGATCCGGGATAAGAGGGGCGCGGAAAATTTAGCCGCCGATCACCTCTCCCGCTTAGAAAATCCCACTGCGGAAGCGCTCGTTGAATCTGACATAAATGATAGATTCCCCGAGGAACGCCTCCTAGCCATAACTACTAGTTCTTCTTCCCCGCCTTGGTTCGCAGATTTTGCAAACTATTTAGTTGCGAGGGTACTTCCAAAAGACTTTTCAAGCCAGCAAAAGAAGAAATTCTTTTCTGACTTGAAATATTTCTTTTGGGAGGACCCTTTCCTTTTTCGTCTCTGCGCGGACCAAGCAGTCCGAAGATGTGTCGCGGGTGTGGAGTGCACGCAAATCCTTAGGCACTGCCACGAGGGTCCGGCTGGTGGGCATTATCAAGCTAACCGGACCGCGCGGAAGGCGCTAGAGGCGGGCTTCTTTTGGCCCACTCTATTCAAAGACGCTCACAATTTTGTGCGCGCATGCGATAGCTGTCAGCGGTCGGGTAACATCTCTCGTCGCGACGAGATGCCCCAAAACATGTTTTTAGAATGCGAAGTCTTCGATTTATGGGGCATAGATTTTGTTGGCCCCCTACCTCCGTCTTTCAAAAATATGTATATTTTAGTAGCAGTCGACTACGTATCGAGATGGGCGGAAGCGCAAGCTCTCCCCACCAACGATGCGCGAGTCGTCGTTACATTTCTTAAAAAGCTATTTTCTCGCTTCGGCACTCCGCGCGCTATTGTAAGTGATAGGGGGACGCATTTCTGCAACACCCAGATGGCTAAGACGTTAGCTAGATACGGCGTCACGCACAAACTTGCCACCCCCTACCACCCGCAAACTAGTGGCCAAGTAGAGGTAGTAAATCGGGAGATAAAGCGCATATTAGAGAAAACCGTTTCACTTAATAGGAAAGATTGGTCCATCAAGCTCGACGATGCGTTGTGGGCTTATCGTACCGCATACAAAACCGCAATTGGTTGTACGCCGTATCGATTAGTGTATGGCAAAGCGTGTCATCTACCCGTAGAATTAGAACATCGCGCACTTTGGGCTTTAAAACTTTTAAATCTCGACGCTAACTTAGCCGCCCAAAATAGAAAACTGCAACTAAACGAGCTCGATGAATGGCGTGCCAACGCTTACGAGAGCAATAAGTTCTATAAGGAGCGTTCTAAGTTCTATCACGACCGAAAACTCAAGCCCCAAAAACGTTTTCTCCGGGCGATCTTGTCCTTCTTTATAACTCACGACTTAGACTTTTCCCCGGGAAACTTAGATCACGTTGGTCCGGCCCCTTCAAAGTTGAAGAGGTTTGGCCTTATGGGACCGTACTCGTCTCCCACCCGGATAAAGGCTCGTTTAAAGTGAACGGTCATCGCTTAAAATTATACATAGCAGGCGATCCTGTGGACGGTAATTTCGAATCCATAACCCTCCTAGATATATAAACCGCCAACATAGTCAAGCTACGTGACTATAAACAAAGCGCTCCTGGGAGGCACCCCACGTTTATCTTTTTTGCTATCTCTTTACCTTTTTCTTTGCTCTCTTTCTTCCTCATGCAGGGTTCCTAAACTGCGCCTTTCCCACCTCCTATCAGGGAAGCTTCTACCCCCCCATTTCTTTCTTTTCTTTGTATATGTTCTCTTACCTGTTTTGTTCCGCATACTTACGTTACAACATTGGGGACAATGTTGGACTTAAGTATGGGGGTGTTTTCTCGCTTTCTTTTTCATATTTCTATTTTCTGCACTGTCTTTATATTTTCTGCACTTTAAACATAAAAAAATATATATAAAAAAAAAACTATAAAAATAACAAAAACTTCAAAAAAAATTTTGAAAATGAAAACAAAATCCCAAAAACCTAAATTATTTATTTTCTGTCTTTAAAATGTTTTTGTTTTATGTCTTTTTAAAGCAAAAATCCCAAAAAACACAAAAAAAATTATAAAACAAAAACTTCAAAAAACAAAAAAAAAAAACAAAAAAAAATTCATAAAACCAAAATTCCAAAAACATGTTTAGTTTCATTTTGTAAAAATCTGTGTAAATATTTTTGTAAATAATCTTCTCTCTCCCCATTCCTATTCTCTCTCATACCATCTCTTTTTCTCCCACTTTCCGCAAAACCTTAAAAATCTAAAAAAGATAATAAGTTCACTAATCACAAAAAAAATTATAAAAACAAAAAAACTCTAAAACAACAAAAAAATATTTTGAAACAAATAAATCAAATATACCATCCTTAATTTTCTTGCTATCCAAAAATTTTGCTTTGAATTTATTTATATGTGAATTTTATTAATTATTTGTTTGTTATTCGTTTGTTAATTATTGATTGAAAAATTTAAATATTCGGGGTTAAGTTTTAAAGAATTCATTATGCTTTGTTAAAAATAGCGAACTCGTTTTAGGCACTACTTCTAATTTTTCATTAATAGGAGCACGTGTATTATGTTAGAAAATAACGATTATAGGATTCAATTATGTTTACTTTTAGCTTTCTGAAAACTTGGAACTTACAATTTATTAAGGTTGCTCTCAAAATTGTTTTTTAATAAAAAAATCTAGTTTTCTTTTCTCACCGTCCTTATCATGACTGACTTGGCATGATAAAATTGTTATCCTTAAAAGATCCTATATCAATGGGAATAAGATTTCGTTCCGTAAACATAGGCACCCAATAGATTAAAAGATTATATGCTATGGAGTAAGAGGATAAAATTCATTACTCCTACACATATACATTGGGTTAACATTTATTTTGAAGTTGAAAAAAAAATCGATATTAGGAAAATAAGATTTCGTTTTCCTAATAATCAAAAAAAAAAAACATGGAGGTTCGAGAAAAAATTACCTCGCCTCAAACATCAAAAACCTCTTCATTAACCAACATCATTGCCAATTTCATGATTCTAGATTTAATTCAAAAATCGTTTTGAGAGCATAATTTGTAAATTGCATTATTTCCAGTAAAACTCCTATAGGCTAAAAGTTCATATAATTCCAAACTATTCTTGTTAATCTAACCTTTACAATTATTGCTTTCTATTTGATTATATCAAGAAGTCTTTTGGCTGAAACTTTTGCGCTATTTAAATCATCTTCATAATTTTAGGACTTAACTCTTATGCCACGTTTATTTATTTAGATCTCTCTTATAATTGATTAAGCGGTAGCTAAACTTAGAGTTTTTTTTATTCCTTATAAGTTCATATCAAACTTTTGCTCTGGAATAGCAAAAGCTTAAGTATGAGGGTATTTGATGAGTTGTAAATATACCTAATTTTATGTACATTACTTAAGTCGTTTTATTTAATTTTTGTCATTTCTACTTGTTTTTATTCAATAAAATGCTCCTATTTTTGTAAATATTATACTAACTTGCTTTATTTTATTTTTCAGGAAAAAAAGTCAAAATCTGCAAAAATGACATGTCACGCCCGTGACATGTTGGTCACGCCCGTGACCAGGGCGTGACAGCTCAAAAACCCGAAAAGAGGCCAATTTTGAAGAGGAAAGCCTGACACGCCCGTGTTCCATAATTCGACACGCCCGTGTCAATCCGACACGGGGCGTGACCAAGCCGTGTCCATCCCGCTCGACGATTTCAACTCAATGTTCGTCGACCCAAGAGGGCCACGCCCGTGTCTGATGTGCGACACGCCCGTGGCAGCCCGACACGCCCCGTGACAGCCTGGTCAATGTTCCGCGCTCAACGTTCGTCGAACCCAAGAGGGACACGCCCGTGTCCGATATGCGCCACGCCCGTGTCCGCCCCGACAAACTGGCGCCGGCGAATCCCGAAGTCAACATCGCCTTAAAGCGCCGAATGACACGCCCACCGTCACGCCCGTGACCCGGGGGCGTGACCGCCGCGTTTTCGGCCGGAAAGTCAAATCGCCGTCAAATCCGTCAGGTCGCCGAATCCCGCGGTAAATAGTGCTGACACGCCCCCCGACACGCCCGTGTCGGAGGGCGTGTACTTGGAAATTTTTGCCTATAAAAAGGCAGCTGCTGTATGAGTTAAGGGTTCCCAAAATCCGAACCATTTTGATGTATTAGGGCTGCTGTTGGAGTCGCTTTAGTGCTATGTAAGGATCCCCCCTCCCTCTCCTTTTTAAGTTTGTATGTTTGAACTCTTGTAATCCCTTTCTTTTGTAATAAAAATCGCTATTATTTCATCCTACATGCTTTGAAATTTCTCCAAATAGCCTCCTTTTCATCAATCTTATATACTTTAATTTTTTACTTTCATTATGCGTGTGTGTGTGTATGAGCTTAAAATTGCAAAAATTATGTTTTAAAACGCAAATGTTCATGTTTTCTTTTCAATTATAACAAAATTTATAGCCGTTATTATGGCCGTTTTCATTCTCTAACTCTTTAAATTTGGTTAGACTTAGGATTTTCATGCTTCAAAATGCTTTTTTTGAACTTGTAAAACAATAAAAAAGGTAGTTTTCATTCCTCTTAACTTAGCTTTTACTTTGTTTTAACTATAAAACTATTGCTTCTTTTTAGCTTACTCCCTCTTTTTAAATCATTTTACAAGGCTATAGTAATGTATAAATTGTTATTTTTATTTTTCATCAACTTTCATTTTAAGTAGTTACAAAAAAATATTTTCGCTCGAACAATTTTTATTTTCACTTTTTAAGCATTTCTATCAAAATCTAACGGTAAAAATGTAAACGTTTTAATTTTTCGGGCACTTGCCCTTCTCACTTTAATTTGAAAACTTTTTGCTCAAACAATTTTTATTTTGCCTTTTTATGCATTTCTACTGCATTCCAGCGGTAGAAATGCAGTCATTTTAATTTTTCGATAACGTTGATTTTTGCAATTATTTTAGCACGAGTGTGTGCGTGTATGAGATATTTTTCAGCTCCTAAGTTAAATTATGCAAGTGTGTGTGTGTGTGTTTATTTATGTCGAGTGCGTGAGTAGTTACTTTCAAGTAGAGTGCGTGTGTTGTTTTTATTTTTCCGCCTACTCATTTGAGTTAATTGGCTGGATTTTATTCAAGTAGAGTGCGTGTGTTGTTTTATTTTTCCGCCTACTCACTTGAGTTAAATGGCCGGTCTGTATTTTCAGTCCTACTCGTTTGAGTAGGACTTGTAATTTTCAATCTTTATTTTTTTCCGCCTACTCACTTGAGTTAAATGGCTGGATTTGATTTTCCGCCTACTCGCTAGGAGTTAAATGGTCGGACTGTATTTTGATGTAAATATTTAAGAAAGCCCTGTAATCGCATTTATTTTCTCCTACTCGTTTGAGTAGGACTCGCTTTCATTTCAGTCCTACTCGTTTGAGTAGGACTTGCAATTTTCAGCTTTAATTTTTCGCCCCCACTCGTTTGAGTGGGACTTGCAAATTTCAATTATGCACTTTTCAGCTTTTATTTCCCGCCCCCACTCGTTTGAGTGGGACCTGCAAATGTCAATTATGCAATTTTCTCTTATGTGTAAATTAGTTTTATTTCTTCCTTTTGTTATATGTTTGAATGAGTGCGGGTGTGTTTATTTGTAATAACTTTTCTAAAATTAGGTTATTTTGTTTTGTTTTCTTATTTTCTTTATAACCTTTCAGCGAATAGTTTAGGACGCTCGCATACCCAAACATACAAGCTTTCCCCATTCCGATGAGTGGCTAATTTCTTTTAGCCCTCGGTATCGAAGAGCTTTGGGATCTAAAATGTTTTAAATAACCAAATGTCTAATTTTTCAATTTAATTAAAAACTTAAGGTTTACCCCGGGTTAACGACGCGTAGACCCACATATCGATGTGTGAGCTCTATTTCCGTTATCCATACGCTAGCTAGCCGAGAGGCCGTGCATATGGACAGATCACCCCTGGGTAGATAGAGTTCCGCACTAACCCTCGAGAGAGGAGGCGCGCTAACTCTACCGGATCGGGTTCCCCACCCAATAGCGGGGTTCTTAGCGTACTGCGGGCATTAAGGGGAATCCTTCGTCGGACGAGAGCCCGGTCGAATAGCCTTAATGTCTAGGTGAGCGATATTCCTAGAGATAGGTGAGCTCATTATTTTGAACCTCCACGGCCAAGTTTCCGCATTAATTAAATTGAAACTTTAGATATCTAGTTATTCAAATCTATTTTTAATCCTAACGCAATTCGATACCGGGAGTTATCTCTTCATCGACTACTTTCTTAAAATCTATTTTCGTTCTTATTTTACTTAAAACCCTCAACTTCTATTTCGGTAAAATAATAGTGTTTTCGGAGGAGTAGGGGTAATCAACCCGTTCCCGGGAATAATACGACCTCGGTATTCTCCCGAATATCGAGTACTACTTGCGATAGGTGCACTTGCCTACCCTAGCAAGCCCGCGGCGATCGACTCACCGAACCAACCACAGTAAGAGTCTGTTCGCGGGCCAATCACTGGGCCTTCGACTTAAGGTTATGATCGTTGAAAGCAGATGTAAGGCTCAGGCCATGGCAAAATCAGGGCGGGCGGGAAGGCTCCCGCCCCGGGCATGTGCTGGGGCTCGCCCCTCGGGATGGTGGAAGCCTATTGGCCCTTGGCGTTGAGTGATGCTTCTTAACTCAACACTCTCGCCAGCTCTTGGCATTGAGTGATGCTTATCCACTCAGCGCTCCCGTCGGCTCTTAGCGTTGAGTGAGGCTTCTCCACTCAACGCTCCAACAGCTTTTGGCATTGAGTGATGCTTCTCCACTCAACGCTCTCGTCAGCCTTTGGCGTTGAGTGATGCTTCTCCACTCAACGCTCTAGCAGCTTTTGGCATTGAGTGATGCTTCTCCACTCAATGATCCTGTCATCCTTTGACATTGAGTGATGCTTCTCCACTCAACGCTCCCAGCAGCCCTTGGCATTGAGTGATGTTTCTCCACTCAACGCTCCAGCAACCTTTGGTGTTGAGTGATGCTTCTCCACTCAACGATCCCGCCAGCCTTTGGCGTTGAGTGATGCTTCCCCACTCAACGCTCCCGTCAGCCTTTGGCGTTGAGTGGTGCTTCTCCACTTAACGCTCCCGTCAGCCTTTGGTTCCCTGCCCGGGGTAGGCGTGAGGGCTTGCGCTCGGGGAAAGCCGGGTTCCCCCAGAGCTCAGATGGAAGAGCTTCGGCCAGGTGGGACCTGTTGAAGTTAGTGACCGGGCGGTCTGGCGGTCTGTCTTGGCGGGTTGAAGACCGCGCGGTCTGGCGGTTTCCCTTCAGTGGTTTGGTTGCTGTGCTGTTACTGTTTGGAGTCCGAGCGGTCTAGCGGCTTGCCTCTGGAGACTTGGAGACCGGGCGGTCTAGCGGTCTCCCATAGTGATCTCTCTCTCTCTCTGGTGGTAGCCGAGCGGTTAGCCCTTCTGTCTAACCGCGCGGCTTGTGCGAATTGTTTTGTATTAGTCCGCTTAGTCCTGTAAATTTTTAGTCCCACATCTCTTATTTGTATTCTCTCGTCTCTCCTCCATTCTATATAAAGGAGGTCATACCTTTGTAATAGATACCTTTTTGGAATAATAAAGTTTCTGTTAAACCACTTCCGGTTTGTTTTTGTTTGTTTCTAACATGGTATCAAAGCACACGGTCTTTTCCTCCTGATTGTGTGCGTTCTCTGATTCTCGAGGCTTGTTTCTGCTTTCCGCGACCTGTCTTCGCGGATTGCCTTCTCTTCTGACCGCTGCCCTGTTCGTGCGGCTTGTTTCTCCTTGCTTCTCTTCTCTAGCTGCTTTTCTTTGTTGCCGCGACCTGTCCTTAAGTCGCAGCGACCTGTTCTCTCCGCTCTCCTCCTCTTAGTCGTCGCGACCTGTTTGGTAGTCGCCGCGACCTTGTTGCTCCTCTCCTAACCGCCTTCGCTCCTTGCCTCGACCTGTTTCCTTCTAGCCGCTCCTGTTTACTCGTCATTGCGGCCTCTCTTTTGCCGTCCGCCCTGTTTTCTCCTGCCTGCGGTTTTCCTAGCCGCGCGGCCTGCTTCAGTTCGCCTAGCTTACGATTTGTTGTTGTCGCCGCTGCTTCCTGTTCTCTCATCATCTCTCTTCAATGGATTTCACCTCCAAGCTGTCTGCCTTGGTGGTCACCACTTCTAGTAGTGCCCATGCTGTTACTCGTGGACGATGGTTGATCGACTATGGTGCTACAAATCATATGACAGGCAATCCTCAGTTTTTCTCTCATCTAGAAACACATGATTGTTTGCCCCCGGTCATAGTTGCTGATGGCTCTTCCTCCCCGGTCAATGGGGCGGGCATGGTTCAAGTCACTCCCTCTCTGAGCCTGTCAGATACCCTCTATGTGCCCCAGTTTCCTTGCAATTTATTATCGGTTACTTCTTTATGCAAGCAACTACAGTGCTCCATCATATTCACTTCTACTTCTTGTTCTTTTCAGGATTCGGCCTCCCAACGGACGATTGCTACTGGGACTGAGAGCGGCGACCTCTACTTCCTTGACAACATCTCTGCTCTATCCGCCTTCTCCTCCTCCTTTACAGATCTTCTCTGATGGCATCTTCGCCTTGGTCATGCTCCTCCCCAGCTTCTTCGCCAGCTTCTGCCCCACCTCCCTCCGCATCATCCTCCTCCTCTTAATTGTGAAGAATGTCAACTTGGCAAGCATCACTGCTCCTCCTTTCATCCAAAGCAAGATCGTGGTTCTACCCGTCCGTTTGATCTTGTTCACTCTGACATCTGGGGTCCTGCTCCTACCCCTACCGTTGGTCGGTGTAGTTCCTATTTTGTTACTTTCATTGATGACTTTTCTTGCTCTACTTGGGTATATCTCTTACGCGACCGCTCTGAACTTTTTGATGTATGGACATCCTTTTACCATTCCATTCAAACTCAGTTTGATGTCTCCATTAAAATCTTACGCTCAGATAATGCAAAAGAATATCTCAGTCACGCTTTTTCCTCTTTTTGCATACATCATGGGATTATTCATCAAACCAGTTGCGTTTACACCTCCCAACAAAATGGAGTAGCGGAACGCAAAAACCATCACCTCCTTGATGTCGCTCGCACTCTGCTCACGCAAATGCATGTCCCTCGCTCCAACTGGGGCTATGCTGTTCTCATCTCTTACTATCTCATCAATCGCATTCCCTCCACCGTTCTACGTGGTCAAACTCCTTTCTCTATTCTCTATCCGGGCAAAGAACCCTTTCCTCTTCCACTACGTATCTTTGGCTGCACAGCATTTGTGCATGCTCCGTCTTCCACCCGTGACAAACTCTCCCCACGGTCCACTAAATGTGTCTTTCTGGGGTACTCTCCCACTCAGAAAGGTTATTGTTGCTTTGACCCCGTTACCCGTAAACAATTTGTCTATGTGGATGTCACCTTCTTTGAAAATGCCTCTTATTTCTCTTCCTCTTCCTCCTCTACTTCTGCTGATCCTACCTCTCCACACAACCCCACCATTCCCTCTACTCCTACTAATGTTCCACCACCTCCACCATCTCCACCATCTCCACTCTCTCCACCCTCTCCCACCTGTTCTCCCCCATCTCCCTCCTCTTCGCCGTTGTCGCTCTCTCCTCTCGGGCCAGCTCTCTCCACAACAGATTCTCCGGTTGCTGAGGAACATGCCAACCTGGATCTACCGATAGCTCTTCGCAAGGGGGTTCGGGCTTGTACCCAGCATCCTCTTGCTGCTGTTGTTTCCTATGCTCGTCTGATGCATGCTCGCAGGGACTTTGCTCTGGCTATCTCTTCTACATCCACCCCCCATTCCTATCAGGAAGCTCTTACCCTTCCACATTGGAAGGCTGCCATGGATGACGAGATCGCTACTCTCACTGAACGGGGTACCTGAACTCTTGTTCCTCCTCCTGTTGGCACAGATTTTGTTGGCTGTCGCTGGGTTTTTGTGGTGAAATTCCTCCCTGATGGCAGTGTGGATCGCTACAAAGCCCGCATGGTGGCTAAAGGATTCACTCAGACCTATGGTGTTGATTATTTTGATACATTCTCTCCCGTTGCTCGTCTCAGCACCATACTGGTCCTTCTCTCTATGGCTGTCAATCGGGACTGGCCGATTTCACAACTGGATGTTAAGAATGCTTTCCTCTACGGTGATATACAGGAAGATGTTTATATGGAGCAACCTCTGGGGTATGTTGCTCCGGGGGAGACCCGTGTATGACGACTGAAGAAGGCTATTTATGGCCTAAAGCAAAGTCCGTGTGCCTGGTTTGACAAGTTTAGCGGCATTGTTGCGGCCATTAGTTTTACAAGAATCTCGACCGATCACTCCTTATTTGTTCGGAAAACCGCCTCTGGTATGGTTGTTCTTGCGGTTTATGTCGATGACATTCTTCTTACTAGCGATGACCAGGAGGGGGTAACATTGACAAAAAACACCTCTGTCAACACCTGGTCACAAAGGATATGGGATCTCCGAAGTACTTTCTGGGGATCGAAATCTCTCGGAATCCCAACTCCTTAGTCCTCTCCCAACGTAAGTATGCCCTTGATCTTTTAAAAGAGGCAGGATTGAGTGGAGCTAAACCTGCCTGATGCCCCATGGAAATTGGAGAAGACAAAACCTGGACAGATGATTCGCCTCCTCTTTCAGATATTACACGGTACCGACGTCTGGTTGGTAAGCTCATATATATCACCGTGACCAGGCCCGACATTTCCTATGTTGTGGGCAAAGTGAGTCAATTCATGCAAGCACCTAGGGATGCCATCTACAGTCCGCCTTGAGGATATTGGAATATGTCAAAGCAGCGCCTGGGAAAGGATTACTCTTTCAGAAGAATGGTCATCTGAGAGTTGAAGCATACTCAGGTGCGAGTTACGCTGATGACAAAGGGGATCACAAGTCAACCTCAGGTTTTTGCACCTTTGTTGGGGGAAATCTGGTGAGCTGGAAGAGCAAGAAGCAGTCGTTTGTTTCCAGGTCTAGTGCTGAAGCAGAGTATCGTAGTATGGCATCGAATACTTGTGAGTTAAAGTGGCTACGTGCTCTCCTGCTGGATTTAGGAGAGGTGTATAACCATCCTCTACCTATGTTCTGTGATAACAAGGCTGCCATATACATCTCCAAAAATCTGGTCTTCCATGAAAGAACCAAGCATATTGAGGTCGACTGTCATTTCATTCGTGAGGAGATTCTGAAGGAACAAATTTGCATTCACTTCATCACTTCTGATAAAGAGCTGGCTGACATCTTCACCAAGGCAGTCTCCGCCTCGTTTCTTCATATTTGTAACAAGCTGGGCATGATCGATATATATATGCTCCAGCTTGAGGGGGAGTGTTGAAGTTAGTGATCAGGCGGTCTGTCTGCGGTCTGGCGGTTTCCCTTCAGTGGTTTGGTTGCTGTGTTGTTGCTGTCTGGAGTCCGAGCGGTCTAGCGGCTTGCCTCCGTAGACTTGGAGACCGGGCGGTCTAGCGGTCTCCCATAGTGATCTCTCTCTGTCTCTCTCTGGTGGTAGCTGAGCGGTTAGCCTTTCTATCTAACCGCGCGGCTTGTGCGAATTGTTTTGTATTAGTCCACTTAGTCCTGTAAATTTCTAGTCCCATATCTCTTATTTGTATTCTCTCATATCTCCTCCATTCTATATAAGAGAGGTCATACCTTTGTAATAGATACCTTTTTGGGATAATAAAGTTTCTGTTAAACCACTTCCGGTTTGTTTTTGTTCGTTTCTAACAGGACCCAGACCTGAAATTACCTAAATACCCCTGGTATGCATTTAGCTCTTCAGAACAGCAGAGTTTGGCTATTGGTAGACAAGTGTAGGGGCATTTTAGTAATTCTAGGGCAGCAGAAGTACGTTTTTTGCAGACCAGATGTTGAAAATCTATAAATAGACCCACAGGATATCTCAGAAGGCAGATTTTCTCATACACTCATTTTGCCTTCTAGAGCATTCTGAGGTACCCCCAGCCCAGCAATTGGCTTTGGAGGGGAAGCACTCAGAGAACTTCCAGGTTAGTGGAGGGACCTCCCAGCTGAGGCTCAGGGTCAGTTTACAGTTCTTTGTGGCTAGTCTTGGGTCAAGGTTTGGTAGAAGTAGCTGTCGGCCACACCCCAAGGTCCGAACGCTCGTTAAGGCCAGTTTTTGGCTTCAACATCATTACTATTGACAAGGTTTCATAATTTTTTCAACTATTTAGGTCACCATAATTTCATTAATACACATGCATAATAAAATAGTAATTAATTCATTTGCGAAGCATATCAATTCCAAATGTTCTAAAATTTCATGACGCGGTGTACTTTCACTAAATAAGTGCATGTATAAAATTTCACTGGATTTTACCTATCCAATATTGCTAAATTCACAAGATACACCTTTCAGCTAAATGCACACCACATATCACAAGCCATAGCCTCATGCATAGGAATACACCCACATGCAGAACTTCAAATGACTTGGAATTTTTACCAGGGATTTATATTGCCCTATTGACACTCCCACCAATATTTGTGGTCATTATAATTATTTTTCACTAAAATATTTGACTTTTATAAAATATCACATTTTTCCTAAAACTATAGGAAGAATTCTTCCAAAATTTCCAATTTTTGGACTGTATGTGTATCTAGGGTATTTTCTTACATGACCAAAATATCAAACACATAACTTTAACCCTTTGAACGTTATTCAAGAAATATGGGTTGTCCCCTCCTAAAGACTAGTTCCATTAAAATAGCCCTATGGGGAGCTACTGTACTCCAAATTTGCTAATTCAAGACCCTAATTAAAGTTAAGACAAAGGGCTATAATTTCTATGTTTAAATTTTGTATGAATCTACATTAAGAGGACTATTTTAAGCTTGAAAAACTATATTCATTGAAATGAATTTAATTTAAAGTATACATACAAAATTATCATCCTCCTAGAGTAGCCCTTCATCTTCTACCTCTAGCAGACGGTCCAGATTTCTCCGGCCTGGAGCTTCTTCCAGCCCAAATTTCCCGACCACCTCTCCTCCTCCCCGACCAGCCACCACCACCACCACTGTAACGCCCCCGAATTTTCTACGATTATTTAATTCTCGTTTGGCATTACGTTGACGCGTTTCCGGCTTGTGCCATTTGTTAGAGCGTGGTCTTAGCTCTTTAGGCCCTTGTGTGGTTGTTGGTAGCCTATTAGGTAAGATTCCCTAGAAACCGGGTCTGTTTTGGTGACCGGTGAGGCCTCTCGGGGGATGCTTGTGTTTTGGCTTCGGGTAGTGATAACCCGAGTTTTGTTCATCGAAAGTTGATTTCGACTTCGTCGTTGCATTCGTAGCATGGGTATTTAGCTACGGTGTGAAATTCGTCAATTTCTTAGATGGTTCGGTTTTTGCGTCGTTTTGATATTTCGTGTAAGTAATTAATAATATATTATTAAATTTCTTAAAAGCACATGCTTATAAATAGCCTTATGCTAGAATTTAGGACTGTTCATTGTCTCTTTTCGGGAGAAACTGCTGCCTGTTCGAGAGAAATAAAACCTCCAATCCAGCTGGCTTCGGACGGCGATTCCGGGATCGTTTGTGGACGGAATTCGATTTCGAAGGCGGATTTGGATTTCTCTCGCCTGGACCTACACTCCGACGAAGTTTTCGTCGTGTGCTGTGTTGCTGGTGCCGAGTGAGAGGAATGGGCCAACCAATTTTCGCTGGAATTTGAGGCAAGTGGTGCTCCTACCCTTGTCAAGCTTTTCCCCTTTCTATGTTCTTAGTTGTTGTTATCATACATGTTCCCTAGATCATTTATTTTACTCTGGTTTCCCGTCAAAATCATCGGATCTTGAATTATGAATGCTCCTGTGCACTTTTTTCTTCTTTCTCAAGTTCTGTAACTCCAGGTTTTTTTGGCCGGGCCGCTGTAGTCTGGACTTTTATCAGATTGTCACATATTAATCTCGGATTGGGTAGTACTTAGCCTTCTTCTTATTCCTTCCTTGCTGTTAAGTTTGCCCAGTTCGGGTGCTGGGGTAGTGAAGATGAGTGCTGGAATTGACCCTCATGTTGGTAGTCGTTGCCCAGTAAGTTAGGTAGCATTAGATTTTCATGTTTACAGAAGTTCTGTGGGTAGTGTTGACAGCGTTGAGTGCACTCAACGCTGCCAGATCGACGAAGATCATCGATCTGTGATCGACAGAAATCGTCAAACTGAGATCGACGATCTCCGACTGCCAGATCGATGAAGATCTTCGATCTGAGTTCGCCAAAAATCATCGAACTGAGATCGACGATCTCCGGCTGCCAGATCGACGAAGACCGTCGATCTGAGTTCGACGGAAATCGTCGAACTAAGATCGACGATATCCGGCTTCCAGATCGACGAAGATCGTCGATCTGAGTTCGACGACAATCGTCGAACTGGGATCGACGATCTCCGGTTCTGTGTTCGACGAAGGTCGTCGATCTGAATTCGACGAAGATCGTCGAACGGAGATCGATGATCTTCGGTTGCCTGTGATCGATGAAGATCGTCGATCTGAGCTCGACGTTGTTCGTCGAACTGGGACCGACGATCTCCAGTTGTCTGAGTTCAACGAGGATCGTCGATTTGAGTTTGACAAAGATCGTCGAACAGATATCGATGATCTCATGTTGCCTGAGATCCACGAAGATCGTCGATCGGAGTTCGACGTTTTTCGTCAAACTGGGATCGACGATCTCCGGTTGCTTGAGATCGACGAAGATCGTCGAGCTGAGCTCGACGTTCCCGTGATCTGAGCTCGACGAAAATCGACGAACTAAGATCAGTGTTTTTCCTGTGATCTGAGTTCGACGAAGATCGTCGAACTGAGCTCGACGATTCCTGTAAGCTGTGTTCGACGATTTTCCCTCTGTCGTCCCTTGTTTTCCCGAGTGAATCCCGCTGGGTTTGGGCTTATTTTGTCGGCTGTTTCTTTTTCTCTAAACGACGAATCGTGGGTGATGGCTAGTAGGGGTGGTTTTCTTTTTATATCTTAAAAGGGGTGGGGTTTTGTGTTGAGCCGTGGCCGCCACTGTTTTTCCCAGGTACAGGTTGGGTGTGGGTGGTTTGTAGGTCCCTAGAGCTCTCCCTGTGCGACCCTTGAGCTCATTTTGTTTTGGTGATGGTGGTTTGGGGGACCGCGTTTGCCTCCAATCCTGAACCATGTGGATTTTTACTACTGCCATAAAATCACAAATTAGGATTTTTAGGTGTTTCTTCTTAGTAGAATGCAATATATTGTGGCAAGTTTTCTATTCTTTTGCCTTATAGCCTCTGCAGGATTTGAGCAAGGCCTGTTGTTGTTTTCCTTGTGCTTGGTGTACTTTGGCTTACTGTGGACAACACTAGCTTTTACTGTCATGTTTACTTACTCTCTTTCATTCCATTTTGATATTATGCTCTAATTCAGAATTTCTTGTTATACTTGCTGAGGTGTTCTTTCTTTGGATGCCTCAGGTTTAGAGCAGTAGCCGGTTGAGCGGCTGGTTTTTCCTTGGTGATTGTTGTGGATCCCTTTGGTTGCTGGGATCTTCCTCCTTGTTTTTGTGAGGTAGTTTTTTGTTATTCCTACAGACATACATGCTCCCCAGTGGGTTCGTGTCAGGTGGTTGACGCCCGCTGGTGGTTTTTACTTGTGATACTAGATATGTTTCTTTTACTGCTACCTTTCTGGAGATAGTCTACTTGCTCATGGGAAGCTTTATGTTAGGTTGCTTGTTACTTTTAAACCTAAAAACACTATTATAAGTATATCTCATGATCTGCATGTTTATGAAACTCATACACTACTTTCTAAGCAACATAAAAAGAATCGTTTTCTATTTATAATATAAAATAAATCTAGGGTCTTGCATAGTATAAGTTGACCTCGGGGGGTCGCTTATGCACTCTCTTAGGATGTCAAATATAAATAAAGTATTTTTCGCTGCGTATAAGTATAGTTTTTAAACTGTGGACTAGATGATCCACTGAGCCGAGGGATACGACCTTCAAAAATATAACTGATTTTTCTAATCTTTAAACTTATGAATTTTCATAGTTTAGTTAGCTGGTGTTCTCCTGAGCATCGACAGTTATCCCCTGCTCGACGTGGCATCACGATGCATGTTTTCTCATACTCTGATACTTATTAAATTCAGAGAAAATGCGGGTTATGACAGTTGGTATCAGATGGAGGTTGCTTGACAATTTGTCGGGCAACGTTTCCTTGTAGGTATTTGATGTTTAGCATCATATCAAACACACACCGATATATCATCAGCCCGTCTTGGCTGAAGCACAAACACTACACTAATAGCATAACAAGAAGTATATAGGGCATATTATGTAGTATGGGATGCATAATATGTATCTGTATATGAATCCACCATAGGGGCAACATGTGGGGTTATGTAGTATGAGATGCATAACCTCACCACATGAATGCGACTAACACGTTTCTTTTTCATTGCATGAGAATGTTATGTAGTATGGGATGCATAACATTTTCATGCGTACGCCACTCATGACATGCATTAGGGCCTTTTTATAATGCATAGCACAATCATGCATAGCATAACATTGCATAAGCACAACGTGCTAAGCTAAAGATTTGCAGGATGACATATGTACAGACATGGTTTTAAATCATAAAAAGAATATAAATTCATACATTCCCGATTTAGGCACAAGAGTTAGTTGATGGTGGTAAACCATCCTAGGTTAAGCATAGCATCACTTTTCTTAAACAAAATAAAATCCCAGAGCAAGTATAGCAGTTAGAAGTTCATATTTATGTATGTATTGTCTGTACTGGTAGTTTGTTCCAACGTTTATACTAGGTTTTGACCTCAGTTTTTATGGTTTTAGGATGGCGAGACGTCCTTCGACTAGGTTGACTCCCCTGTCTGAGGGTGAGTCCTCAGGAGCCCAGAGTGATGCGGTGATTGAGAGCCTACGACAGAGCAACGATTCCTTGACCAGGCAGTTGGTGGAGATGCAGGCCCAGATCCAGTCTCTGGTGGTAGTTGTGGCATGACAGACTCAGGGGGTGCAAGCCCCTGCAGGGGGGTCAACTGCTCGTACCCCTCCTGCTCCCCTGAGACCTCCAGTGGTGGTGCTAGCAGAGATGGCCTTTATTTCTCAGTTTCAGTGACTTAACCCTCTTACATATGATGGGAAGGCAGATTTCATGGTCATAGATGATTGGCTGATCTCCATGGATGAGATGTTCTCGTACTTCGGTGTTGCAGATGATCAGAGAGTGATGATAGCCACATATCAGCTAAAGGGTTTGGCTAACAGCTGGTGGCTTTGGGAAAAGGAGAGCTTAGTGGCTGGTTGCTCTTGGGGATTATTCAAGGAGATGCTGTTGAGAAAGCTCCTGCCTTCGGTCGAGCGCGACCGACTAATGAATGACTTCCTCCACCTGAAATAGAGGCAACTCACGGTCAGTGAGTATGAGATAGAGTTCAGCAAGTTGAGCCGGTTTGCTCCTGGGTTGGTGAGTATTGAGGCTGATCGAGTCAAGCGGTTCCTTGGTGGCTTGAGGAGCGAGGTTCAGCAGTTGACCAGTACATATGGATTAGAGACTTATGCAAGTGTAGTGGAGGCTGCTCTGAAAGTGGTGGCACTATAGACCGCAAAGAATAGAGGCCAGCAAATGAGGAAGGACAAGTGGAAGTCTGCTGAAGAGAAGGACCCACAGGTACCCGGTGCTGCTTCGGGAAAGAAGAGCAAGGTAGTGTGTAGCTTTTATGGACGCCCAGGCCACCCTGTTGAGAGGTGTTTCAAGAAGGCGGTAGCTCAGAAGAAGGAGCAAGTTCATGCTATTCAAGGTACTCCTAGGAAGGATGTTTCCTGTTCTGTTTGCAAGCGACCCGGGCATGATGCTGCCCAGTGCTGGTCCAAGGATAAAGTCTGCTATCAGTGTGGCCAGAAGGGCCATATCAAGACAAGGTGTCCTCAGGTCCAGCCTATTCTTCAGGCAGTTCCACTTCAGGCTTTACCTCCGCCTCAGCGTGTGGACAAGGGCAAAGGAAAGCTGAACGCGATCTCTTTCGAGGAGGCTCAAACTTCGACTCAGGTCATCTCAGGTTAGTTATTTTTCTAGCCTGAAAGTTTTATTTTCTAAAATGGTTACGGTTTTTGTTTTTCTAGCCTGAAAGTTCCTTAGTTGCTTATGTACTCCTATAGGAAAATTTAATGTGAAGAACCGCTGGGCATGTGTTCTGTACGACTCCAGCGCTACCCACTCGTTTGTGGCTAGAACTTTTGTAGAGCGTTATCGGTTGATTCTAAATCAAGTTCGTGATACCTTCCGAGCCAAGTTACCTTCTAGTGAATCTGTGTTATCAGATTTGGGCATTTTGGATTGCCCTGTTTTGTTGGGGGACTTCCTTGCGAAGGCAGACTTGAAGATGATTGATCTAGAGGACTTCGATGTTATTCTGGGCATGGACTGGTTGTCTAAGTTCGATGCGGTTATTCAGTGCAAAGGGAAGCGCTTGGACTTCATCAAGGACAACGGTCAGCCTGGAAGTTTGTATGCTGATCCGTTCCAGGATTCTCTTGTTATTTCTGCGGTATGTGCTCAGAAGCTGTTTCATTCTGGTTGTTTTGCTTGTTTAGTCTCGGTGGATGGGACTGCTGTCAGTGTACCAAGCTTGGAGGAGATTCCTGTTGTACGTGAGTTCTCTGATGTTTTTCCTGATGACCTTCCTGGTCTTTCTCCCGATCGGGATGTTGAGTTTCTGATTGATTTGGAACCAGGAATGCGTCCTATTGCTAAGGCACCGTATCAGATGGCCCCTCGTGAGTTGGAGGAGTTGCGAGTCCAGTTGGACGAGTTGTTGGCAAAAGGCTTTATTAGGCCGAGTTCGTCTCCTTGGGGTGCTCCTGTTCTATTTGTGAAGAAGAAGGATGGGTCAATGAGGCTGTGCATCGATTATAGGGAGCTGAACAAAGTCACCATTAAGAACAGGTACCCTCTGCCGAGGATCGATGACTTATTTGATCAGTTACGTGGTAGCACGGTGTTTTCTAAGATCGATCTTCATTCTGGCTATCATCAGCTCAGGATCCGTGAGGTAGATATTCCACGAACTGCGTTTAGATCGAGGCCTGGACACTTTGAGTTTCTAGTGATGTCATTTGGTTTGACTAACACACCATCAACCTTTATGGATATGATGAACCGGGTGTTCAAGGAATTCCTAGACAAGTTCGTTGTGATATTCATCGATGATGTGTTGATCTACTCTCGCAGTGCTGAGGAGCATGAGCAGCATCTGCGCTTGGTTCTATCGGAGTTAAGGAACCACAAGTTATTCGCCAAGCTGAGCAAGTGCGAATTTTGGTTGCCTCAGGTCTCATTTCTGGGCCACGTGGTGAATATGGATGGGATCTCGGTCGACCCAGAAAAGATCGCAGCAGTGATGGATTGGAGCAGGCCGGGAACACCCAAGGAGATTAGAAGCCTCCTAGGGTTGGCCGGCTACTACAGGAGGTTCGTGGAGGGTTTCTCTACCCTGGCTGCACCTTTGACCAGGTTGACTCAAAAGAACACGGCTTTTGTTTGGAGCGAGAAGTGCGAAGAAGCCTTCCTGGAACTAAAGAATAGATTGTGCACTGCTCCCGTTCTGACCCTACCTACTGAGGGCATGGAGTATGATGTGTACGTGGATGCTTCGCATGTTGGTCTGGTTTGCGTTTAGATGCAGGCTGGGAAAGTGATTGCGTATGGGTCAAGGCAATTAAATACTCATGAGAGAAATTACCCTACGCATAACCTTGAGTTTGCAGCGGTGATTTATGCGCTAAAACTATAGAGGCATCTACTTTATGGTGCTCAGTGCAAGATCTTCACAGATCATAAAATTCTAAAGTACGTGTTCACTCAGAAGGAGTTGAATCTGCCCCAACGGCGGAGGCTAGAGTATGTGGCCGATTATGATGTGGAGATACAGTATCATCCGGGCAAGGCCAATGTGGTGGCCGACGCCCTGAGCCGGAAGACGAGGAAGATATTTAATCTCACCGCCGATCATTTAGTGGAAGAGTTCCTCCTGATGGATATTTCCGTGGGACGCTGTGACATGCAGAGCAGTTTGGCAGTGGCAGAGCCATCTTGGATTTCACTTACCAGGTTGCACCAGAAGGATGATCCGGATCTTCTGCACTTATACCTCGGGACTGATAGAGGGGAGTTGCCGGTTTTTTCTATCGATGATGCGGGTACTTTGAAGTACCGCGGCAGGTTTTGCATCCCCGTTGTTGGGGACATCAGGGTTATAATATGAAGATAGGCTCATGGATCTAGTGTTGCCTACCATCCAGGATCTTCAAAGATGTACCATGAATTGAAGCAAATCGCCTGGTGGTGTGGGATGAAGGGGGACATAGCCCGATTTGTTGTTGAGTGCCACACTTGCAAGCGTATGAAGGCCGATCACGGAAGGCCTGGGGGAAAATTGGCTCCGTTGGAGATCCCGACTTGGAAGTGGGAAAGTATTTCTATGGACTTCATTACGGGCTTACCGAGATCTCCAAGGGGATTTGATTCAGTTTGGGTGATCGTGGACTGATTGACGAAGTGTGCGCACTTCGTACCCTATAATATAGATTACCCAATGAAAAAGATAGCAGAGCTGTACTTGGACGAGGTCATCAGATTCAACGGTGTCCTAGTTAGCATCATTTCGGATCGAGACTCCAAGTTTACTTCTCATTTTTGGCAGAGTCTGCAGGAGGGTTTGGGTACAGATTTGAGGTATTCTACTGCTTACCACCCACAGACCAATGGGCAGACAGAGCGGGTGAACCAGATAGTTGAGGATATGATCAGATGCTACATTTTGGACCACGGAGGAGCATGGGATGAGCGTCTGCGGCTTATGGAATTTGCATATAATAATAGTTATCAAGAGAGCTTGCAAATGGCTCCGTTCGAAGCGCTGTATGGGAGACGCTGCAGAACTCACCTGTTTTGGACTGAGGTAGGTGAGAGGCCGTTGTTGGGTCCAGACGCGCTCGAAGAAATGGAAGTTGCGGTGAAGCTGATTCGAGAAAAGCTTCGGATAGCTTAGGAGCGGTATGAGAAGAAATCCAACCGGCGTAGATCTGACTTGGAATTTGCTGTAGGGGACTTGGTGTTTCTTAAGGTTTCCCCGATGGTTGGTGTTAAGAGGTTTGGTAAGAACCGGAAATTGGATCCGAGGTATGTGGGCCCGTTTAAGATTGTTGAACGGATTGGCGTGTCAGCATATAGGTTGGATTTGCCGGCAAACTTCCCAGGTGTTTATAATGTATTTCATGTAAGACAATTACGAAATTGTGTGCAAAGCAGTGGGCAAGTCTTGGATGCTGTGCCCTAGTTGGAGCCTAATCTTTCATATGTTGAGGTGCCGGTCCGCATCTTGGGTACTCAAGATCGGGTGCTGCGGACAAAGTCTATCCTGATGGTGAAAGTTCTATGGAAGAATCAGGATTTGGAAAAAGCGACTTGGGAGCTAGAGTCGGCTATGAGGGAGGCTCACCCTCAACTGTTCCCCTGATTTGATTGGTACGTTTTCTTTCTAGTAGCTCATGTTTGTTACTTTCCTTCTATAAGTAGAAGCAATGTATGTAAAGTTTCGGGACGAAACTTTCTTGTAGGGGGAGTGACTGTTACACCCCCGAATTTTCTGCGATTATTTAATTCTCATTTGGCGTTACGTTGACTCGTTTCCGACTTGTGCCGTTTGTTAGAGAGTGGTCTTAGCTCTTTAGGTCCTTGTGTGGTTGTTGGTAGCCTATTAGGCAAGATTCCCTAGCAAGCCGGGTCTGTTTTGGTGACCGGTGAGACCTCTTGGGGGATGCTTGTGTTTTGGCTTCGGGTAGTGATAATCCGAGTTTTGTTCGTCGAAAGTTGGTTTCGACTTCGCCGTTGCGTTCGTAGCGTGGGTATTTAGCTACGGTGTGAAATTCGTCAATTTCTGAGATGGTTCGGTTTTCGCGTCGTTTTGATATTTCGTGTAAGTAATTAATAATATATTATTAAATTTCTTAAAAGAACATTCTTATAAATAGCCTTAGGCTAGAATTTAGGACTGTTCATTGTCTCTTTTCGGGAGAAACGACCGCCTGTTCGAGAGAAAGAAAACCGCCAATCCCGCTGGCTTCGGACGGCGATTCCGGGATCGTTTGTGGACGGAATTCGATTTCGAAGGCGGATTTGGATTGCTCTCGCCTGGACTTACACTCTGACGAAGTTTTCATCTTGTGCTGTGCTGCTGGTGCCGAGTGAGAGGAAGGGGCCGACCAACCTTCGCTGGAATTTGAGGCAAGTGGTGCTCCAACCCTTGCCAAGCTTTTCCCCTTCCTATGTTCTTAGTTGTTGTTATCATACATGTTCCTGAGATCAATTATTTTACTCTGGTTTCCCGTCAAAATCATCGGATCTTGAATCATGAATGCTCCTGTGCATTTTTTTTCTTCTTTCTCAAGTTCTGTAACTCCAGGTTTTTTTGGCCGGGCCGCTGTATTCTTGACTTTTATCAGATTGTCACATATTAATCTCGGATTGGGTAGTACTTAGTTTTCTTCTTATTCCTCCCTTGCTGTTAAGTTTGCCCAGTTCGGGTGCTGGGGTAGTGAAGATGAGTGCTAGAATTGACCCTCATGTTGGTAGTCGTTGCCCAGTAAGTTAGGTAGCATTAGATTTTCATGTTTGTAGAAGTTCTGTGGGTAGTGTTGACAGCGTTGAGTACACTCAACGCTGCCAGATCGACGAAGATCGTCGATCTGAGTTCGACGGAAATCGTCGAACTGAGATCGACGATCTCCGGCTGCTAGATCGACGAAGATCGTCGATCTGAGTTCGATGGAAATCGTCGAACTGAGATCGACGATCTCCGGCTGCCAGATCGACGAAGACCGTCGATCTGAGTTTGACGGAAATCATCGAACTGAGATCGACGATCTCCGGCTGCCAGATCGACGAAGATCGTCGATCTGAGTTCGAAGACAATCGTCGAATTGGGATCGACGATCTTTGGTTCTGTGTTCGACGAAGGTCATCAATCTGAGTTTGACGAAGATCGTCGAACGGAGATCGATGATCTCCGGTTGCCTGTGATCGAAGAAGATCGTCGATCTGAGCTTGACGTTGTTCGTCGAACTGGGTTTGACGATCTTCGGTTGTCTGAGTTCGACGAGGATAGTCGATCTGAGTTCGACGAAGATCATCGAACTGAGATCAATGATCTCCTGTTGCCTGAGATCGACGAAGATCGTCGATCGGAGTTCGACGTTGTTCGTCGAACTGGGATCGACGATCTCCGGTTGCTTGAGATCGACGAAGATCGTCGAGCTGAGCTCGACCTTCCCGTGATCTGAGTTCGATGAAAATCAACGAACTAAGATCAGTGTTTTTCCTGTGATCTGAGTTCGACTAAGATCGTCGAACTGAGCTCGACGATTCCTGTAAGCTGTGTTCGACGATTTTCCCTCTGTCGTCCCTTGTTTTCCCGAGTGAATCCCGCTGGGTTTGGGGTTATTTTGTCGGCTGTTTCTTTTTCTCTGAACGCCGAATCGTAGGTGATGGCTAGTAGAGGTGGTTTTCTTTTTAGCTCTTAAAAGGGGTGGGGTTTTGTGTTGAGCCGTGGCCGCCACTGTTTTTCCCAGGTACAAGCTGGGTGTGGGTGGTTTGTAGGTCCCTAGTGCTCTCCCTGTGCGACCCTTGAGCTTATTTTGTTTTGGTGATGGTGGTTTGGGGGACCGCGTTTGCCTCCAATCCTGAACCATGTGGATTTTTACTACTGCCATAAACTCACAAATTAGGATTGTTAGGTGTTTCTTCTTAGTAGAATGCAACATATTGTGGCAAGTTTTCTATTATCTTGCCTTGTAGCCTCTACAGGATTTGAGCAGGGCCTGTTGTTGTTTTCCTTGTGCTTGGTGTACTTTGGCTTACTATGGACAACACTAGCTTTTACTGTCATTTTTATTACTCTCTTTCATTCCATTTTGATATTATGCTCTAATTCAGAATTTCTTGTTATACTTGCTGAGGTGTTCTTTCTTTGGATGCCTCAGGTTTAGAGCAGTAGCTGGTTGAGCGGCTGGTTTTTCCTTGGTGATTGTTGTGGATCCCTTGGGTTGCTGGGATCTTCCTCCTTGTTTTTGTGAGGTAGTTTTCTGTTATTTCTACAGACATACATGCTCGCCAGTGGGTTCGTGTCATGTTGTTGACGCCCGCTGGTGGTTTTTACTTGTGATACTAGATATGTTTCTTTTACTGCTACCTTTCTAGAGATAGTCTACTTGCTCATGGGAAGATTTATGCTAGGTTACTAGTTACGTTTAAACCAAAAAACACTATTATAAGTATATATCATGATCTGCACGTTTATGAAACTCATACAGTACTTTCTAAGCAACGTAAAAAGGATCGTTTTTTATTTATAATATAAAATAAATCTAGGGTCTTGCATAATATAAGTTGACCTCGGGGTGTCGCTTATGAACTCTCTTAGGATGTCAAATATAAATAAAGTATTTTTCGCTATGTATAAGTATAGTTTTTAAACTTTGTACTAGATGATCCTCTGAGCCGAGGGATACGGCCTTTAAAAATATAACTGATATTTTTAATCTTTAAACTTATGAATTTTCATAGTTTAGTTAGCTAGTGTTCGCCTGAGCGTCGACAGTTATCCCCTGCTCGACGTGACATCACGACGCGTGTTTTCTAATACTCTGATACTTATTAAATTCGGAGAAAATGCGGGTTGTGACAACCACCTTCGTTGTGGTGGTTGCTAGCAGTTGGTGGTGGTTTGGATGCCGGAGGAGGTGTTTTCTGGCGAACCCAACACCTCATTTTTTCAAGGAAATTCTCCAAATTTTTCATTTGGATCAAGATCTATTAAGCTTGATTTCTCAACCTAGGGATCTAGGATTCTAGCACAAGGGGGAGGAGGAGAAATGGACCTTATTCCGGGCTTGGAGGCGGCTGCTTCAACGGGTGGCCATGGTGGCGGTGGTTTCCGATGTTCCACTTCCAAATTTCGTTTCTCCACCAAATGCAGTGATCCAAGACTCGATTGTGAATGCTTGAGGCCTTCCATAGGTGATGAAAGGGTTGTACTAGGCTAAGGAGTGGTGTTTAAATATCTGTCATGGAAGGGGGTGGTAGGCCATGGACATTAATATCCCTCCTTGATGGTGGCCGACTGGAATTGATGGGATTCTCCTCCCAAGCATCAGGGGAGATAAATGGTGGGCTTAAGGAAGAGGAAGGGTGTGCCGAATGGCCTCCCTCCATTAATTTTTTTTCTCTTTCCTTCAAAAATTGGAAATTCCCCCATTAATCACAAATTAAAAGTAATTAAATCCCAATAATCAGAATAATTATATTAATAAGAATAGTAGGTTGTAGGATGGGCCTTAGTCCAAGCCTTAGCCTATAGGAAATGGGTTGAGCCATTATTCCTCTCATTTAGGCTCCACTTTTGTAACACCCCCTCTCCGTCACATAGCATATAGGAGTAGGTCCGGCCGGGGCCCGACGCCATATACCACAGACAGACCGGGTGGTTACTCAATGGAAACCATCCAACAAATAACAACGTCCTACACAGAGCATTCTAGCGGAAGCAATTAAAATTGTTGCATTAATAAAGAACCCTACACTAGCTTGAATGTCCACTACAAAGCCAACAGGAATGAAGTACAAATACACAAGTACTGGCCTTAAAGCCTTACAATTGTTTTTCTCAAGTTACATGTTTTCCAAACCACGGCACGCAGGCCGGTCATACATGAATAAAACAGGTAAACACTCTAATTAGGCCTTCGAGGGCCGGCTCAGCGATTTGGGCTTTGGCCCGCTATTTACCGCTCGGCTCTGCAGCACCTGCAAGCAACAATCCACCACACGGTGGCAAACAAAAGTAACGGTCAGCTATGCTGACCAAATTATAACGATCCCGCCCCGAAACTCGGGGCGGCGATGCTCCTTCCCTGCACTTTATTAGTATAACCAAGCAGTAATGTAACAATACTACATCACAGGCGCAGGCACGCACGGCCATACGCCCCGTGATCTCAGGGTACATTCTCGGTGATCACGGTCAAAGTCCTCCGACTCACCACCGCCCCCAGGACGGCAATATCTCGTGAGCAACTGGTCTCTCTGGCCACTGCCTAAGATCCTCCATCTATGCCAACGGCGAGTACCACATACCTTAGGTCTCTCTAACCGAACGACATAGATCGGGTACGGTTCCACCTGACCCGTTGCTCACACCGCAACGTCAATTAAGTCATCTGTGCGGGTCAAGCTTCCCCGAGTCCCGTATCTTCCAAACAATCACATAACCCAGTTATATTCAGGTTGGCTCCCAGGACACCATGTTGGCAGAACCACGCATCTGCCCAGTTTTTCGGGTGCACCTTGGAGTTAATCCCCAAGGCTCCCTAATGCAATCTACCACGTAGAAAACCCGAAAAACAAACATTCGCACGGAGTCTTCTCCGGCCATTTATGCAATGCAACATCAACGATCCAGACCAACTTGTCCGGGTACATTCTCGATTACGTACTCTACATGTACACAACGGGGTCTATTCAGGTCTACCCGAAGGAACGCCTCAAACTCACCGCAAACTCGCGAGAGCGGGCTTCCCTATGCAAAAGAAGTAGAGCTTCACATGCTCAAGTAGAGAATCATTACCCTAGCGATCTTCCTTGACGCCATGGAAATGTAAGCGGACGAAAAGCACCGCCCTCTCCTAGCCTCCGTAGATCCGAAGTTGGTTCGCGATTTGGAGCTCCGAAGCTCCGCCGGTGAACGGATCTAGACTTCTTCTTCCTCGTTGCTCTCCTCTCTCTCTAGAACTTAGACAGAGAACCAGCGAACAGAAGATAAGGGTTTTGAAACCCTACACTCGGGTATATCCCAATAAGAATAGCCTCCAGCCGTCGGATCCCAACATAAAGAAATGTACGGCTATGATCCTGGTCTGACATGGAAAAACTAGGCCGAAACAACGCACGGTTCACAAACCAGAGCAGGACACGTCCGCGACAAACTCAAAATATGTCTGGACATTTAGTCGAGACCCTGCCAAGACCCCTATGTAGACACTCTGTGTCGACACTCTGTGTCGACACAGCACAACCTGTGTCGACACTCTTTATCGACACCTTTTGTCGACACAACACAACCTGTGTCGACACTCTGTGTCCACACCCTGTGTCGACACAGCACAACCTGTGTCGACACTCTGTGTCGACACCCTATGTCGACACAACACAACCTGTGTCGACACTCTGTGTCGACACTCTGTGTCGACACTCTGTGTCGACACAGCAGGCCCTGTGTCGACACAGCAGGCCCTGTGTCAACATAGCAGACCCTGTGTCAACACAGTAGACTGTGTCAAACACGCCACAACTCGCCAAGGACACGGCCTATGACATGCCCGTGTCCCAGGCCGTGTGACCCCTACCAAATTCCTAACTTGGCTCAAAACGCCTCCTGTCGCTCTTTTGAGTTTTTGGGCGTTACAACTCTCCCCCTCTTAAAAG
This sequence comes from Platanthera guangdongensis, assembly GCA_039583875.1. Taxonomy (NCBI): domain Eukaryota; kingdom Viridiplantae; phylum Streptophyta; class Magnoliopsida; order Asparagales; family Orchidaceae; genus Platanthera; species Platanthera guangdongensis. Next base: position 180,213,627 of record CM077151.1, on the reverse strand, counting down.
AATTTTGTCCACGAAATTATATAAAGGAAAGATAAGCATAAAACTTAAATGGTACCTGAGCAAAACAACTCCGGGTACTCCTCAAGCATAGTCTGCTCTTGCTCCCAAGAGAGCTCCTCCCGACCGCAATTGTCCCAACGGACCTTGACCATCCCGATCTCTTTATTGCAAAGCCTCTTGACTTCCGAGTCCTCAATACGCACAAGCTTGACCTTCGTCGTCAACCCTTTATTGACCGGCACTTGATCGAACGTGATCACTTGGGTAGGCTCTTGCACCGCCTTCCGTAGCACCGATTTATGGAATACATCATGTAGACCACTAAGCTCCACTGACAGCTTCAACCGGTACGCTGCTTCACCAATCTGCTCCAGAACCTCAAACGGTCTAAGGTACCTCGGGCTTAGCTTCTTCAAGCACCGCACCCGCGAGACACCCTTGAACGACTTGATCTTCAAGTACACCCAATCGCCAATAGCGAACTCCACGTTCCTGTGCTTGGCATTATAGTACTTAGCCTGGCGGTCCTGAGCGATTAGCAACCTCTCCCGAATGGTTCTCACCAAAGAAGTAGCATCCTCCACCTCTAGTCGCTTGTGCAACTTTGACTCGCCTGTTTCCAACCAAGACAATGGAGTGCGACATCTTTTACCATAAAGGGCCACGAAGGGCGCCATTTGTATGCTTGCTTGGTAGCTATTGTTGTACACGAACTCCACCAAGTATAGGTGGTCTTCCCATTACTTTCCAAAGTCCATGACACACATGCGAAGCATGTCTTCCATTGTCCTATTGACCCTCTCGGTCTGAACATCCGTCTGCGGATGAAAGGCTGTGCAAAAACTCAGCTTTGTTCCCAACATCTGCTGCACCAGCCTCCAATTATTGGACGTGAACCGCCCATCTCAGTCACTCACGATGCTGCGGGGCACACCATGAAGCCGCACAATATTATCCACATACAACTTTGCCAATTTCTCAACCGGATCATCCTTCCTATGCAGAATGAAATGCGACACCTTCGTTAGACGATCTACGACCACCCAAATGGCGTTGTTCCCCTTTTGCGACTTTGGCAACCCGTGCACAAAGTCCATAGTAATGTCGTCGAACTTCCACTCCGGAATAGACAAGGATTTCAAGAATCCTCCCGGCTTTTGGCACTCCGCTTTCACCAAGGCGCAAGTTTGACACTTCACCATGTAGAGCGCCACATCCTTTTTTAGTCCTGGCCACCAGAACAATTTCTTAACATCGTGGTACATCTTCGTGCTCCCCGGTTGAATTGAGTACTTGGTATGATGCGCCTCGTACTACAATTCCACCCGTAAATTGCCCACGCTTGGGACGCACAGACGACCTTCTTTCCAAAGTAATCCGTCGTCCACAACGAATTGGGAATTTGACCCATCCAGAGCCTCTATCATGAGTTGCTTCAGGGCATCCATATCCAAAGTCTGCCGAATCCGATCAGCCAGGTCATATTGGACTTCAGTACAATTCAATACTGCTTCAGCACTTGATGTCTTATCAACGCAAAAGATCTCCAATGCCTCCAACTCCCGAACCAACAACTCGTCATGGACCGACAGCCAATTGGCTTGGGCTGGGGCCGGCGACTCAACGCGTCCGCCACCGCATTGCCCTTACCAGGCACGTAATGGATCTTGAATGTATAGTCCCCCAGGAACTCCATCCATCTATGCTGCCGCATGTTCAGATCTTTCTGATCAATCAAATACTTCAGGCTCTTATGGTCGGTATAGATATCGACCCTTACCCCATACAAGTAGTGCCCCCACAACTTCAAGACAAAAATCACGGCCGCTAACTCCAAGTCATGAACCGGATAATTCCTCTCGTGCACTTTCAGTTGTCTCGAGCCATACGCTATAACGCTTCCATGTTGCAGTAGCACGCAACCCAAACCACTGCCCGAAGCATCGCTATAAATCTCATAACATTCGGTCCCACTCGGCGAACACAACACAGGCACCGTGGTCAACCGACATTTCAACTCCTCAAAAGCTCGCGCGCACTCCGGCGTCCAAACGAACTTCTGCTCCTTCCTCGTCAAAGTTATGAGAGGCAACGCTATCTGCGAGAAGTTCTCTACGAAGCGCCTATAATAGCCGGCAAGCCCCAGAAAGCTCCGGACTTCCGCTACCGTAGAAAGCTCAGGTCACTCTCGTATCGCAATAATCTTCGCCGGATCCACTACAATACCTTCCCCACTCACTATATTACCGAGGAACGCCACTGAGGACAACCAAAACTCACATTTCGAGAACTTGGCGTACAATTGAGTCCTCCTTAGCGTCTCCAAAACCAAATGAAGATGCCTGAAGTGATCTTCCTCACTCTGCGAGTACACCAAAATATCGTCGATGAAGACGATCACAAAATGGTCCAAGTACTCCCTGAAGGTCCTTTTCATCAAATCCATGAACACCGACGCCGCATTGGTCATCCCAAACAGCATGACCATAAACTCGTAATGCCCGTATCTTGTACTGAACGTTATCTTAGGGATATCACTCTCCCTTATCCTCAGCTGATAGTAACCAGACTTGAGATCCAACTTAGAGTACACCGTCGACCCGACCAACTGATCAAAAAGATCTTCGATCATTGGGATTGGGTACTTGTTCTTTTCCATTAGCTTGTTTAACTCGCGATAATCAATACAAAGTCTCAAGCTCCCGTACTTCTTCTTTATAAAGAGGACTGGTGCGCTCCAAGGCGACGAACTTGGACGCACAAACCCTTGCTCCAACAACTCTTGAAGTTGCACCTTCAGCTCCGCCATTTCTTTAGGCGCTAGCCGATACGGTGATCGTGACACAGGCTTCGCACCTGACACTAGTTCAATAGTGAAATCTATCTCCCGTTGAGGCGGGGATCCAGGAAGATCGGCGGGGAACACATCAGGGTACTCAGCTACCACTGAAATACTATCCAACATAGGCTTCGGCTTTGCAACCTCCACTAGTGTAAAGAACAGCTCTGCACCAGCACGAACCACCTTCACCACCTGAAGAGCAGACATCAACGTCTTGCTCGACCCTTTAAAGCCCGTAAAAGTCATCTCACGACTTGCTCCCAACTTGACTTCCTTCCGACTGCAATCAATATAGGATTGCTGCTCCGAGAGCTAGTCCATGCCAAATATAACGTCGAACACTACCAACGGTAGTAACGACGTTTGCAGATCGAACTCTTGATTCCCAATGCGAATCTTAACACCGCAGATTTTATCCGCGCGCATCGAACACCCATTCGGTAACAACACATCCAACTTGTCCTTTGCCATCGAAGAAGGTACTCGGATGCACGATATGAATCCTTCGGACAAGAATGAGTGTAAAGCTCCCGTATCAAAGAGTGCTCTCGCCGGAAACTCACAAATCAAAACAAATCCTAAACAAGCAGTGGTAAGGTAACATACGCATAATAAGTATTTAAAGAAATTTAACTTGTTACAAATTAAACCGTACCTATCACCACATCCGCTTGTTTGATGGCCTCATGTTTTAACATCCCATTTCCAACTAGACCCCTAATAGTGGTTTTGGTCATGACTAGGTCATGAAAAAATCCTAGGAAGCCCAAGGGGGCCAAGTGAACATGGGAATGTAGGTGAGACCACTATGGTCTGCAAATAGTAAATTCCTGAACCTTAGTTTAAGATAACCATGGGGCTTCACCAAGACTTCAAGACCCCACCAAGGTCTCATCAACCCATTGTTAGATCCATTAGAGCACTAAGGACCCATTGGGGTCCACCCAAGAGGCTAAGTTGACTAAAGTCAACTCTAACCCTAAATGGGTCAACCTAACCTACATTGGTTCAAACTGACCTGCACAAGGGCCAATTGAAGTTCCCTTAGCCAAGTGGACCCCACACATACCTTCATAACCCTAGTGAGAGGCCAATGGGTCACCAAGGACCCATTGGGGCCAACCAAAAAGGCTAAGTTGACCAAAGTCAACTCTAGCCCTAAAGTGGTCAAGTGCCCTGCCTAAGGGTCAAGTGACCTCCAAAGGGCCAAGACAACCCTACCTAGGACTTAGGGAGGCCAATGGGTCACCAAGGACCCATTAGGGCCAACCTCAAAGACCAAATTGACCTAAGTGAATGTCCACCGAGTGTCAACTATCTTCACCTATGGGGGGGGGGGGAATAAGTGACGTGCAGCGTTTTTGCGGAATTTAAATTGTACCTGCACACGGAAATAAAACAACACAGCACAACAGAGTACACAAGCTATTTATAGTGGTTCCCCGACTTGGGTACATCCACTTTCCCCCTTCGACCTATCTCCCAACAAGGGACGACTCGGTCACTTCTCCAACAGGATTGAAATCCAATCCTTGCACTATTGGAAGGAACCCTTCCACACGTAGGAGTCAACACTCCCACAACACGGGTTGCACCCAACCCTTACAACACGGAACCACCGTTCCTTTACAATAAAAATAAAATAGAATGTACAAGAGATACAAACTACGTTTGGAGACAAGGGTGTCCCTCTTTGTTGACGACGTGTTCTTGAAGTCCACAAAGAGTTCACAACCCTAGATCTCTCTTGGAGAGGATCTCCCCGGAACCGGCGGCGGCAAGATGGACGGTGGCTAGGTTCACGGGATCTGCAGCAACAACGATGTGTGGCTGCTGTTCTTTGGAGATCCAAACTTCATAGCGAAGCAAGCTAGGTCTACTAACGGTCACACTAGGATCAATCGTCTCGATCGATTCGGATGGGGAAGATTTTCCCGATCTACAAATCAAGAGACAAAAGATCTCCGGTTAGACACGTGAGACGCTAAGCTTAGCTAAGCTTCTGTCGCAGGAGGATCTGGGCGAAACCACGATCAAACGGCGATCAACTTGGCGAGATCGGCGACGGCGGCGGCGGCGGAGCGGAAACAGCGATCTAGGTCACGTCGCGGCTCGCGTATTTCTTTTCTTCTTCGCTGCACTTACTGTTCAAAAATACCCGTGTATTTATACACTGTAGACACTTTCAATATGACCGTTGTGGGTCCCACAAGTAGAAACCCGAAATCCGGTTCAAAATAGTGCCAGCGGCAGAATCCGGTCCAGCAGCTTCCAGAGAAATCGCTAAGTAAAAATCGGCGAGAATCGCAGGTGATTCTCGATGAATCGGCGAGAATCAGTTAGTGATTCTCGACGATTCGTCGAGAATCACTAGTGATTCTCGCCGAATCACTTGTTGATTCTCAACGAATATTACTTGGTGTTCATGATCTGCTCAGCGATGGGTTCGGCGAGAATCACTAGTGATTCTCGCCGAATCTTACTTGGCACCGTTTTGAGGTAGCCGGATAGAGTCGGCGAGAATCACTAATGATTCTCGACGATTCGGCGAGAATCACTAGTGATTCTCGCCGAATCTGCGAGAATCACTTGGTGATTCTCGTCGAATTATACCTCGACGAATTTTCGTCTTTCCACCCAAGAGCTGCTCCTTGACCCATCCTTGCTCCTTGTCTGCTCTTGTATAAACACGGCCCTGTACTTGAAAGTAAGTGCACTCCAATAGAGAGAGTACTCGTAGGCCAACACACTGATCTGCTCAACGAGGGATTACGTCGTGCAGACCCGTGTATATTGACCTACTGCACCCTGACATTGGTGTGCACTTAGCGTGGAATAACTGCAAGCACAACTTAAGAGGTTTCATCAAATACATTGTGAATTCATCTTAGCTTGACAGGTGGCTTCCTCAAATCCAGGTAATTGTGGATACAATACCCAACAATCTCCCCCTATTTGACGAAGCCAAAACCCTACTAGCTAAGATGAATAACACCAACCAGATAATATAAACAACATTCAGAATTTAAATATGCAGCACAAGAGAATATAGGCAAACAAATCCTGACTTGAGTCATTCATATTTTTCAAGTGCATATATATATATATGTATATATACATAATCTCAAGATTGTTCATATAATAACAATAACCATTAATTGTTCTTAAGAGAGAATGACAAGCTATCAATTTTTGACTATTTTTCTTTGGCTAAGTCTTCCTTGAGTTTTTGCTCCAAATACTTCTTTCTTTGCCTCTCCATATACTCTTTGGGCTTCGGATAATATCTGGGAGGAGGAGCTTTATCTGCCGTCGTGTTGGTCCTGAAGAAGATGTTTCGTTTCGCTTCATACGTCTTGTGCATTTCCCACTCATACTGGCTGTATACTTCATTTCGATTGATTTCTCCTTTTTCCTGTAGCCAGAAGGTGTCCAAGATGATATTCTTTGAAATTGGACTCCACTTTTCATTTCTTACTTCCTCCTCACTCAGTCGAATTCTCTTTTCAGCTTGTGTCTCCTTGGAGGTCCCTTCTTGAGCTTTTCTCTTGCCCCTGGCTTTTGCTAGGGCCTCTTGGTCAAACATGCTCATCAGTTTTGCTTTAGAAATAGCCCTAGCATCAGCTTCAATCATGGGAACATCTGCAGCACTTACTCCCTCAGCAGCACTTACTCCCGCAGCAGCCGTAGTAGTCTCAGGAGCATGAATACCTGCAGGATTCAAATCGACGCCTAACGCCTGTTGGAGCATCCACCAGCAGCTGTCATAGACATATTTGTTTGACTGTTCGAAGTTTGTGATCATGATTTCTTGAAGCTCGGCCATCTTAGCTATATATTCCTTCTCCCCCTTTTTGGCTTCGACTGCGATGGAGTTTGCATAGGAGTGCAGTGAGTCATCAATATGCGTTGTCGTCCTGGAGAATTCAGTGACCAATGCTTGTTGATTGGCGTTGAGAGTTACCATATTACCGTCAAACTTTTGAATGTTGTTTGCTACAACATGAGCATTCTGATTTACTACTGCAAGAGTATCGGTGTTCTTTTTCAATCCGGCCATAAGAAGTGTGACAGCTTGGCCGGCCGCGGTATACGTTTCTTCAAATTTCTTGTCCATCATGTCAAGTTTATGATTGATCTCCACCATGTTCTTGATCATGAGATTTTCAGACTTCTTAATCCTTTGCAGCATTTTATTCTGAGCTTTATCAAAGGAGGCTTTAAGCTCATTCACTATGCCCTGAATGATATTCACGGTATGAGTGGCTAGATTATCTCGTAGTGGAAGATCCGGAGGCACTTCTTGGCCTTGCACTTCATCAGATGCACCTGTAGAGCTGGACAGGAGCACAACCTCTAAGGGTAGAATACTGGCAGCATCTGTAGATTTCTCGGACTCCCCCTCCACTCGTGCACCAATGTTTTCAGGAACGATTTCAGGTGCGTGCTTGTCAGATGGAGGTTCAATGAGATCCTGAGTCTCCAATGCTTCTTGTCCCGCATTGACATCTTCCTCTCCTTCATCATCCATGAAATCATCTTCATCAGCATCCTCTTCCAACTCTTGGTCAGCAGTCCCCTGTACATCAGTTTAGGCTCCTTGATCGTTCCGATTCAGGGCCTCCTCATTCTCCGGCACAGCTTCACTGTCTTCTTGTATATCTACCACAGCATCTCTGGCCATTTGGGAGATGTCAGCTACGATATCAGCATGAGTGGGTAGAGGCTCCCCCTCAATTCCTGCAGTCAAAGTATCAGGAATTTCACTGGGGGTTACTGCTGGAGATACGTCCTGTTGTTCTTCCACGGGAGCCTGCCCAATTCACCTCTCCCATCTATCAAAAACACTCGAGTCCATTTTCTTGAGGTAATGTATAGGAATACCTTTACTCATGTCATATTTATCTCCATTCAGCTGATTGAGATACAGACTGATGATTCGTCCAAAGCTCGGAGATCTCAGGGTGTACTTTATCTTCTCGAACAGTAATGCCCCCCAGTTGAACCTTTTACGGCAGACAATTGCCACCAGGACCTTGAACATGTCTGCAGAGATATGGTCATGAGAGCCTGGCTTGCAGATGAGTACTTTTCCGATTATATCTGACAGAAGCTTCCCTTCTTCATTCATATCCTTGCGCTTTATTGACCGAGTTCCTCGCGGGAGACCACCGAATAAGAGAGTCCTGGTTTTGTCTTCTTCCTCAAGATAGTCCTCATGCTCCGAGCTAGAGAGCTGTAGGAAGTGGGTCAGCTTGCTGGCAGACATCTTGATCTTTGCCCCAGCCACCTTGCTTTTGATAAGAGAGTCGTCATTCCGGAGTTTTGTGGTAGCGAAGAACTCCAGCACCTCTTTGTCCAAGATTTTGCACGGGTGCTCCAGGACGAATGAGAGCCCAGCCTCTTCCAGCATCAGAATGATGTTTCTGAATTCGTCAGAGGCATGAGAGAACCCTGTTCGAACTAGCTCGCAACCAGTGACCAGCCCAGCGGTTGTCCTTGGAGCCATTGCAGATCTAGGGAGAGAAGCCCTACTCTACGCTTAATTAAAAATCAAAAAGGAAGCGACACTAGTGAACAAGTCCACGTAAGGGTGAGGGGGGTGGTTACCTAAAGGCGTAGACGGTGAGATAGTTCGATGAAGACGAGGGACACCCGATGAGTGCACGCGGAGAAATTCCTAGAAGAAGGAATCGAAACCGGGAGAGATCGTCGGTGAGAAACTTCCCTGGGTGAGAAACTTCGGCGGGATTCTTGCGAGAAACCTTCGGTGAGAAACTAGCGGATTCGGTGAGTTTCCGGCGGAGTTCGGCGGGATTCGGCGGGATTCGACGGAGCCTGCACGATTCCTGGTGAGTTTCCTGCGGAGTCCTGGGGAGTTCTTCTTCGCTCGACGAAAATCCTGCGGAGTTCTTCTTCGCTCGACGAAAATCCTGCGGAGTTCGGCGGGATTTGGCGAGAACCTTGCGGGAAGACGATTCGGCGAAGACCGTGTGGGATTCGTAAGGAATGTGAAGAGTCGGCGGGAATGGGATTCTCCTTAAATGTGATTCTTCTTAAATGTGATTCTCCTTAAGGCCAAGCTCGACGAGTTAAATGGGATTCTCACGGTTTCCGTTTGTCTAAGTTAATTTGAAAGTCTTCTAACTATATAAGATACTCCTTAAAGCCAAGCTATTAGGGTTTGAGCCGGCTTTTCCATATAAATTAATTTAAGCATCTTCTAAGTATGTAAATACTTCGTAAGGCCAATCTACGCTGGTTTTCAGTGAACTAATTTAAGCTTGTAGACGTTAGATCTCAAGTCTACCAGGGGAATTTCCGATAAGTCTTCAATATTGTATCTATGGTTTATGTTCACCATGTTAACATATCCTTAGATATACTCACACAATGGTGTAAATATAGGTATAACTATATATACATATATATATGTAAATGTGGATACAATATGACTTAAGTCCTGGAATTGATCAAACATACCTGGGATTATGAGAGTTATCATTTAGTCCCTCAGGTAAAACATTTTAGGAGCTCAATGTGAATATGCTCAAGTAGATATCACATCTGGTATTCCAGACGCTTGTTCCAATTTAGTCTTGAGCCACCTACTGTCTAGTTCCCATCATATTCACGGGAACCTAGACTACCCTGCAAGAAAGAATTACTTTACCTTAGGAACCCAAATCATATTGGGTCCTAGGTTCCTGTTAGCATAAGCACTCGACTGCCTTCCTTCAGAAAACCTGTCAGGAAGGCTACCTCTGCTCAGAAAATGTGGATAGGCCCTTGCCTTTGGCACAGAGGGGTTGTGCCAACAGTCGATGGCAAAGTGTCCCACTTTGCCACAGCACCAACACGGGTGAATGTTCTATCGCCGTTTCTGACCTGATCTAGTGACTGAGGTAGTCACGGTCCTAGGTCTTAACGGGATAGGGCATGATCTCCTAACAAAATTTCCTCTTCCACCGTGACACGTGGAAGGGTGGAAGGAATGCATGTTGCGAGCGTCATGAGGCCGGGGAGGTGGTGCCTTCCTTTCAGGCATCCCCCTTCCTGAGGCCCCATGAAAACTCACACCATGACTTCTAACTTCCTTGTCCTGTGTCCTCGGGTGGTGAGAAGTGTTCCGTGAGCTGGTACATGCAGATTCACACCGAGTTGAGGCAGTGGCAGTGAATACAAAGGGCTCAGAATGTGCCTTAGGTATTCTCTCATGGGTGGCCACGACGACCCTTGCACTACGGGTGTCTCCACATGAGGACAGATCACCCTTGCAGTGACCACGATTGTTCCTGTGGTCATACTTGAAGGCATGATGAGTTGCCTTCCTGCTTGGAGTGGGGGGTCGGAATACCGTTTCCCCATTTCTCCTCGAATTGATAATCCGGGAGATCCACCCATTTTCTTGTTTTTTCTTTATAGCATCAACCTTGGAAAAGTTTGATACTATTCTTTTCTCATTCTCTAGACTACTTTCTAGAGCTGAGATTTTAGAGTCGTTGACCTTGTTGGATGACAATTGGAGAACCAACAAGATCTTCAGTCGAGCAATCTCTTGAGCTTTCTCCTCAGCAAGTAGGTTGATTGTCTGAAGGGCTCTCTTCAGGGAATCAGCATTTTCTGAAGAAAGGCAGTTCCTGTCTTCAGAAACTTCAAGAGAGACGGGGCAGGATGAAGAAGTTACCTGCTCTTCTGTGTTATTGTCATTAGAGCCAGTGACCATTGTGTCATCCTCATCAGAGCTGCTTTCCTCACTGGCCTCTTCAGTCTCTAACACGGACACTGGAGCTCTGATGCTGTCCGAGAGATCCTTGCCTTCATCTTCAGAGGTGAAGACCCCCACATAGGCTTCATCCTCTGGTTGACAGTAGATTCCAGCTTTCTCTGACCCCCCCATCAGCTCAGAGATCATCACCCACATAGATTTAGCCGTCCTACATTTTTCCAATCTAGAGCGAGAAGCTACAGACCAGATATCCAAGATAATTTGACGAATCCTCTTGTCCAAGTTAAATAGTGACAGTTCCGTCTCTGACATCTCTGCAATGCATTTGGGCACTTCGATATTCTTTCCAGAGCAGGAGGTCTTCATAGGAATAAAAGGACCCTCTTCCAGGATGAAAGATGCTCGAGGATCGATAGCCTCCAAGTGATATGACACCCTCATCCTCCAGACGGGATAATACTCCTTTGTACATGCGGGAAGTCTTAGTGGCGATATCTCATAATCCAGCTCCATGCTTATGACACCGGTGGCAGGATACTACTCAAGGTGTAAACCTTTTTGATGAGCAACCTCCCTCTGATACCACTTGAATGTCCACCGAGTGTCAACTATCTTCACCTATGGGGGGGGGGGGGAATAAGTGACGTGCAGCGTTTTTGCGGAATTTAAATTGTACCTGCACACGAAAATAAAACAACACAGCACAACAGAGTACACAAGCTATTTATAGTGGTTCCCCGACTTGGGTACATCCACTTTCCCCCTTCGACCTATCTTCCAACAAGGGACGACTCGGTCACTTCTCCAACAGGATTGAAATCTAATCCTTGCACTATTGGAAGGAACCCTTCCGCACGTAGGAGTCAACACTCCGACAACACGGGTTGCACCCAACCCTTACAACTCGGAACCACCGTTCCTTTACAACAAAAATAAAATAGAATGTACAAGAGATACAAACTACGTTTGGAGACAAAGGGTGTCCCTCTTTGTTGACAACGTGTTCTTGAAGTCCACAAAGAGTTCACAACCCTAGATCTCTCTTGGAGAGGATCTCCCCGGAACCGGCGGCGGCAAGATGGACGGCGGCTAGGTTCACGGGATCGGCGGCAACAACGATGTGTGGCTGCTGTTCTTTGGAGATCCAAACTTCGTAGCGAAGCAAGCTAGGTCTACCAACGGTCACACTAGGATCAATCATCTCGATCGATTCGGATGGGGAAGATTTTCCCGATCTACAAATCAAGAGACAAAAGATCTCCGGTTAGACACGTGAGACGCTAAGCTTAGCTAAGCTTCTATCGCAGGAGGATCTGGGCGAAACCACGATCAAACGGCGATCAACTTGGCGAGATTGGCGACGGCGGCGGCGGCGGAGCGGAAACAGCGATCTAGATCACGTCGCGGCTCGCGTATTTCTTTTCTTCTTCGTTGCACTTACTGTTCAAAAATACCAGTGTATTTATACACTATAGACACTTTCAATATGACCGTTGTGGGTCCCACAAGTAGAAACCCGAAATCCGGTTCAAAATAGTGCCAGCGGCAGAATCCGGTCCAGCAGCTTCCAGAGAAATCGCTAAGTAAAAATCGGCGAGAATCGCAGGTGATTCTCGACGAATCGGCGAGAATCAGTTAGTGATTCTCGACGATTCGTCGAGAATCACTAGTGATTCTCGCCGAATCACTTGTTGATTCTCAACGAATATTACATGGTGTTCATGATCTGCTCAGCGATGTGTTCGGCGAGAATCACTAGTGATTCTCGCCGAATCTTACTTGGCACCGTTTTGAGGTAGCCGGATAGAGTCGGTGAGAATCACTAATGATTCTCGACGATTCGGCGAGAATCACTAGTGATTCTCGCCGAATCGGCGAGAATCACTTGGTGATTCTCGTCGAATTATACTTAGACGAATTTTCGTCTTTCCACCCAAGAGCTGCTCCTTGACCCATCCTTGCTCCTTGTCTGCTCTTGTATAAACACGGCCCTGTACTTGAAAGTAAGTGCACTCCAATAGAGAGAGTACACGTAGGCCAACACACTGATCTGCTCAACGAGGGATTACGTCGTGCAGACCCGTGTATATTGACCTACTGCACCCTGACATTGGTGTGTACTTAGCGTGGAATAATTGTAAGCACAACTTAAGAGGTTTCATCAAATACATTGTGAATTCATCTTAGCTTGACAGGTGGCTTCCTCAAATCCGGGTAATTGTGGATACAATACCTAACACTAAGTCAACCATAGCCTAGGTTTGGGTCAAGCTAGCCCAAATGGGCTAACTCAAGCTCAAGCCCAACTCACTTGGGCTAACCATGTTTTGGTGGTTGAAATAAACATGTGGGCTGCCATTGGGTTAGGTAGGAGTCAAAATTCAGCTTGGTGTATAGGAGAGAGAAAAAAGCTTCAAAGGGAAGAGAGAGAAAGAGAAGAGAAGTAATGGAGGAAGACTTGGGCTCATCCTTCCCCTTCCCCAACCTCCCATTCATTGCATTAAGACCAGGAAGGTAGCCCCAACTCAACCAGCTACTCCTTGACTGGCTGGAGCCAGCATTTCCCCCTACCTACCATGGCCGCCAAGCTTGACTAAGACCCAATAATGGCAAATGCATTCCCAGCCACCTAACACCTCATTTCTTGTTTTTAAAAGCTTCACTGGACTCCAAGGAGTCAGTTCCACCCCATACCCGAAGGAGCCAAGGTGTTTCACAGTGCTGTTGCAGAATTCCGACCACCACCACCACCACCATGGCTTCCCGATGATCGATAAGACTTCAGGCCACCAGAAAGGTCCTCCTCCACTCCTTCTCTCATGGATAGTTCTTAGCAATCACTAGGTTCAAGGTTCGCGCTCAATTAAGCCCGAATCAAATTCGAATTTTCATGGTTTTTCCATGGAAATCCACTTCTCGGGATCGCCGGAAAATGGCTCTCCGGCGGCTGTGCCGCCGCCTGGCGACGACCACCACCTCAACGGAGGTGGTGGTGGCGGTGGCCGGCCGGGGAGGTGGCCGGATCGCCGGCGGTGGCATTTGGAAGTTGCTCCAAGCGGGACGAAACGCAGCCATCGGCTGGAGCTTGAGGATGACCAGATCCCGTCCAAAATGCGCCAAGATTCGTGCTAAATATGATTTCAAACTATAGTATTATAAATTTCATTTTTATGATTTATGTCACACATTATATAATTAATGTATTTAATTTTTAAAAATAGCTAGAGGCACTGTATGAGAAAATGATCAACACATGATTTGTATCCCCTTGGGTCTACGTTATTTTAAAATTGGTTTGAACAAATTTGGGTGCTTGGTTTCACCAGGGCACCCATTTTGGTGGGGCCTACACATAGTGCTAGGAAAAAATTAAATTGAGTGCCCACACTTTATCTTTGGTCCAAATGAGTTGCAATTTTGGCAGGGAGTCACCCTAGACTATATCTAGGTGATGACCAAAAATGGGAATTTTTGGGGACAGTTTTTCTATAGTTTTGTTAATTAGTTAATTTATCTAGGGTAAATTAATTTAAGGGCCAAATGACCTCCAAACTCACCCAAATTTTGGTGAGTGGTGCTTGGGGTCATTATAGTGCTCTGGTTGAAATTTGATCACAATTGGATGTGGACTAGACTATAATCATGGAACCCTAACTTTACCTTAATGAGGGTATTTTGGCCAAAAAGTGCACTTTTGATTTTGAGTGAACAAATCACCTCAACAGAGGCTGAAATTTGGGTCACTGACTTGGTATGGCATTTATCACCTCCCCATGGAATGTGGAGTAGAGTGGAATTGATTTGCCCTAAGATCCTAGGCCAAACCCTAAGGAAGGACCTTTGTGCCTTGTGAAGGGCATGAGTCCTAAACACCTTGGATGAACTTCCAATTTTGTTTGGAGGGTGCTAGGGTAGATAAAACCCTCTGGTAAAAATCTTAAAGGATTTTGAAAAGGGTAGGGCCTACAAAACTCTAACCCTAGCTTAGGGCATAAAACTTATAGTGCTAAATTAGGTTAGCAAAACTCCTTGAAATATAATGAAATTTTGGTAGTGTGGGAATAAAGATATATTGAGCCTCTGGTAATTTATTGGGGAATTTTGGATCAATATTGTTAGCACTTCATTTGCAACCCATGAGATTGCCCTAATTAATAATTTGACTATTATGATCTCACTGCAGATTGAAAGGTCATGAAACTTTGGAAGAGGTAGTTTTAGACCATATTGAACATATGTGAATTTTAATAGAATTTTTGGATACATAATTAGGGCATCAACTTCACAAGTGCATAACTTTGGGAACATGCTAAATAATTCTTACAGAGCTTAATACTTGATGAACAATTATGAAACTTGATAAGTATTGTTCCAAGTTCATTATAATCATATCAGAATTTATTTGGAATTTTTAGATGGATAATGTTTATACCTTGTTCATTAACACATTAACTTGGAATTTTATGACAAAATCAAGTATAGACTTTATTATTCAATGATAAATTGTGAAACTTGATCTAAAGAATTTATATGTCCTTATAATCATACTTGGATTTTATCTGAATTTTTGGAAGCATTATTTCTGTACATACCTCTTAAAATGATTTATTATGAGATATATTTGAAAATACAATTATGGGCCTAAACCTTGCTCAAAAATTTGAAGACTTAGGCTTTAGAGTTGATTATTCATTTTGTAATTATCATAAATTTAGTGGAATATTATCTTGTCTGAAATTAGTACTTCATGTTCAAACTTGGGCATTTTGGCTACTAAAATAAATAAATAAATTATCAGACAAATTAGAAAAATTATGAATTTCTGGATTTATGCTAAAAATGTCATATTAGCTCTCTAATAATTATCATATGGGTACTGGATGATTAATTGGTGTATCTCCCATTTTACGAGTCATATAGCTTAAGTGGTCTGCATATAGTAAAAACTGCAGAAATTATGTTTGAGTATAATTGATGCATGTCTTGTGATTAGTGGTATGCTGGTTTGGATGGTTGAAAATAAGTTCATTATTGGTAGTAGGATGAGTAGAGGGATGGATTGATTAGAGTTAGGCGGTGCCCGGGATCGACGAAAGATCGTCTTCCCCGTAGGGAGAAAGTGTTTAATGTACTAGGGCTAGGTTCAGTAAAATTAATTAAGGGTCGGGAATTCGGGTAGCAACCAATAATAGTAAGTGCCTTGTGAAAGGGAGCTTTGGGCGTAATCCCATCGTAGTTCCTAGTGCCTTCGAGAGCCCTTCATGGGGTATACCTTGGGCAGTCCTAGGCTAACGTAAACGGTAGGAGTGATAAATCTTAAAGAGCAACTAGAATAATTAGGGGTTCACTTTCACACACCCCGGTGTCTCGGGGAGTTGGTTTGACTCGGTTGATATTTGTGAGGGCAGGATGGCCCGACGAGTTTCGGCTCGATTGTTTGAGACGGACATTATGGTTCGGGGAGCTTCGGCTCGGTTTTGAATACGATAAATTTGCATGTGCATAAAGGGAAAGAAAATTAAGGTGGTGGGTCTTCGGTATTGGAGGGTCGATGCACCGACGCCAATACGCTGACTCGGCAAGTGTGGTTAGCACTTCGCCAACAGAAGTCCGGTGCGCTAGCCGGCAAGAGTACGCAGGAGTCCGCTTCGTGCACCAAGCGTTGAGGCGTACGATAGGTCTGACCGGTAGTGCTTTAATGGTTTAGAGGTGGGCGAGGCCCAACCCACTGCTTCGGTCTGCCACTACGGAGGTATCCTGGGAGGTTACGACTCCAGAAAGGGGGAACTAAAGGTCTGTGTGCACAGAGTCGGGTGTGTGTGTTGTACTTGCATGTTCCATCATACCCACTTACATGTCATAGAATAATCGATTCATTTAACCCTGACACCTAAAGTATAAGTGGAATGAGATGCTTATACATTAGGACCTGCAAAACGACCCCTTGGTCTATAAGCTTGTGTGGGCAAGTTTATAAATTAAGGTCAATTTTGATATATATTTACTGCTGTTTGATAACCGACACCCCAATGTATAAATTGGTATGAGACTCTTTATATGATGGGAGCCTTGCAGAAGACCCCTTGGCTTATGTGTTCTCACATAAGTGAAGGTTACTTTTCATACTTCATCTTGTTGTCAATATCTATTATAGAATTGCTAGTATAGGTCCGTTGCCATCTGTTTTGTTATTCTCCACCTTCATGTCCTCTCCTTTCCTTCTCACTTCTCGGTGCCTAGGAGCCATGGGGGAAGGGGTGGGAGATGATAGGAATTAGTCTTTTAGACTAACTGTTTTCGAACCACATCATTTTAGGGGACCACGGAGTCCAGCATGGAGGAGCAGCCCCAGAGGTCGGCACGCTTGGAGATCGGGCAGTCTAGTTCCGGAGTTCAGATAGCAGGGACTGTGAGTCCTGAACATAATTAGTTATAGTATTTGCTTCCACGTTGAGAGATTTGTAGTGAGGACATGATGTACTGGGCATGAGCCTGAGATCTTATATTTCTGTATATCTGTGGACACTCCCTTCGTGGAGATTATCTTTACGATATGTGATTATCTGTGGACTGCTAGTTTGCATTTACTTTATTGTGCTACTTTTCTGTGATCGAATTGGCCGACAGAATCGGCGCTTTGTGGTGATGACCCTTCATGGCGTGAAGGAGTCACCGCAAAATGGCGGTTCTGGGCCTAAGACCCCGGTGTTGAAAAATAAAAAAAGGGGGGGGGGGGTCTTACAAGTGGTATCAAAGGGAAAGCTCGATCAAAAAGTAATAGTCCACAACCCCTGGGTCACCCCCACGCGAGTTTAGTTTGGGGACAAACTAAGCAGCGGAAGCAATGGTGTGCCCATATGGGGGAAATCACATGTAAAAGTCCACTTTATCTCTTCCATTCATTCTATTTGTACGCTAGATAACAATTGGAATTCTTCTTTGTAGCCTGCGGCAAACCCTGCCTCCAGCAGGGAGCACTTTAGGCTGCGAAAATCTCATCTTATAATTCTTTAGTAAATGAGTTAGACTCAACCCACTAGGAGACATGACTTGTAATACCCCCCCCCCCTCCCCGGATCCCAAAACACGGCACGAAGGGGGAGTCTTATGCCCGGAAGAGCCGCCTTGCGGTAATATTAGCACACGGGCTAACCTGTACCACAAGACGCCTATTCCGCCGGCTACAACAATATCAATAAATCATGCCAACCCAACCAAATAAATAAGCAAGAGAAGTCAAAATCCACACTAAGTAATATATAATGTCCAAAACATGAAATGATGAGAAGCTAAACATGCTTCTACAAAATATCAGAGTACAGCTAATCATTGCCCAAACGGGCTACATCAGAGTAATCAAAATACTAACATCAGTAACCGACGGTATCGACGGCACCGTCACATCAGGCCCTGTCGTCCTGGCCTGGCTGTCCTGCTGCGTAGTCTGCGGCTGCTCTCCCTGCGGCGTGACCTCCTAAAAAGGAAGACGTAGCAACCGTTAGTCGAAACGACTAAGTGGTTTCACATCCGCTCCCCCGGCGACTCCTCGACACCGGGCGGAGAAAAGGAACAAGAGTATAGTATATAACAAGTATGCAAGTAAAGGAGTATAAGCAGGTGGCAAGGTACATGAATATAATGTATAATCTAACAGTTCTACAAGCTATCATCATATAACAACAGGTGTAAGGAAATCTACAACAGGAAAGTAACTTAACTTATAAGAATGCCCATACAAACTTATAAGTTAAGGATCGGGTTACATAAAGTAACTCATCGTATAGGAGTGCCCATATAAACTTATACGATGAGGATCTTGTTGTGCAATGTTATGAAATGCTATGAATGCTATGCAATGACTCACCCATGCACACCCATATAATTGCTATGTCGACACAGACTATAGTTCCCACTTTTCGAGCAGGTAGCTAACCTCTCAGGCATCAGCCGCCGTGGCCAGGCGATGACAGTAGAACGGGCACTTCTACTACTAGCCGGGTATCACACTACTTCACCTAGGCCTCCGTACGCCTCAACGCTAAGAGCACAACAGCGGAGCCCATGCGTACTATGGCCCAGCGGGGTCTTGGGTAGATGTGCACCAAGAACACAGCCCGAACTGGCCTTGCGTGACCCGGAAGGGGCCTCGGAAGAAAGCACGAGGACACAGCCCAACCGTTCACATGGCCGGAGGGGCCTCGGGACTTGAACACCGAGGACACAGCCCAAACCGACCAAGTCTAACTGCCAACTCCCGTCGGTGTGACGACTGGCGAGCCCGTAGACCTGCCACACTATCCTTAACCCAGGATTATGACACCGCGTGTCGACTCACACCACATGCAAATACCACAGCAACATATCATGGAAGGGGCCTCGGAAGTAAACACGAGGACACAGCCCAACCATCCATCCACACCTTATCTCAACACAACCAAAACAAGTGACGGTCAACACCGCACTTACATCCCTTCACAATACTACCCGTAGGGAGACGACTCTCTAAGTATTGGACTACAAGACTTGTTTCATTAATCAAACATGTCCATGATCATAATCTATTCATCTATATGACTTTCCAAATGATGACAATGTAATATAAATATGGTGGGCATATGAAGATCTAACACACTTTCCATTTGATAATGTCATAATATAAACATGAAGTGCCCAATTTTCCATCTTTCAATTTCTACCAATTCAATTCATTTAAATAAGATTGCTTCACAATTTGATAATATGAAATCTGATTAATAAGCTACTACAATCATGCAACAAATGAATACTCATAAGTGTTCAGCCAAGCCAAGTATCTTGCATTATTAATTCCACCGAATCAAAATTCATTTTCCATTAAGCCCAGAAATTAGGTGCAGGCTGCATCTGGACAGCAACTTCGACCGGAGATTCCCGAAGCTACAGGAATCCTGTGAAGACGTGTAACCCCACGATGGAAAGGTCTTTCCGAGATCTACAACTCTTGTATTCAGGCCTCGACCCAGATTTGAAATTATCCTATTTGAAATCGTACTTGAATTCCGCTGCGTACAGAACGCAGTTTCTGCATACAAGATTTATAGAACACCAATTTCGATTAGACTTTCCCGTGGCTACCGACTTCGCCAGAAGTCGTGCAACAATTCGTTGGAAAGGTATTTTCAAGGGCTTCAACTTTCGTGTTTAGCCTAAAGCCCAGATCTGGCCATATCACACTTAAAAATGGCCACGAAGTTCACTGCGCGCAGAATACGGATTCTGCACGCTTCTTAAGGCGGAATGAACGGCATCGGTTCATCTTCCTCCTCAAGGCGATTCTTCCCAAATCATTCCAGCAAAACTGCTCCCTTATTCACCCTCAAGAGGCCAAAACCCTTCACGAAACCATCACTTATCATCACATTGAAGAAGGGCGTGGTTGAAGAGATCTAAAACCTAAGACACAAGTCTTAGCATGGCCTTTCCTAGAAAACTCCTCCTCACCATCAAGACTCTCTTGAGTCGATGTCTCTATTAGGAAAATAACTATAGATCTAGCACCAAGGGAGAGGGTAGGAAACTCACATTGGCTCCAGCGGTACCACCATTTCCGGCCATGGATCTCGTAGTTCTCCTTGGCGGCATCTTCTCTTTCACGGCAATGGCGGATCTCCTTCGGTAGAACTTGCTCCAGCAGTTTCCCTCTCACCAGGAGTTCTCACAGGAATTTGGGGATGAAATGAAATGAAAACGGCTAGGGTTTTCTGTCCCCCTTATATATAAAATGTGACACGGGTAGGGACACGACGTGTCCTTACCCGTGTCCTGCCTGGCGAAGCGGCAACGACAGTTTCCATGTCGGTTCAATACTTGACACGGGTAGGGACACGCCCGTGTCCCGACCCGTGTCCACATGACACGGCCGTGTGCCTGGCCGTGTCCTTGGCCGTGTCCTTCTCGGGTTGCATCTCGACACGCCTCGTCGAGCTCAACTCGACGCACACGGGTAGGGACACGCCCGTGTCACTACCCGTGTCACTTGGTGTCGACACAGTTCGATGATCTCGACACGGATCGTCGAGCTCAACTCGACGCACACGGGTAGGGACACGGCCGTGTCACTACCCGTGTCACTTGGTGTCGACACAGCTCGACGATCTCGATACGGCTCGTCGAGCTCAACTCGACGCACACGGGTAGGGACACGGCTGTGTCACTACCCGTGTCACTTGGTGTCGACACAGCTCGTCAGTCTCGACACAGCTCGTCGAGCACAACTCGACGCACAACGGTAGGGACATGGCCGTGTCGCTACCCATGTCGCTACCCGTGTCACTACCCGTGTCACTACCCGTGTCACTACCCGTGTCACTACCCGTGTCTTTTTACACTGATTTCTCCACTTCTCCACAAGTGCAGTCCAATTCCCTGCACTTCTCAGGACTCGAGTCAACCCTCCTGACTCAAAACACACACACTAGGGGCCTAGAGTGATTCAGGACGTTACAAATCCTATAAACAAAATAAAAGATTTCGTCCCTGAAATCAAGCTTATGCTGTGGGGAGAAGAGCATAACAGGAAATTTAACATATGCTTTTAAATAAGATTACCTTGAGCAAACAACTCCCGGTAGCGTTGCTGCATCAAATTCATTGGCTCCCACGTGTACTCCTCTTTCCCATGATTCGACCATAGTACCTTCACCAAGGGTACACTTTTGCGGCGCAAAGTTCTTGTCTCGCTGTCAACAATCCGCACCGGCTCTAGTCGCACAGACCTATCTGATGCCACTGCACCATCAGTAGTGGGAATATACTGGTCGGGCCGCAACAGTGCTTTTCGAAGCGACGACACATGGAACACGTCGTGGAGATTTTCTAGTTCTGGTGGTAACTCCAACCGATAGGCCAACGGGCCAATCCTTTCCAATATAGTATAAGGCCCAACATACCTTGGGCTGAGCTTTTTCACTCCACGCACCCGCGACACTCCATGCATCGGCCGAATCTTGAGGAACACTTTTTCGCCCACTTGGAACTCCACCATCCAGTGCTTTTTATTGTAATATTTCGCCTGTCGACTTTGAGCCTCCAACATGCGATCCCGTATCAATCTGACCGCCGCATCAGTATCATCTATGTATTCATTTCCCAATGCCTTCGGATCTTCATCTTGCACCCAAGACAAGGGAGTCCTGCACCTTCTCCCATAAAGGGCTTCATGGGGCGCCATGCCGATGCTCGCCTGATGGCTATTATTATAGGAGAATTCCACTAGTGGCAAGAGCCTTTCCCATGTCTCTCCTCTGTCCATCACACATAACCTCAATAAATCTTCCAGTGTCCTGATGGTCCTTTCAGACTGCCCGTCCGTCTGTGGGTGGAATGCAGTACTAAAGGTTAGGCGCGAGCCCAAATACGCCTTTACCGCCTTCCACTCATTGGATGTAAATTGACCATCCCGATCTGAAACAATTGTCTTGGGCACGCCATGATACCGTACAAATTGCTCCACAAAAAGGCGTACCAAAACATCCACGTGTGCTTCTTTCTTCATTGGAATGAACCGGGCCACCTTTGTCAGTCGATCAACAATAACCCATACTGAATCATTCCCGGAGCGGGAACGTGGTAACCCATGAACAAAGTCCATGGAGATATCCTCGAACTTCCATTCGGGGATGGGCAGCGACTGCAACAAACCACCGGGACTCCTGCATTCAGCCTTCACTCTTTGACATGCTTCACAATGAGTGACATAGTACCGGACATCCTTCTTCATTCCGGGCCAACACATGGTCTTTCGCAATCCGGCGTACATCTTAGCAATACCCGGGTGCACTGAATATTGAGAGGAATGTGCCTCTCTCAAGATATCCTCCCGAATTTTGCCGCCCTTGGGAATATAGAGTCGGCCACGAAAATAAACGAGGCCGTATTTGAGTGTGTACTCATCGGTGGTCCCATCTTCAATTGCCTTGATTGCCGGGGCCAAGGCCGCATCCACTCCTTGCTCCACCCGAATCCGGTCTCGGATATCACAAACTATGCTCATGTTGGCCAAATATTCCGCATACTATGCCGAAGGAGCCTTGAATACTAGAGTAATTTCCATCTCCTCGATCATCCGAGCCAACTCCATACTCATCAACTGAGACTCTGGGCTAGAGCCTGGCACTTTTTTACTCAAGGCATCGGCTACCGAGTTCGCTTTACCGGGGTGGTAGTTCATGGTGAACTCATAGTCGCATAGAAACTCCAACCACCAGTCGTGTGGTATAGGCGTCTTGTGGTACCGCAAGGCGACTCTTCCGAGCATAAGACTCCCCCTTCGTGCCGTGTTTTGGGATCCGGGGAGGGGAGGTCTTACAAATGGTATCAGTTTGCCACGATCCTCAACTAAGAAGTCATTCAACAATGGTGCCACCCCCGTTTGGTTAGTCAGTTTGGGGACAAACTGACTTAGCGGAAGCAGTGGTGTGCCCATATGTAATTCACATTAAGTTTGTCCAACTTTGACCTTAAGTTTAGCCAACCTGACCACAAATTTGTCGTGTATGTGTAGGTTCCACTGCATGTTGAGCCGATGGGGGGTACTCCTACCCCTCCTGTAACATCACATTTCCAACTAGACCCCTAAGAGTGGTTTTGGTCATGACTAGGTCATGACAAAACCCTAGGAAGCCAGAAATGGGCCAAGAGATAGGGGACAGAATGTGGAAGATCATCATGGTCTGCAAATAGTAGAACTCTGAGCATGGTTCAGGATGACCATGGACCACACCCTAACCCCAAGACCCTACCACAACACCCCTAATACCTTGGGAGGCCCATTAGAGCCAAAAGGACCCATTAGGGTCAGCCCAAGAGGCTCAGTTGACCAAGGTCAACCCTAGCCCTAAATGGGTCAAACTAGCGTACTTAGGGTCAATTGACCTACTCTTAGCCTAGAGGACCCCACCTATGCCCTCCTAACCCTAAAGTGAGGTCAATGGGTCACTAAGGACACATTGGGGTCAGCCCTAGGGGCCAGGTTGACCCAAGTCAACTCAAGCCCCTAATCTGGTCAAAGTGCCCTTACTAAGGGTATGTGACCTCCAAAGTGCAGGGTAACCCTACATAATCCTACCTAGGCCTTAGGGGAGGCCAATGGGTCACCAAGGACCCATAGGGGTCAACCCAGTTGGTCATGTTGACCCAAGTCAACTCTAGCCCTAGATGGTCAAAGTGTCCTTGCCAAGGGACATGAGACCACCAAGAGGCCCAACCAACCCTATTCAAGTAACCCTAGACCTTAGGGGAAGCCAATGGGCCACTAAAAACCCAATGGGGTCAACCCAGATGGTCAAATTGACCAGGTCAACCCTCATTTAGGTCAAGTCAAACCTAGCCCAAAAAAAAGGGCTAACCCAAGCCCAAGCCACTTTTCCCTTAGGCTAACCCCACCCCCATGACCATCATAATCAAGTGGGCTGCATTTAGCTTGTGAGGTTGACTAGTCAACCAGAGGTGACTAGGAGAGAGAAAGGAGCTCCCCTCCATGATAATGGAGGAGAGAGAAATGGAGGAAGAGGAAGGGGAAGTGGAAGGCCGGCCAAGGGAGGCTAACAGCCACCATTTATGGCTGCAATCAACTCCTCTAGGGGAGAGGAGTTGATTCCAGCCGTTTCCCGGCCACCAAGGGATGGGTTCAGCCCCCCTCCACTCTACCCGAGCCACACCTTTAATGGTGTTAATGGCCATTGAAGAACCAGCCTCCCCTCTCCCCCATTTGCCATTTAAACACCATCAGGGGGCCAAGGGGATCATTTTAGAGCGTTTACCTGGAGGAGACGAGCCATCCCACTGTGCTGTTGCAGAAGCCGAGCGCCGCCGTCGTCGTCAATGGCATCCCGCCGCTCCTCTCGCATCCAGGCCACCAGGAAGGTCCTCCCCCTCTCCTTAACTCATGATTAGATCATAGCAATCGATAGGACCAAGGTTCGGGCTCAATTGAGCCCGATCCAATTCGGTTTTTCATGGATTTTTCTGAAGAAAACTCACCTCTCGGAATCGCCGGAAAAGGGGTTTCCGGCGGCCAAGCCGCCGCCTGGGGATGGCCACCACCTCAACGGAGGTGGTGGTGCCGGTGGCCGGCCGGGGAGGTGGCCGGGTCGCCGGCAGTGGCGTTTGGAAATCGCTCTAGGCGGGACGAATCGCAGCCGTTGGCTCATTGGAGAAGATGACGGGATTCCGTCGAATCTGCGTCAAGATTCGTGCCTCCCCTGATTTCAAACTATAGGATTCATTTTATATTCATGTGTATTATGTCACAGATTTTGATATATTTGGTTTTAACTTTTAAAAATACTTAGGCCCCTCTTCAGGAAACGTCACCAACACAAACGTTGTAGCCCTCTGAGTCTATTTCACTTTAAAATTTGTTTGAACCCGTTTGGGTGTAAGGTCTGACCAGGGCACCCATTTTGGTGGGACATACCCTTAGGGCTAGGCAGTCATTAAATTGAGTGCCCACACTTCATCCCTAGCCCAAATCTGTTGAAATTTTGATAGGGAGTCTATCCTAGCTATACCTAGGGCCTGTCCAAAAATGGGAATGTTTGGAGAAAATATTTCTATAGTTTTTATAAAAATTTAATAATCCATAAATAAATTAAATAGGTGCCCTAAACACCTCCAAACCCTTCCAAATTTTGGTGAGTGGTCCCTGGGTTCATTTTAGGTATCTGTATAAAATTGCATTTAATTTGGATGTGTTTTGAATAGGTTTTGACCCAACCCTAACTATACCTTAATAAGGGCATTTTGGTCAAAAGTGCACTTTTGATTTTGAGTGACCAAATCACCTCAACAGAGGCTGAAATTTGGGCCACTGACTTGTTATGGCACTTATCACCTCCCCATGGAATATGGGATAGTGAGGAGTAGATTTGCCCTAAGTTCCTAGGTCAAACCCTAAGGAGGGACCTTTTGGCCTTGTGAAGGGCAGGAGTCCTAAACACCTTAGATGAGCACCAAATTTTGCAAGGAGGTTCCTAGGATATATAAAACCCTCTGTTTTAAATATTAGCAAATTGTGAAAAAGGTAGGGTCCCCAAAACCCTAACCCTAGCTTAGGACCTAAAACTTATAGTGTAGGTTTAGGTTAGCTAAACATCTTGAAACTTAACCAAATTTGGGTAGTGAGGGGATTAGGGTATTTTGAGCCTCTGATAATTTACTTGAGAAATTTTGATCAATATTTGTAGCACTTCATTTGTAATCAATAGTATTGACCTAATTAATAATTTGGCTATTGTGGTCTCACTGCCCATAGAAAGGGAATGAAACATGGGCAGAGTTAGTTTTAGGCTATAATAATCTTGTATGAATTTTGTTAGAAATTTTTGGATATCTATTTAGGGCATCTACTTCACAAGTGCTTCATTTTGATTACATACTAAATAATTCTTGCAAGAGCCATTACTTATTGAAAAATCATGAAACTTGCTGCATAGTGTTTCTAGCTCAATAATATCATGTGGGAATTTTTGTGGAATTATTTGATGGTTAATTAGTATACTTTGTTCATTAACCCATAAATTTGAAAGTTCATGAGAAAAATCAAATATAGCCTTATTTTTAAATGATAAATTATGAAACTTTTTCTAGGGTATTTGTAGGCCGTCACAATCATCCCTGAATTTTCCCTGAATTTCTGGAGTCATTATTACTGTACAATCTTTTAAAATAACTTTTTATGAGGTATCCTTGAAATTAAATTTAAAGGCCTAAACCTTGCTGAAAAATTTTAAGACTTAGGCTTTAGAGTTGATTATACATTTTGTAATTATCATAAATTTATTGGATCATTATCTTGTCTGAAATTGCTACTTCATGTTCAAACTTGGGCTTTTTGGATATTAGAATAATTAAATTAATTATCAGACAAATTAGGGAAATTATGGATTTTTGGATTTATGCTTCAAATACTATTTTAGCACTCTAGTAAGTTTCATAGGGGTACTGGATGAGTATTTCATGTACTTCCCTTTTTACGGCTCATGTAGCTTAAGTGGTCTGCATATAGCAAGATTGCAGGAAATCATTTTTGATATGAATTAGAGCACGTGAGAGGGATCTTGATGGTTTGCTGGAAAGATAAGTAGAGTGGGCTGCATCTATGGATGTTGAGTGAGTAGGGTGTGATTTTGTCTAGGGCATAGAGCCGTTCGGGTCCGACGGAAGATCGTCCTACCCAAGGAGAGTTGGAGTCAAATCACCCTAGGATTAGCATATCGAAACATGAGAAAATAATGGGTAAGGGAATCAACCAATAATAAAATAAGTACCTTGCGAAAGGGAACGCTGGGCGTAATCCCAACACAGTTCCTAGTGCCCCTTGAGAGCCCTTCACAGGGAATACCGGGGGCAGTCCTGGGTTAACGTAAACTGTTTTAACAAGCTAGAAAGAGTAACTTAGTAATTAGGGTTGCACATTTCATAGACACTGATGGCACGGGATGTTAGCTGGGAGCTTCGGCTCGGATGGTTTAAAGGCGGACTTTGGGTCCGGGGAGCTTCGGCTCGATTGTTTGAGACGGACGTGTTGGTCCGGGGAGCTTCGGCTCGGTTCTTGATTACGCTAATTTGCATGTGCATAAAAGGAAAGGAAATTAAGGTGGTGGGTCTTCGGTATCGGAGGGTCGATGCACCGACGCCAATACGCTGACTCGGCAAGTGTGGTTAGCACTTCGCCAACAGAAGTCCGGTGCGCCAGCCGACAAGAGTACGCAGGAGTCCGCTTCGTGCACCAAGCGTTGAGGCATACGATAGGTCTGACCGGTAGTGCTTTACTGGTTTAGAGGTGGGCGAGGCCCAACCCACCGCTTCCGTCTGCCACTATGGAGGTATCCTGGGAGGTTACGGCTCCAAAAAGGGGGAACTAAAGGTCTGTGTGCACAGAGTCGGGTGTGTGTGTTGCACTTGCATGATCCATCATACCCACTTGCATATCATAGCATAATCGTTTCATTTAACCCCTGACACCTAATGTATAAGTGGAATGGGACGCTTATACATTAGGACCTGTAAAACGACCCCTTGGTCTATAAGCTTGTGTGGGCAAGTTTATAAATTAAGGTTAATTTTGATATATATATCTACTGTTGTTGATAACCGACACCCCAACGTATAAATCGGTATGGGACTTTTTATACGATGGGAGCCTTGCAGAAGAATCCTTGGCTTATGTATTTTCACATAAGTGAAGGTTACTTTTCATATTTCAGCTTATAGTCCATACATGTTATAGAATTGCTAGTATAGGTCCACTACCATCTGCTTTTTGACATTCTCCACCTTCAAGTCCTCCCCTTTCTTCCTCTCCGCTCGGTGCCTAGGAGCCATGGGGGAAGGGGCGGGGGATGATAGGACTTAGTCTTTTAGACTAACGGTTTTCGAACCGCATCATTTAGGGGATCGTGGAGACCAGCATGGAGGAGCAGCCCCAGAGACCGGTGCGCTTGGAGGTGGGGCAGTCTAGCTCCGGAGTTCACACAGCCGGGACCGTGAGTCTCGACCTTGAGTAGTCTTTCTGCTTCCGCATGAGTGATCTTTTTGTAGTGAGGATTTGATGTACCGGGCATAAGCCCGTTTTTGCTACTCTGTTGTTTTATTTCTGTGGACACTCCCTTCGTGGAGTTATATTTTATTATGACATGTGATTTTCTGTGGACTGATAGTTTGCATTTACTTCTTTATGCTACTTTTCTGTGATCGAAATCGGCCGGCAGAATCGGCGCTTTGTGGTGATAACCTTTCGGGGCGTGAAGGAGTCACCGCAAAACGGTGGTTCTGGGCCTAAGACCCCGGTATCGAAAAAAAGGGGGGTCTTACACCCACGACGGCAATATCTCGTGAGAAACTGGTCTTTCTGGCCACTGCCTAAGACCCTCCATCTATGCCAATGGCGAGGACCACGTACCTTAGGTCTCTCTAACCGAACGACATAGATCGGGTACGGTTCCACCTGACCCGTTGCTCACACCGCAACATCAATTAAGTCGTCTATGCGGGTCAAGCTTCCCCGAGTCCCATATCTCCCATACAATCACATAACTAGTTATGTTCAGGTTGGATCCCAGGCCACCATGTTGGCAGAACTATGCATCTGCCCAGTTTTCCGGGTGCACCTTGGAGTTAATCCCCAAGGCTCCCTATTACAATCTACCACGAAGAAAACCCGAAAAACAAACATTCGCACGTAGTCTTCTCCGACCATTTATGCAATGCAACATAACCGATCAAAACCAACTTGTCCGGGTAAGCTTCCCACATCATGCCTATATCCGTTCTCGATTACGGACCCTACATGTATACAACGGGGATTATTCATGTCTACCCGAAGGAACGCCTCAAACTCACCGCAAACTCGTGAGATCGGGCTTCCCTATGCAAAATAAGTAGAGCTTCACATGCTCAAGTAGAGAATCGTTACCCTAGCGTTCTTCCTTGGAGCCATGGAAATGTAAGTGGACGAAAAGAACCGCCCTCTCCTAGCCTCTGTAGATCCGAAGTCGGTTCGCGATTTGGAGCTCCGAAGCTCCGCCGGTGACCGGATCTAGACTTCTTCTTCCTCGTTGCTCTCCTCTCTCTCTAGAACTTAGACAGAGAACCAGGGAACAGAAGATAAGGGTTTTGAAACCCTACACTCGGGTATATCCCAATAAGAATAGCCTCCAGCCGTCGGATCCTAACATAAAGAAATGTACGGCTACGATCCAGGTCTGACATGGAAACACTGGGCCGAAACACCGCACGGTTCACAAACCGGAGCAGGACACGTCCGCGACAAACTCAAAATATGTCAGGACATTTAGTCGAGACCCTGCCAAGATCCCTGTGTCGACACTTTGTGTCGACACTCTGTGCCGACAACCTGTGTCGACACAGCATAACCTGTGTCGACACTCTGTGTCGACACCCTGTGTCGACACTCTGTGTCGACACCCTGTGTCGACACAACACAACCTGTGTCGACACTCTGTGTTGACACCCTGTGTCGAGGGTGTCGACACAGCACAACCTGTGTCGACACTCTATGTAGACACTCTGTGTCGACACTCTGTGTCGACACAGCAGGCCCTGTGTCGACACAGCAGGCCCTGTGTCGACACAGCAGGCCCTGTGTCGACACAGCAGGCCCTGTGTCGACACAGCAGACCCTGTGTCAACATAGCAGACTATGTCAAACATGCCACAACTCGCCAAGGACACTGCCTATGACATGCCCGTGTCCCAGGCCGTGTGACCCCTGCCAAATTCCTAACTTGGCTCAAAACGCCTCCCGTCGCTCTTTTGAGTTTCGGGGCTTTACAACTTTGACCATGGTTGACTTGGGGTGTTGACTTGGTCAACCGATGGGTTGACTGGTCCCATGGGCTACTCTTGAGTCCTATGACACCTCCTTGTGCTTGTTTGGCCTAGGTGGGACCCCAATTGGGCCAATTTGTCCAAAAGGTGTAGGTTTGACAAAAATTAGCCTAGATTTGACTTTGGTCAAATTAGAGAAATTCACACCCTCATGATGGGGCTTTTGGGTCCACTTGGCCCCTAATGATAGTATAAAGCTAGGGGTGAGGTCAATTTGACTATAAGAAGTCTAGTCGAGCCAATTCGGGTTGAGTTGAACTATGTTGAGTTAGGGTTGACTTTGGTCACTATGTTCAATTTGGTTGACCTAGCCATGAGTCCATTGGTCAATTACCTCCCCTTTAGGGTTAAGGAGGTGTTAGGGAGCTTACTTTGAGGCGGTGAGTTCATTTGGGTGTAAATTGGCCTAGCTTGACTTGTGCACATTTGGGGTGCACATAACAATTTTCCTTAGCTCAAGGAGTTTTAGGGTCGTCTCCTTGACCTAACTCGGCACTCAAACCCTAACACCAGCAATAGTTCTAGAAGGGCTATTGATGTTACATGCGGGAAAGGGAAACTTAATGTGGTATCCAAAGAAAAAGCTTAGTCTTCCACCGAAGTGATTTCAGGTTTGATTTCGGCCTAGTTGCTTGCTAATAGTTGTATGTTTATTGGTGGTCATATTAGTTACGTGTATGATTTTATAGGCGAGTTTATGGTAAAGAATCATTGAGTGCACGTTCTTTTTGATTCAGGTGCTACTCATTCCTTCATGGCTATGAATTTTGTACACCGACATCGTTTGTTTACCAGTCAAGTTGATGATCTGCTTCGTGTTATGTTTCCATCCAATGATTCGGTGGTGCCTAATCGGGTTATCCAGAATTGTCCTATTCTCTTAGGTGGATTTCTAGCATATGTCGATCTGAAGGTGCTAGATTTGGAGGACTTCGATGTGATTTTGGGTATGGATTGGTTCTCCAATTATGATGCGGTCATCCAATGCAAAGTTAAGCGTTTGGATTTCAGGATGGATAATTGCCAACCCATGAGCGTGTTTGGTTTTTCACATTAGGACTCCTCAACCATATCTATGGTACATGCTCGAAACCTTCTAGAAACTGGTTGTAGTGCATACCTTGTTTTCATTTTGGAAGCTGCTAGTGATTCACCACGTGTCGAGGGAATTTTTGTAGTGTGAGAGTTTCCTGATATTTTTCCAGTCAGTCTCCCATATCTTCCTTCTATGAGAGATGTAGAATTTGTTATAGGCTTTTAGCCTGGTACTCATCCTATTGTGAGGGCGCCTTACCGCACGGTTCCACGTGAGTTGGAAGAGTTGCGAATACAATTAGATGAATTATTACATTGTGGTTTTATTAGGCCCAGTTCTTCGCCTTCGTATGCTCCAATTCTCTTTGTAAAAAAAGGATAGTTTTATGAGGTTGTGCGAAGATTACAAAGAGTTGAATAAAGTAACTATCAAGAACAGATATCGGTTGCCTTGGATCGATGATTTGTTTGACCAGTTGCGAGGTAGTACCGTGTTCTCAAAGATTTACCTGTCTTCGGGGTACCATCAGTTGAGGATTCGTGAGTCAGATGTTCCGCGAACTGCCTTTAGTTCCTGGTATGGGCATTTTGAGTTCTTGGTAATACCTTTTGGATCAACGAATGCACCCTCTGCTTTTAAGAACATGATGAATAGAGCGTTCAAGGAATTTCTGAATCACTTTGTGGTTATCTTTTGGATGATGTCCCAGTATATTGTAGAAATGTTAAGGAGCATGCCTTGCATTTACGCTTGGTGCTTTCCGTGCTGAGGGAGCACAAGTTGTTTGTGAAGTTAAGTAAATGTGAGTTCTGGTTGTCTCAAGTGTCCTTCCAGGGTCACGTGGTGAGTCAAGATAGAATTTCAGTAGACCTAGCAAAGATAGGTGTAGTTTTGGATTTGAAGAGGCCTACAACACCCAAGGAGATAAGGAGTTTCCTGGGGTTGGCAGGTTATTATAGGATATTTCTTCAAGAATTTTTAGTGTTGTCTGCACCCTTGACCAGACTTAGGGAGAAAAGCGCAGTTTTTGTTTGGAGTGACGATTACGAGGAAGCTTTTCAGGAATTGAAGGAGAGGATGTGTTCTGCACCTGTTTTGGTGTTACCCGCTGAGGGTGTGGAGTTTACCATTTATGTCGACGCTTCACGAGTTGGTCTTGGTTGCATTCTGATGTAATAATGAAAGGTGATCACATATAGATCAAGACATTTGAAGATAGAGGAAAGGAATTACCCTACTCATCATTTGGAATTTGCTGCGGTCATCTATGCCTTGAAGTTGTTGAGACATCTTTAGTATGAAGTGTCATGCAAAATCTATACGGGTCATAAGAGTTTGAAGAACGTCTTCACCCAGAAGGAGCTAAATTTGCTCTAATGTAGGTCGATGGAATATATTACGGACTATGAGGTTGATATCTTTTATCATCCAGGCAAGGCTAATGTGGTGGCCGATGCCTTAAGTAGGAAAGCCATGCTTGTCTTCAACCTCTCTGTGCAGTCCTTGGTGGAGGAGTTTTTTTTGATGAACATTACTGTTAAGGATAGTAGAGTGACAGCTAACTTGGAAGTGGAAGAGCCTTCATGGATAACACTTATGAGATTTCATCAGAAGGATGATCCCGATTTGCAACACCTCCAGAGTAGAACTGAAAATGGAGAATTACCGGATTTTTTGATTGACCAAGCTGGTACCTTGAGATATCGTGTTAGGTATTATATCCTCGCCGTTGTGAATATCATAGCAAAGATTTGTGATGAAGAACATGGTTCAAGTGTTGTTTACCATCCAGGTTCAACAAAGATTTATCGAGATCTAAAGAAAATCATTTGGTGGTCAGGTATAAAGAATGATATAGCTAAATTTGTATCTGAGTGTTACACTTGCCAGCGTGTTAAGGAAAATCATAAAAGGCCTGGAGGTAAGTTAACACCTTTGGATATCCCAACAATAAGTGGGAGAGCAATTCAATGGATTTCATTACCGATTTGCCGAGGTCTCCTTGAGGGCATGATGATGTATGGGTCATTGTCGAAAGATTAACAATGTGTGCTCACTTTCTGCCTTTTAAAATTGGCTACTCCATGGAAAAGATAGCAGAGCTTTATTTATATGAGGTCATCAGATTGCATGGTGTGCTAGTGAGTATTGGGTCATATCGAGATTCTAGATATGTGTCCCATTTCTGGTGGAGCTTGCAGGGAGCTTTGGGCACAGGACTCAAATATTTCACTACTTATCTTCCGCAGACAAATAGTCAAACGAAAAGAGTAAATCAGATTTTGGAAGATATG
The DNA here is from genome assembly GCA_039583875.1 of Platanthera guangdongensis. NCBI lineage: Eukaryota > Viridiplantae > Streptophyta > Magnoliopsida > Asparagales > Orchidaceae > Platanthera > Platanthera guangdongensis. The sequence continues at coordinate 180,180,337 of CM077151.1, read as the reverse complement.
ATTAGATGTTATATCCTGGACCATGGTGGGGCCTAGGACAAGAGTCTTGACCTTATGGAGTTTTCCTACAATAATGGTTATCAGGAAAGCTTGTAGAAGATGCCTTTTGAAGCCTTGTATTGGAGGCATTGTCAAACTCCCCTGTGTTGGGTTGAAGTTGGTGGGAAGCCATTGTTAGGTCCAAAGGCCTTAGAAGAGATGTGTGTTGTGGTAACTCATATCCGTGAGAAGCTTTGTTTGGTTCAAGAGCGTTATGAGAAGAAGACTAATCAGCATAGGGTTGATTTGGAATTCACAGTTGGGGACATGGTTTTCTTGAAGGTTTCTCTGATGCCAGGTGTTAAGAGATTTGGGAGGAACCATAAGTTGGATCCCAGTTATGTGGAACGTTTCCAGATCGTTGGGCTCATCGGATTGTCAGCTTATAGGATGGAGTTGCCTACTACCTTCTCAAGTGTTCATGATGTGTATCATGTAAGCCAGTTGCAGAAGTGTTTGCGCAATGAGCATCATGTAAATAATTTGATGCCCTAGTTGCAACCCAATCTTTCCTATGTTGAGGAACATGTCCATTTCTTGGAGACACAGGATCGAGTGTTTAGGAGAAAGACAATCCCAATGGTGAAAGTTTTTTGGCTGGATCAGGATGTCAGGAGCACAACCTATGAATTGGATTCTGCTAAGAAAGAATCTCATCCTCATCTGTTCTCCTTGTTTTCTTTGGTAAGAGTTTTATGTAGCAAGTTAGTGCCTTTTCTTTTCTCGGTGGTTCGAGATGCATTCTAAGTTTTGGGACGAAACTTCTTTTAGGAGGGGTGACTGTAACACCCCTGAATTTTTGATATTTAATTTAGTCGTGTAATAATAACATAAGGGCGTTATGTTAGTTTGAGAGTTCCGTACGTTAGAAATTTCTTCTTAAATAACAACTATGTAATGCAATAACATAAGTTTTATATTATTTAATTAAAAAGGTTCCCCTATAAAAGTTGAATCCCTTAGAAATTTGGTTTCCAGAACTTCTTCCGCCAAACCCGATCACGCGATAGGAGGAGTCAGCCTTTTCAGAAGTCTTTCGCCCGCCGCCACCGGAGCTAGAGTGCAGGAAATCGTTGTCAGAGTAGAGATTCAGACTGCTCTCGCCGAGATCTCGAGTGTGCGGTGAGTATTTTTGATTTCATGGATTTTGGGGGTTGTTGCGAGTAGCCCTAACCCTCGTTTTGCCCCAAATCTTTCATAATTTGCTTTTTAGGAGTTTCTTGTTGCTGATTCGTGGCGTGGTATGCTAAGGAAGTCAAAAATTTAGAGAACTAAGACAAGTGGCGGTCTTCCCCGATTGCTTTGTTGTTATTTTTCTTCTCGCTTCTTTTCTTTCTCCTTTAGATCCAAGAGCAATGTATTTGGTACTTTTGGTTGGCAGTTGATAAATAACCACCACCTCAGTGCATGTTTCTTTGGTTGTGTTGGTCTGATGTTTGTGTTGGAAAGATGGTCACCGCCTCAGTACCATTTTATGTTCGACGTTGATGATTCACTCTTTAAGCTAATTAATGTTATTTCTATGATATATATATATATATGATTAGGACATCACTATGAGTCCTTTACGTACTTAGTGCAAGTCTTCTCCTCATATGGCCGCTTTGTGCCAAGCTAATCATTTCCCTTACTCTTATGTAATACTTCTGTGGTTTTGTAGCTTTTCAGTGTGGTTGGTAACCCACTTATCATATTTAAACCTTTGATTTATATTCAAGCTGCCTTTGAGCTCTTTGTTGCTGAAGCATTCTTTTCTTTTGAATGCCTCAGGTTCAGGCAAGTAGCAAATAGATCCGACCGAGTTGTTGGACCAGTCACTTGCAGGTGTTTTTCCCCTCCCTCTTCTAGCTAAGGAGTGGTTGGTGTCTTTTTCTTTCTTGTTGTTAGAAGTTCAGGATTTTGTTGTTAATGTTATGAGTTTGTGTCAGTTTGTTGGCGCCTATACTATAGTTTCTTCTGCTTCATACTGTTGTATTTCTTTCTCCTCTACTATTGCATTTTCACTATTGAAGTGTTTCTCTCTCTGGAAATGTTTTATATTAGGTGGCATGATAGTTATTTTTAACTAAACAAATCTACATTCATCGTATCTCTTTCAACTTTATATCGACCTACTTTAATGGATATAAAACTCCTTTCTTTTTACTTATAATAAATTTAGATACTGCACACATTATCATATTTATTGGGTTTTCACGTTCACATAGGATAAATGAATGTAGTAAAATAGAGATTTTCCGTTGCAATTATATTTTTATCATCTACGGACTAGGTGATCCATTAAACTGAGGGACACGGTCTTGAACTTTAAACTCAAATAATATTTTTAACCATAAAATACATATCTTTAATGAAATTGATTGAAAGTTTGTCATTGCTTGAGCATCTGCAGTTGTCCCCTACATGACATGACATCACTACGTGTATTTTCTCTTACTCTGATAATACTTTAAACCTCAAGAAAATGCGGGTTGTGACAACCCCAGATAGTGTCATATTTGTTCTGCTTTAAAATTCTAGATTATGTAAAAGAGTCTTCAGGGAAGGGATTATTGTTTCGAAAATATAACCATCTGAAGATTGAAGCCTATTCTGATGCTAGTTATGCAGACAATAAAGAAGATATGAAGTCCACCTCTGCACCTTTGTGGGAGAGAACCTTATCAGCTGGAAGAGCAAGAAACAGTGTGTGGTGTCACAATCAAGTGTTGAAGCTGAGTACCGGAGCATGCCATCGACTGCTTACGAGCTGAAATGGTTTTGTGCCCTTATGCTTGACCTGTGAGAATTATATGATCATCCTTTACCTATGTTCTGGGACAACCAGGCTGATATACTTATATCAAAAAACCTAATTTTTCATGAAAGGACAAAACACATATAAGTTGATTGTCACTTCGTTAGAGAAGAAATTTTGAAGAATCAAATATGTACTATATTTATCACTTCAAACAAGGAGATTGCAAACGTCTATACCAACCAGTGTCCGTCACTCTTTAAAATTTCTGTGACAACCTTGGAATGGTTTATGTATATGCTTTAGCTTGAGGGGGAGTGTTAGATTTATGGAGCCTAGGAGGATTGATGGTTTGGTCGGGCGGCATGATAGTTAGGCGGTCTGACGGTTAGTCTTAGCAAAGTGGATCCTATAATATTGCGGATTGTTAGATTTCATGGAACCTTGGCGGACTGACGGTTTGGTTGGGTGGCCTGACAGCTAGGTAGTCTGTCGGTTAGTTCTGGCATTCTTGTTAGGAGGCTAGCAAGTTGTTTTGGTCTTGTTTTATCTCGCTAGAGCAGGCTTGGTGAACAGGGTAATAGTCGCAATGGATAGACGCAGCTAGAGTTGCGGTCTGGAGAGCAGCTAAAGTTGTGGGTACCAGTATTTGTTGCATCTTGGTGCTGAAGTGATCCGGTATTGAGTCTGGTAGATACCAATATGAAGCAAGATGGTCTGAGGCCGTGGACTACCACTGGAGTCCGACAAATACCTATATGAAGTGGACTTATGTTCTTGATCAGAGGTCACAGACTGCTACTTGAGTCTGGAGGATACATATGTGAAGCTGACTGCTTATTTGTCTGGGGTATTCTAGTCTGAGCAGTCTGAGCCTAACCACTTATTTTCGGTCTAAAAATGTTTTTCCGCCATGTCTGCGGGTTGTAGTTTAGTCCTACATCAGATGTTATATTTTTCTTCTTTCCTCTTTAGTCTATAAATAGAGGATCATACTCATGTAAATAAACTTTTATGGAATCCAAAGCTTGTTTTTTTATATATTTTTACAATATACCTGTTTTAAGTCCTAGTGACATCTTTGGGGGTTGTATCCCGTGAGTGAATCTCTATAGTGATGCCTTGCGCAAGTGCGTCCGCTCGAAGCACCCTTAGTACCAGACCCTGGAGAATAGCGTTGTATGTTGAGGTAGCTTGTATACGAATGAACTGGACATTGTATGTGGGTTGCGCTGAGGGGTCTCCCAGAGTTACCAGCAGGATAACACATCCTAAGATGGGGATCGTTAGGTGCCTATTGCATGTGTCGATTGAAATAGTACATTGGCGGACACATCAACATTGATAAATATTCCACTCACCTCAATAGGAGGACTTCCGATGATTCCTCGTATGTGATGTGGATTTGACGAAGATCCCAACATGCTTGGAGGATTTAACCTACCTGGACCTTATTGTGCTCCGGGGGGCCCTCCGTAGACTTGCCCCCCAACTTATTTTCGGAAGGCTACGCTTCAACCTTCTTCATTTAGAAGTCAAAGAGAAGGTCGAGGTGCGCGGCCTTTTTACTTCCACCTTTAGGCATATGCATTAATATGTATCATGCTCATAGCTCTAGTGATAGTGGTAGTGTAGGGATTGGCCACCCTGCATGGGCGAGAACCTCGGGACTCCAAAGTAAAGGGTGGTTCCTGATGGTGTGCATGACTTTTGTGTGAGAAGCGCTAAGCGAGGTGAAGTGTTGTTACCCCCATTTCACGAGGTTCTACTGAGGTGCCTAACGCCTTCCCTGGATGCCCTACTCAGACTCCTCTCCTTCAATCCTCTTTCGCTGCCTCGTTCTTGCTGGAGGAATGCTTTGCATAGAGTGAGGCTTCTCGCGTCCATCGCCACACAATCCCAAGCGTGGGACATGGCGCAGCCCATTCCGCTGAGCGAGCGATGGCCGGAAGAGAACGATGACTGACCAGATTTCATAGGATATGCCCCTGAGGGCTTAACACCCCCTAAGTCTCTTAGTAGGGTGAGCGCTTAAGCATAATGCACCTCCATCCTGCACATCTGTTCCTCCATTGAAGATTCTAGCATGACAATTATCTCCACTATGCGCGACATATTGCTGGCAGGTGAATTACCGGAGGCTTTCTTGTGAGATTCCTTGCAGGTGTTCTGGTTTGCAGCTTGTGCGCTTCCATTTAACATTGCAACTAGTCGGGGGTACTCTCATGGGGAATCGTTGTCCTTTGAGATTCCTTTGACATTTTGGGAACACCTTCCCCCAAACGGTGCCAAACTGTTGTGCGTCACTCATTTTTTTGGTCCAAAGAATCAGACCGTCTTAGCTCGGAGTGGAACTGGGCGTGCAAACAGGCAATGGAAATCAAATAGCAATGACGAGATTCATTTTTTACAGCAAAAAATCCGGAAAGGGTGATAAACCACATGTCGGGATTGATGTTGGGCCAAAATCTACTATTTAGATTTGAGTTTATAAGTATTGGGAGTTTCCTCGGAGGGTGACAGGTCACTACTCCGTTATAATCTCTGAGTATAAAAAAGCGAAAAATAAACTAAGTGCACGGAGCTTGAATGAGAATGTCCATAAAGCTTGGATGAGAGCATTCACAAAGCTTGGATGAGAGAATCAACAATGCTTGGATGAGAGCGTCAACGTGAGCGTTCCTCTACAGGAGTTTCTAGTGCCTTTTCCCGAGCTCACAGAAACGTACAAGTGAGAGCCTAAGATTGTGCAAACTAGAGAGGAAGAGGAGCGAATTTTAAGTGGAGAAATGATCTAAGTCTCAAATTATCGCTGGAAAACCTCATCTCTCTCGCTAGTCTTTGGAGTTGCTTGTCTTCAAATGAAGTTATGAGGGACTTTTTATAGTTTTTTGGAGGTTCGTGTTGGTAATTGCGTCAGTCAGAGTCTTTAGTTGGCGAATGACATCGCTCTGTTTCGTTCACCTTGATTACAATTTTTTTACAAAATGACGAACAAGCCACCCGGCGGTTCGGGTGAGTTGCCCGGCGATAATGACGACTCGAGGTGGCAGTGGCCACCGGCACACGGGTGCATGCACGAAGGGTGCATGTGCTAGCACCTGCGTGAGGGGCGCGCGTGCTTGCGCCCGCAAACAGTGGGGGCGCGTGCGTGGGCCTTGCATGCTCGCTTGTGCACAGTACACGTGCAGGGTGGCTAGTTGTGCATGCGTGCTTGGTTCAGTTGCATATGCGTGCATTTCTTCTTGTTCGGTTGTTTGGCTCCTTTAGCTCTGTTCGGGCGGGGGGGGGGGGGGGGGGGGGAGATCGGAGGGTTGATGAATTATGGAGACAGATCTAACGGCTGTTGGAATTTCAAGTTCATGCTATTCACAGATAGTATTTTTCATATATAGTAGAGATATACCCAATATAAATTTCAAAATATGTAAAAAAATCTAAAATAATAATATTTTAGTATTAAAATGGTAAATAATAATTAGATTGTATTCCATATCAATCTCATTTTATAGGTCCCAACAGGACAATTTTATTGATATATTATATGTTAAAATTAGAAAATTATATTAAAAGATACAAAAAATTTAAATTATTATAGCAGTTCGATAAAAATGCTTAAATAATGAGGAGAGAGACGATCTCCATAAATGGTCGGGGTTTTGGAGAACAGTAGGGGAAAAACCGATCGGCATTCCTGTAAAATGTCGAACGGTTGGAGATGCTCTTCCTGAATGCACAAAATTTCAATCTTCATCACCCTCTCAATCTCGCATTCCTACAATTCATCATGGCCCATCTTCACCACCCTCTCAAGCTCTGATGCCACAACTAATTCACAACCCACCAGCATCCATAACTCATCAACGTCGTAACATTTGCGATCCAAATCTAGCTTGCACAGAGATCTTATCTATCTATGTTCACTACAACATTTTTGGCCTTTAGCAACGCTTAAAAACTGTTGCCTAAAACTTCTAAGTGTTGCTGAAATAGTGAAAACTATTGTCATAGGGATGTTCTCTATACTCGTGTTATCAAAGGTGTAAGACAACAGTCAATGAGGGTGGGAGAGAGTTTTACCGGCCGATTCAGTGCTTTGGCCTTCGTCAATGGAGATGGGGTTTGCGTCGCCTGCAGGCCATCTTCAATGGAGATGAGGCACGTGTCGTCTGGAGGCGGTGTCGACTGGAGGCGGTATTGATCGGGATCGTCGATTGTAGAAGAGGTTGTGATGCTAGGTTAGAGTGAAGATAGCGAGGAAGTCTCGGCCGCATGGGGGGAAGAAGAGGGGGAGTCGGGAAATGTATCGATGGTTTGCTGGGTTTAGAAATAGGGTTTTCATAAATTTAATTTTTTTAAGTAATAATTTATATTGTGTGAATAGTTTTTCAGGTGCGGGAATAATAATTTCGGTTGAGTTGAAAAGAGTAAGATAACATTTTTAATGTGTTTCAAGTTTTTTTTTAAAATGGCTTAAGATAATAATTGTTGTCTAAAATGAATTGTAAAGTGCAACACTTCAAAAATGTTTCCTATAATGGATTAAAGAACATTTATTGAATGTTGCATAGAAAGTGTTACTTAAAGATGCTAACATATCGCAACACTTATGATATGTTCTCTATCAAGGTTTAAACAACAATTTTATAAATGTTGCCAAGTCAGGTGTTGCTAAAGACCAAAAATCATTTTGCAGATGACAGTTTCGAGAACCACCACTCTGTATCAATACACGTTGGCCTTCTCCATGAACATGGGAAAATTTTTTGGAGCGTCCAACACAACATACTTGTTGATGCGCAAAAACGACACCGCCTAGTTAACACGGATGGAGTGTTCGATCTCACAGGCTAGGAGAGGAAGAGGATGAAGGTTGTGGGGGAAGAGGAAGCTTCTGAGTGCTCGCGAGTGGAGCAAGCGCTTGTATGAGGGTTGCGGGGATAGAGGAGAGGTTTGCTGAGAGCAGCGGAGGAGGTTGATTAGGAGCTGTCGAGCAGACGGTTACGATGACGGTTGTGCTTACAGGTTGAGGCCGAGAGAGCTAGGCTGAGCTGAGAGGAAGAGAGGGGGCCGCTATGTAATGCCCCGAAACTCAAAGGAGCAAAGGGGGACGTTTTGGGCCAGTTTGGGTTCTGGCAGAAGGCACACGGCCTGGGACACGGGCGTGTCCCAGGGCGTGTCAAGCGTGTGTCGACACTTAGCCGCGAAGTCGTCGAGTTATACTCGACGATTCGTCGAGAATTGGGCACACGGCCTGCGACACGGGCGTGTCGCAGGGCGTGTCGACCCGCGTCGACACTTAGCCGTGGAGTCGTCGAGTTATACTCGACGATTCGTCGAGAATGGGCACACGGCCTGCGACACGGGCGTGTCGCAGGGCGTGTCGACCCGTGTCGACGGTCATCCCGGGGAGTCGTCGAGATTCACTCGACGATCGTCGAGACAAGGCACACGGCCCAGGACACGGGCGTGTCCAAGGCCGTGTCATCGAGTCGTCGATCTTCCCTCGACGAAATGTCCCGTGTACACGGCCTGGGGGCCCAGGCGTGTCAATATGACACGGGCAAGGACACGGGCGTGTCCTAGAACCCGTGCAGTGCTCGGGTTGAAAACGGGAGAAAATTATGGGGTACACGGGGTACACGGCCGTGTCAGCTGGAACACGGGCGTGTCAGCTCGAACACGGGCGTGTTCGATACCGTGTGAGGGTTCAGAAGATTCGATTTTGACGGCGAATGCGGCACACGGCCCTGGACACGGGCGTGTGCCAGGCCGTGTTCGGTCCAGATTGGGCATTTCAGCCCCGAATCAAAGCCGCTCGTTTTCTTAGGTTGAGATCCGACGGCTGGGGTTGGTTCCTGAGAGGATATACTCGGGTTTGACTTAGAAAATCCTTCACTTTTCACCCTTTTCATCTCTCCAAACCCTTGGAGAAAGAAGAGCTAAGGCAAGAGGAAGTGGAGCTAGATCCGCCATTGGAGGAGCTTCGGAGCTCCGAATCGCAAGCCGACTCCGGATCCACGGAGGCAACGCAAGTGCGGTGATTTCTATCCGATTACTTTTCGATGGCGCCAAAGAGGAACGCAAGGGTAACGATCCTCATCTTGAGCTTGAATCGCTCCTTTTCTTAGCATAGGAAGCCCCTCTCGCGAGTTTGCGGAGAGTTGGTGGCGTTCCTTCGGGTAGATATGTAAAGTCCCCGTTGTTTAGAGTCCGTATGCGAGAACGGACGTAGGCATTTTGTGTGAAGCCTACCCGGACATGTTAGTCCGGATCGGTGATGTTGCATTGCATAAGGCCGGAGAAGACTCCGTGCTATTGGGTGTTTTTCGGGTTTTCTACGCGGTAGATTGCAGCAGGGAGCCTTGGGGACTAACCCAAAGGTGCACCCGGAAAACTGGGCGGACACGAGGTCTTGCCAACTTGGTGGCCTGAGAGCCAACTTGAACATAACGGGGTTATGTGACTTGTGTTAGAATGGGACTCGGTGAAAGTTTGACCCGCGCATATGGCTTAAATTGTCGTTGCGATGTGAGCACGGGTTAGATGGAGCCGTACCCGCTTTATGTCATTCGGGTTAGAGAGACCTAAAGTTACATGGCACTCTCCGTTGGCATAGATGGGGGTCTTCAGTGGTCAATGGCTTAAATTGACGTGACCAATACCATGAAGACGAATTGCTCATAGGAATGGCCGTCTAAGTGGCGGTGGTGAGTCCGGAATGTTAATGGCTTTAATTGACGTAACATCGACCGGTTCACCGAGAATGTGCCCTGAGTGCACGGGACGTGTGGCCGTACGAGCCAACGTCTGTGTTGAAATGGCTATGGTTGTATGCATTGCTCGCTTGTGCTAATGAAATGCAGGGAAGGAGCATCGCCGCCCCGAGTTGGGGGCGGGATCGTTATAATTTGGTCAGCATTGCTGACCGTTGCCTTGTTTGCCACCGTGCGGTGGTTTGTTGCTTGCAGGTGCAGCTGGACCAAGCGGTCAATAGCGGGCTAAAGCCCTTTTTTGCGAAGCTGGCCCTCGAAGGCCCAAATGGAAATGTTTTTCTGTTTTATTCATGTATGACCGGCCTGCGTGCCGAGGTTTGTAAATCATGTATTAAACAAGTGGAACGTTTTGTAAGGCCTTAAGGCCGACTTTTGAGTATTTTGTAATAACATTCCTTTTGGTAGTAGTGGACATTCATGCTTGTTGCTGGGTTCTTGAGTACAACTTATTTAAACTGCTTCCGCTAGAATGCTCTGTGTAGGACGTTGAGATTGGTTGGATGGTTTCCATAAGTAACCACCTGGTCTGTCTGTGGTATATGGCGTCGGGCCCCAGCCGGACCTACTGCTATATGCTATGCGACGGATAGGGGGTGTTACACGCTAACAGGGGCAACAACAGACTTTGCCCGCCGCGGCTTAAATGTCACTCTTACGACGGGCTTTCCTTTGATTAAGATTGAGAGTTACAGCTTGCTAATACACCTTTACAAGAGAAAGTAATAAAGGGGTACAAAGAGGAAGCTGGCGGCTAAGGAAGGAGTGGCAGAAGAGGCCACGCAGACTAAGGAGCCAGGTCGGCAGGCCGCGCGGTTAAGGGAAAAATGGAGACCGCGCGGACTGGGAACTGAGGCCGGCAGGCCGCGCACAGCTAAGAGAAGAGAAGGTGCGAACTAGGAAAAGGAGTCTGCAGGGTGTTGGATCCCTAGTTGATTTGGGCTAGGTCCACTAACTTAGGATGTGACCCATCATGTATAGTCTGGGTCAAGTTTATGTCTTAGAGTCTAGGACAGTCCTCTATCTCAACTTCAGATGGACCAGCCTTCCTCAAGACCATCAGGAACTCCAAATCTATCAGTTTTTCAGACTAAGTGAAATGAGTTCGACGTTCGTCGAACTCAGCTCGACGAAGGGAGTTCTGCGCTCGACGATCGTGAGACAATTCGTAGTGCTGAGCTCGACGAATTATGTTCTTTGTTCGACGAACACCGGGATTCTACTTCAAGCATTATCAGGACTACTTCAGAATTTCTCTAAGTCCAACTTCAAGCTTCGGTCGACGAATTATATTCTGAGCTCGACAAACTTGGACCTCAAGTTGTCAATTTCTCAGGTCGACGAAGTCAGCTTCTCAGGTCGACGAATGCTGTACTCTACTAGACGATTTCTGGACTAAGAGAATTTTTGTCGACACTTAGGGTTTGTGTCGACAGCAGACAATTTGTATCTACACCAGCTTATGTCGACACTAGAGGATTTGTGTCGACACCAGGATATCTGTCGACACCAGAGGATTTGGTGTCGACACCAGGATATCAGTCGACACCAGCTTATGTCGACACCAAGATCAATCTGTCGACACCAACTTTTGTCGACACAGCATTTCAGCAGATGCAGGATATTTTTCCTAAGTCCAAAACTTTTCTCAGCTCGACGAATTTGATTCTCAGCTCGACGAATACTATCTTAATATTGAAGATTGTCTGTTCAACGAATGAAGACTGTCAGCTCGATGAACTCAGCTCAGCTCGACGAACTCAGCTTAGCTCGACGAACTCAGGCTCAGCTCGACGAACTCAAAACCCAGTTCGACGAATTATGTTCTTCGGTCGACGATTCCAGACTAGGTCTTCTTCCATTCCCGTCTCATTCCATGGCGCTGATTCCTGAACATTTAATGACAGTTCTTCCCAGAATACTACCGTTAGAATGCGAAGTTAATCCTGGATTATTACATGTCATTTTCCCATGGAAACAGTTGGGGAAATAATTTATTGCTGCTTCCTATCCAGGTCGTCTGCCATTACTGCTCCATATTCAAGAATTCGAATGTTTCTTATGAGACATGGAGATATACAGAAAGAGGGAATAATACAAACATACACAACAAAAAGACAGACAGTGATACACACAACACACAAAAAAAAGGAATTCATTCTTGGCCCAGAGAGAAACTGATCAAGAAGAAAAAGAAGAAGAACACTACATCAATATCAAGAGTCTTCTTCATCTGCTTTTACTCAGGATAACTTCAAAGACAATACATTCATATCAGTCACAAGAAGTTCCTGGAGACTTTCTCTGGCACCAGGAAATCTAGGTCTTTGAAGACCTATCACCCTGAAGCAGTGCTCCAGCATTCTTCCTGATTCATTCTACATCTCAGGGGGAGCAAAGCTTCTAAACAACAATCCACAAGTCTTCTCATTTGACTTGAGAAAGAGAAGACCTCATCACCCTCTCACTCCACCTCTGTACAGGGTTTTAATTCCCTTCAAAATTATTCTTGTTGCAAGTCTCCCTCCAAAAGACTTGAGGGTTTGGTTTTTGGGAACCTGATCAAAACCCCATTGGTGCCAGGACACCTGATCAACCCCTTCCTGCAGTGGATTCCTACCAGGGTGGTAGAAGAGTGGACTACCCAGTTTTGGGGAACCACTATAAAATTCTTGTGTCGTCTGGTTGCTTTCCTTTATTTTTGTTTTCTGGCCTTGCTCTGTGAATGTGCTGTGATTAGATAATTGCTGCATCTTGGTTTATTGTATTTGCTTCCCTGCACACACACCTAAAATACAACAACAGTTATATAAGTTTTAAAATCACCAACATACTCTATTCACCCCCCTCTAGAGTATATCTGATCTAACGAACACCTTCAGATGGTATCAAGCATACCTCCTGAACTTTCAATTGGTATCAGAGGGAGGTTGGTTAAATTACCAGACCTTACAGGTTGGTTAAGATACCATACCTGATTGGTTGTACATGCTAACACCTGAACCCAAAGATCCCTTAGTTAGATCAGTTTGTTTTTATTCTGTTATTGGACTTATCCTTCTCACAGACATGGCCCAAAATAAGGATTATACAAGCATCAGACCTCCAGTGTGCAATCTTAATACGTTTGCCATCTGGAAGGCAAGAATTAGATTATATATGAACTCCATTGATGAGGATATTTTTTCTGTCATTTCAACAGGTGTTCCTCCAGCTCCTGCAACTTTTGCCAGCACATCAACTAATCTGAGTGCAGTACCACCTCCAGACAATACTGAAGCCTATAAGAAAGCCAAGATGGCTGATGCAAAGGTTATTAATATTCTGGCCCAAACAATGTCAGATGACATATTTCAGAAGGTGGCTGAGTGCACCTCAGCCAAGGCCATTTGGGACTCTCTCAACCAAATGGTAGCAGGCTCAGATGATGAAAGAAAGGATAGGAGATCCAGTCTCATTTCTCTCTATGAGAATTTCAAAAAGGATGAGACAGAATCTGTGGCTGAGATGTACAATAGATTAAGTTCAATCATCAGTGAACTCAAGACTCTTGACAAGGACATCACCTTAACTGAAGTGAATGACAAGATACTGATGTGTTTCCCCAGTTCATGGGATACCAGAATCTGGCCAATCAAAGAAGCCAGAAGCCTCAATGAGATTTCAACAGAATCTCTATTAGGCAAGCTGAAGTCATATGAGCAGCTTGTCAAATCAAGAGAGGCAGCAGAACAAAAGGCAACTACCCCAGTTAGGAAGGAGCACAGCTTGGCCTTCAAAGCTTCTAAAGACAATGAAACATCTACATCCAATGAAGAGTTAATGAGTCTTTTTGCCAAAAGATTCTACAAAATGACAAGAAAGGACTTTAGAAGAAAATCATCCAGGCAGGATGATAAGCCCAAATATGACAAGACACCAACTAAGGAGGTTGTGTGTTTTGGATGCAGAAAGCCTGAGCACTATATTTCAGAATGCCCAGAGAATCAGAAAAAGGACAAGGGCAGGGACAAGGATTCCAGAAGAAAACAAAGCAGCATACCCTCCTCCAATAAATATAAAAGGAAAGACAAAGGATTTGTTGCTGAGTCCTGGAGTGACACAGAAGAGGAAACATCCTCCTCCAGCTCCAGTGAAGAAGAGGAAGAAGCCAGATCCAAGGAGGCGTGCCTAATGGCAATAGATGCCTCCAGAAGCAACTGTGGATCAGAAAAGGATTCTGAAGATGAAGGTGCCTCAGACTCAGAGGCTGATCAGGTGATTTCTAGTTTTGATTTCAATTCTGACTTATTTAAAGTAGAATTTAAAACTATGTGCATGGATCTAATAAACTCAGAGAAAGAAATAAAAACCTTGAGGACTAGACTAGAAAACCTTGAATCTGTCAGCACAAAAAATAGAAAACTAACTGATCAATTGACACTAGCTAATGAACAGATAATCAAGTTAAAATCTGAATTATGTGAGGCAAAACAACTTGAGCAATCTCTCAATGGGAGAAGCATCAAGCTGATGGATATCACAAGCACAGTAAATGCCAGATTAAATGGCAGGCTGGGCTGGGTGCTTCATCAAGTTTACCCCCCATAATATAGAAGAATATACTTTCTACTCCCATAAAGTAGAATATACTTTCTACTCCCATAAGAGATTGCTTATAGATGAAGTCCAAAGTTATGTAATGGAAAAAAAACTACATTTGCATTAATAATAAAAGGGATTACAAAGTGAAACTGAAAGAAAGAGAGAGGGATAAAAATCCATTACATAACATTTGGAATGATCTAATCAGCCGACCCCTATACAAAATGGTTCAGGAAAAAAGGGAACAGGAATTCAGACAGAAAATCTGAATTTATAGACAAAATTTCATGGGATACGCCCTCGAACACGGTCGTGTCCGGGGGCGTGTTTACACTATTGAACAACTGAATTCGGTGAAGTGACCGATTTGACGGCGATTTGACTTTGCGGCTGAAAATGCGGCTGTCACGCCCCTGGTCACGAGCATGACGGTGGGCGTGTTGGGGAGGTTGAACTGGGCGCCGTTTGCATCGAAAGTCATCGGCGGCTGTTTGTCGGGCCAGGTGGCGGGGTCACGCCCTAGGTCACGGGCGTGACGCTAGGCGTGTCGGGTTGAGTAGACACTCGACATACGTCGAACGAAAAATGTCGAGTTGAAAATTCGTCGAGCGGGAAGAGGGGTCACGCCCTAGGTCACGGGCGTGACTCTAGGCGTGGCGCAGAGTCGACGATCGTCGAGTTGAAATCGTCGAGCGGGATGGACACGGGCTTGGTCACACCCTGTGTCGGATTGACACAGGCGTGTGGTCGGGCGTGTCGACGTTTTTCTTCAGAAATTGGCTGAATCACTGGTTGTTGACGTGTCACGCCCAGGTCACTGGCATGACCAGTAATGACACGGGCGTGACATTACTGTTTTTGGCAGATATTTTGTATTTTTTCTAAAAAAGAAAATATGTTAAGTTAGAAAAATATTTACAATAAAAGGAGCATTTTATTAAAGAAAATTAAACAAAAATAACAAAAATAATGTAAAACGATTTATTTAATGTACATTAAAATATGTATATTTACAACTCATCAATCAACTCCAACACCAAGAAGATCAATCCTACTTTGTTCAGATTCAAGAAGCTTTGAAGAAAGCTAAGACAGGTTGATCCTTAAGTAATCAGTTCTATCAAGAACTGATCAAGAAGCCTGCAAACAATTCTCTCTCCATCTGGTTGAAGATATCATTATCTTTTCATCATTAATTTTTGTAGGATCTGTAATAGATCTGAGTGTAGGAGATTTACATCTCTGAGTTGTAAGCCTAAATTATAAAGGCTGAGGTAGGGCTGAGTGCCTGAGGTAGGGGAATCTATTCCCTGAGTTATAGGCCTTTGAAAGAGGCTGAGGTAGGGCTTTTGCCTGAGTTGTAGGAGTGGGGTGTCACTCTGAGTTGTAGGCCTGTGGAAGAGGCTGAGGTAGGGCTTGTGCCTGAGTTGTAGGAGTGTGGATTAACTCTGAGTTGTAGGAACTAGTCTTGGTTCTGAGCTGTAAGATCTGCGGATCTGAGAAGAAGGAAGGAAGTTAGGCCGAATCTAGTACACTGCTAGATAGGCAAATGGAGAAAGTGGATGTACCCATCATTTGGGGAACCACTATAAATCTGGTGTGCAATCTGTGAATGTTATATGTATGTGAATGCTTTGCTGTGTTTTCTGCTAAGTAAATTGCTAAATTAGATTGAATTATCTGCGTAAGTCAGAAAAAGAATTGAACCTATTCACCACCCCCCCCCCACTCTAGGTGTTTAGAACATCTTGAAACAAATTCTTTCATCTACCTCCACAGTCCTCATTGAAGAAATTGTGCCATGGACTGCTCCAATTCTATCTACTGCACTTCTTTAAACTGAAGTATTTCCTGAAGGTACTATCTCAAGTAAGATTGAAGCTATGCTAGCTGCACAAAGAAATTACTTTGATACTTCTATTAAAGCTATAATTGATAAAGTAACTGCTTTGGAAAAAGAGATGAGCCGAGGATTTGCTGAAATCCAAAATAATATTGATGAATTTAAAAGGCTTTTACAAATTGAAGGAAAAACAATAGATCACACCATTACCATCATTAGTGAGGTAATGCAATAGTCAGTTAATCTTGCAAACAATCAAATTCAATTAGAAAAGAAAGCCCAAGAACGCAACTTCAATACTTGTGAAGAAGTTGGGCAGTTCAAAGAGGAAGTCATTAGCACCCTATCTCTAGAAGTCAGAAAGGGGGAGGATAAAGTTAAAGAACAACTAGAAAAACAAGTTCAAACAATGAAAAATCATTAGTATGATCAAATGAAAGAGATCCAAGTATCTGTGCTCAAAGAAGTTAAAAGTACAAAGCTTTACACATATGATACTGTAATTTGGATGCATAATAAGCTTTTCCCTGATCTATCAATGGATCCTTCTGCACGCCCACCTGCATGTCTGGATGTGAGTCAGCTAATATTCTCTCCACCTCCTGAATATTTTGAAGGACCACCTCCTGAATAGTTTGAAGGACCACCTCCTGAAATCTATAAGAAAGTATGGGAATCTAGACAAGCTCACATGCCTCCTCAAGTACCTCCTGAGATTCAGAAAGCTAAAAGAAGAAAATATGGTGATGGTGCCTCTTCTAGCAGATCAACTCCTTATCCTAAAGCTAAATGAAGAAGAGCTCAAGAATTTCTGAAGTATGGAGTCCAACCTCCCAATCCTTAATCCTTGATACTCTTAAACTTATTGATTTTAATGAAGACAGGAACATTCATTATAGCTCCTATGAATGGGATTTATATGAGAAATCTCTTACCAAAAGGAGATTGTATGATATATAGTACGGAAAGAACAATCCCAAGGCTCCACCCAGACCTCCCAAATATTTTCCCAAACCTTACAGTTATCAGAAAAGGCAACAAGAGAAGCATGAAAGACAACAACAACAACAGAACTTGTAGAAATTGAAGATGTTCAGAAAATTCAGTTTTGAGATCTTGTGGGATTAAATTTTCTCTTGGACAATTTATATTAATATAAACCTTTAGTTTTGATGATCTGATTTTTTCTATATCACAACTTTCCTTCTATTTTATTATGGTTATTAGTTTCTTTATTTATTTATCTTGATGTAATTCACCTTAGTGTAGAGGGTTCCGAATTCTACAAATATGGGGAGATTGTTGGGTATTGAATCCAGAATAACCCAGATTTGTATGAAGTCACCTTTGAAGTAAGATGAATTAAGTTTGTATTTGATGTCCTTTCTAGTTGAGTGTTTGCAGGATATATTTGCCAAGGGTAGACCAGTGTCAGTCTACAATGAGTCGCCAAATACAGGACCATACAATGTAATCCCTCATTGTGTGATCCATGATGTTGACTCATGTGTAGCCTCTCTATTGGGAAACACTTCCTTTTTCAAGCACTAATGCCATGAGAGAAAAGATATTGCTGAATTTATTGAAGAAAATAAGTTTTCAGACTTTCTGAAAAATTGCTAAGTCTTTTTCTCGAGTAGGATCTTTTGTACTCGAGAAGAACTTTAGTTTATACTCGACTAAGATCTGTCATGTACTCGAGTTGCAGAAGCTATTCTCGAGAAAGCTTAGTGTTGTTCTCGAGAAAGCCATGTGTACTCGAGTACTCCATGACTCTCCTTCTCGAGTTACCTCATTTCTAGTCAAAATATTTTTCTAAGTCCTTTTCTCGAGAAGCGACATGTTATTTATCGAGAAGGTCAGTATTACTTCTCGAGAACCAGAAGTCTTTTCTCGAGTAACAAGTTAATTTTCTCGAGATACATTATTACTCTTAAGTAACAAAATAATTTTCTCGAGATACATTATTCCTCTTGAGTAACAAAATAATTTTCTCGAGAACAGAAGTTCATTTTTCTCGAGTACTGTTTCTCTTTCTCGAGATCCATAAGTTCCACCTTTACATCTTTACTAAGTCTTCTTCTCGAGAAGCAAAAGATTTTTCTCGAGAAGGCCATGCATTGTTCTCGAGAACTAGAAACCTTTCCTCAAGACCTTGAATACTTTTCTCGAGAGTCAGAACTCTTTCTCAAGATGCTTCCTTGTTCTCGAGTACTAGGTTACCTCTTCTCGAGAACAAAAAGTTATTCTTCTCGAGTACTTACCTTCATTCTCGAGATAGCTGAATTCCACCTCCACATTTGTCTCATGTACTTTTCTCGAGAACTTCATAATTCTTCTCGAGAAACAAAAAACTTCTTCTCGAGTACATGTAACTCTCTCGAGAAGTGCTGTGCAAATTTCTAAATTTTTTCTTATGTCCCGACAGAAGTAATTTCAAACATGATTAGAACTTGATTGGTCAACATGGCATGTATTTAATGTGATTATGACCGTTAGGCAAGTCCTATAAAAGGTCTTATCATATTCGACCAACCCTAAGAAGAAAAAATAAGTATTCTGAATTGCAAATTCTCTTTTTAAATCAGAGCCACTGTTGTTCATCGTCGATCTGCTTTCGATCCAGAGATTCATAACAAGAGATTCAACAGATCAAGATTCTCTACATAGACAAATTCTTTCCTTGATCGTGCTGAGTCCAAAGTTTTCAGATCCAGAGATTTAGCCTCATCTTCTTCAATTTATTCTGACAGTGCTTCAAAGTTTAAGAAGGAAGAAGGGCTGAAGATTCAGATATGGAATTATACTGTTTGTATATTTTTCTCTGTAAATCATTTTGTTCTTGAAGGAGATTCTTCTCCGAATTGTAGGAGCTTTGTTCTCCGAGATTTTTTAGGAAGTTTCTCTTACAAGTGTAGATCCTATTTTGAGGGATCGTGTAATGCCTCCCATGTAATGACCGTATAATATAGGTCCAGTCGGGGCCCAATAACATACAGATGCCACAGCTTAAGCATTATAAGATGCTATAAACTACCCAACTCAAAACTCAGACTAAAAATAGCAGAAAGAAAAGAGCAAAACAAGAAGTTATCCACGAGCACATGAGTATCAACACGGCCTTATGGCCTTACAACATTTTAGAATCCAACACGGCCTTATGGCCTTACAACATTTTAGAGTCCAAAATTCAACCATAACATTAAGTGTCAATGTGCATAAGCACTCCTACGCTATCTCGGCGTGCAAGTCGAAAAATATAGTACATAAAGCATTACATTTCACAAAACAGAGATATAACACTTCATGAGGTTTAGTCCTTTTTGGCCGGTGAGCTTGCTCTGCTTGCGATCCTTGACCTATAAAAATTTGGCTGTAACGTGGGTCAGCAAAGACTGACCTCAAATATGTAACCAATACATCTCCTTTCGGTCGTCCCTAGCGGACCCCGAGGCACTCCATCACCCGGTAGGTCAGCACTTCAAATGCTAAATACAATAACATATAAAGCTATAAAATAGGTTTGGATGTCTCATACAGCAAACACGTTTCTATGTTGAGCATATAATAAAAGGGCCTACAATGCAGTATGAATGCAATCCCGGGTTTCACCCAAGGCACCCTAAAGCGTATGCTTCTAACATATCATCACATCGGGTACTTCTAATTTCCCCATCGGCATTCAAGCCGCAAATACAAGGCTACTCTAAATTCCCCCAAACAACATACAAACTGCAAACACAACGGTACTCTAAATTCCACCAAACGGCATACAAGCCGCCACACAAACAAACCGATAAGAAACCTTGCCAGAGCCAACCCATTCGCGACGAACCAGGCCCGACTCCAATATCGGGATCAAGTCCACCGAAGGAGACCGAGCGGGACCCAGCTGGAATTGTCCGGGCTTGCCCAAAGCTCAGTATACTCGTTAGTTCCACAAAAGGGGACTTGTTTCGCCGGGACACTCTCCACACATGACTTTGCAATGTCACGGGATAGCCAGCCGACAGTAGAGACAAATCACGCCTTAGCACATCAAAATCCCATGCCATTCCCACCCAAATCAACCATTCGTACCGTAACATTCCCATGCCCCAAGGAAACCATCTACCGTCACAACAGAGCTAATCCTGTCTAGTTCCAATTAACGTTACCGTGCCCCAAGGAAACCATCTACCGTCACAACGGAGCTAACCTTGCCCGGTTCTGCGTACACGTACGCATGCAAAATGAGGGGGACATAAAACATTACAAATGGCACTTGCTGCTATGCATCATCTTCGATTCGAACTAATGGTCGTGACTGCGGCTTCACCCGCAATGCCTAATCCACTAAAGGAGCAGGTTTATAGTGCAATAACATGTCAGGGACGGACACAATCGACCCGGTGTCTCTTCTTGAACCATGACAACCTGAATCCCTCTCATTTGAGAGATCCAGTGCCTAGAATGCTTAAAGGAAAATAAGAAAGGAGTAGATGCCACACACGCATCCTAAAACAGAGAGGAGAAGTATCGTTCCTTACGACTCTTCTTCTTAGCCATGAAACCCTTGTATAGCATTGATGAAAACGAGCACCTTCGCGTCCTCTTCACGGATATGGCCTCAGAACGATGATCAGAGGTCTAAAGCTCCGTCAATGGCGGAAGAAAGCTCTCTTCTTCCTCCTCCCTCCTTTCTCTTCAAAACCATAACTCTCACCTCCCAAATGATATAGATGAAGAGAAACAGCGGTTCAGCCCTATATAAGCACTCTGGAGGAGAGTCTTGGGCCTTAGGATGAAATCCTAGAAGAAATCGGATGGCTAAAAAGCCAAACGATGGAACTGCTTTTGTCCGCTACCGCCGGGAGCTAACTATCTACCGCCGAGCGGTAATTTCCCGAGCACTCGTCCAAAAAAAATGTCGCGCTAACACCGGTGATAAGACTAATGCCTTGCAGTAGCGTCTTTCTTAAGAACTTTACTCACGACGAATATGGCACTATGTGCGACATTCGACGAGTTACGTCTATCGCCGCGCGATACCTACTATCGTCGGGCGGTAAACCTCCAGAGCTGGATAAATAGGACATTTGTTCGATGGGAGACAAAATGGGGCTAACATCGAACGGTACCTAGCTATAGTTGTGTGCTAGCATTCAACGCTCTCAATGCCTGGCCACTCAACGCCCTCAGCACCTGGCCACTCAATGTTAAGATACCACCGGATGACAACTACTACCACCGGGCGATAGCTTCCAGAGACTCGTTCTGAAAATAGGGGTGTTACAGATCGAGTTGTAGGAACTTTATTCTGAGTGGTAGGATTGTTTTCAATCCGAGAATAGTGGAGTAGCCGAGTCTAGTGCATTGCTAGATCGGTGAGGTGGAAAGTGGATGTACCCAAGGTGTTGGGAACCACTATTCTTCTTGGTGTCGTCTGTGTATTCTTGTTTATTTTCTGTGCATCACTCGCTCAAATTTTTATTCCGCAAAAAGACGCAGAACTCAGCTATTCACCCCTCTCTAGGTGATTTAGGTAGACAACTTAAACATTTTCAATATGTGACATGTCGATCGATATTCACCGAATTGGACTTGAAAAAGAAGAATTCTTACGTTGTTGAACTTGATCCCGAGACAATTGTTGCCACTTTGACCATCTTCATGGTTCCTTGTTCAGCATGCCTAGCTCCGTTTTGGAAAGCGAGAACTTGGTCTCATCTAGTGGCTTCGCAAAAATATCGGTAACTTGCTTGTCCGTCGGGACATAGCTGAGGGCTATGTACTTATTCTCCACGTGCCCCCGGATGAAGTGGAAGCACCTCGATGTGCTTGGTGGGGCTGTGGGAGACTGGATTGTTTGTGATTGTAATGGCGCTGGAGGAGTCGTAGAACATTGGAATTTCACTGAACTTCAAGTTATAATCTTCGAGCTGATTCCTTATCCATAGAAGCTGTCTGCAATAACTACCTGCAGAGATATGCTCTGATTGGCAGTAGATGTTGCCACACAATTTTGCTTCTTATTGCTCCAGGAAATGAGCCGTCTTCCGAGGAATTGGCATGTCCCGGAAGTGTTTTTCCTATCATCCCTGCTACTTGTAAAATCAGCATCAGAAAAACCAATTAGCTCGACATCATTACTTCTTGGGTACCATAAGCCAAGATTCGGTGTACCCTTAAGGTATCTTAAAATTCGATTCACAGTGGCATAATGAGATTCCTTAGTGTTCACCTAATATCTAGCACAGATACATGTCGAGAACATTATATCTTTTCTATTGGCAGTCAGGTAGAGCAAGGATCTAATTATGCTTCTGTACTTGGTTTCATCAAAAGGTTTCCCTTCCTCAACCTTGTGCAGAGACACACTTGAACCCATTGGAGTCTGCATGGAGGATGCGCTCTCCATACCGAATTTATTAAGAAGCTCCTTGATGAACTTCGTCTGAGAGATGAAAATTCCATATTCAGATTGCTTTACCTGAAGTCCTAAGAAATACTTCAACTCACCCATACTACTCATTTCAGACTTCCCTTGCATAAGTTTGAAAAACTTCTTGCAAAGGTTGTCTTCTGTAGAGCCAAAAATGATGTCGTCAACATAGATTTGAACTAACAGAATCTTGACTTTAACTTCCCTAAGAAATAATGTCTTGTCTATCTTTCCCCTTGTGAACTTGTTCTCAAGAAGAAAGCTAGACAACGACTCGTATCAAGCTCGGGGAGCTTGCTTTAAAACATATAATGCTTTATTTAAAAAGTATACGTAATCCGGGAATATAGAGTTGAAAAAAACCTAGGGGTTGCGCTACGTATACTCCCTCTTTCAGATTCCCGTTGAGGAACGCTGACTTCATGTCCATTTGGTAGACGGTGAAGCCTTTTAGGGCATCATATACAAGAAACAACCTGATTGCCTCGAGCCGAGCCACTGGAGCAAATGTCTGGTCGAAGTCGATCCCCTCTTCTTATCTGTATCCATATGCCACAAGTCGGGCTTTGTTCTTGATAATTACTCTGTGTTCATCCAGCTTATTTCTGAAAATCCACTTGGTGTCGATCACGTTCTATCCCTTTGGTCTGGGTACCATCTCCTAGACTTTGCATCGTTCAAACTGGTTGAGCTCCTCTTGCATCACCATGATCCAATAGGGATCTTTGTTTGCTTCCTCGAAATTCTTTAGTTCAACCTATGACGGAAAACTTAGATGCAAAATTTCATTAGTTGTACCTCTTCTGGTTCTCACACCGTCGCCTGACTCTCCAATGATCTGATCAGCAGGGTGATCTCATAGGTGTCTGAACCCTAGGTTCCTTGCTCTCCCTCCAGTAGGCTCTGTAGTATCTGGTGTGCCTTTGTAGGTCGAGGCAATTCTTCCTCTACGGATTCCTCATCCACCAAGCCTGGATCGACGAGCTTAGGTGAGCTTGGAGCTTCTTCCTTGACAGCATCATCCAAGCTAAGTTCCTTGAACCTGGTACCTACATCTGCACCAATAACACTTGACGAGCTGCTTTGGAGCTGGCTGGTCACATTAAATACAACGTTTATAGAATCTTCTACCACCAGTGTTTTCTTGTTGAAAATCCTATATGACTTACTATGGTTACTATATCCTACAAAAATACCTTCAAAAATTTTTTCACTAAACTTAGTTCGGTAATGCTTCCCATTATTAAGTACGAAGCATTTGCTTTCGAAGATTATAAAGTAGGACACATTCGGTTTTTGCCCTTCAATAGCTCGTAGGGGGTCTTACGATGGCTTTTGTTGATAAGTGCCCTGTTTTGCATGTGACAAGCCGTGTTGACTGCTTCAGCCCAAAAGTTCTCCAGAAGAGAAGTGTCGCTCAATATGGTTGTACATGCCTCAATTAGGGTTCTATTCCTTCTATCAGCCACTCCATTTTGTTGTGGAGTGCACGGGGAGGAAAAATCATGAAAGATACCTTAACTTTTTAAACTTTGTCATGGCACCAAACTCAAACTCAGTTCCATGGTCACTTCTGATTTTGACCACCGAGCAGTCCAATTTGTTCTGAATTTGCCGGACAAAATTAGTGAAAGAGTTGAAGGTGTCTGACTTGTGTTTCAGAAAGAACACACAAGTGAAACACGAGTAGTCATCAACAATTACTAACGTATAGATCTTACCTCCTAAGCTGTGAATCGACATAGTACCCAATAAGTCCATGCGAAGCAAGTATAAGCTTCAAGAAGAATCTTTCTCAGCAATACTCTTGAAGGTAGCGCGTATCTGCTTACGCATTTGACAGGAGTGACATGGACTCTCTTTAATTCGCTTAATTCTGGGGGCATCACGCACTAAGTTGTGAGAAAATAACATATTTAAGGTTTTAAAATTAATATATGCTAGTCTCTTGTGCCATTGGTCATAGAGAGACACACTACTTTTTTCCATAAAACACACTGGGGTAGAAGTGTCTAAACAAAGGAAATTTATACAAAAAATGTTTCTGCTCTGAGTGCCTACTAAGACCGTCTCCAAATTTGCAGACGATTTTATCAAACACTTTTCCTTGCAGAACTCAACGATGTAGCCTTTGTCACATAGTTGACTTATGCTTATGAGATTATGGTGTAATCCCTCAACATAAGCAAGATCTGCGAAAGAGACAATGCCGTTGGATATCATACCATAACCTTTTGTAGTTCCCCTATCTGAACCTCAAAAAATGACTTTAAGTCCGTATTTGACTGGGGTGTAATCACGCAAAAGGTATCTTGTCCCTGCATGTGTCGAGAGCATCCATTGTCCAAGTACCAGTTTGGCGTTCTATTGAACTTTGGACATACCTGCAAAATTAAATCAGTTTACCTTAGTAACCCAAACGTATTTATGTCCTTGGTTCCTGGTCAGCTTACTCCCCTTTGGAACATTAGCCTTGCGAGTGGTCGGTCTCACATAGCTAACTCTAGGGGTTACAAGATTGGCAGGTTTATACCAACAATCTGCGCCAAAATGACCAATTTTGCCGGAACACAAACAGTGGAATCTGTTGTACGTCCTTTTGTACTCCTACTTTTTCCTTTGAACATGAGGTCTAGCAGGGTTAGAATTCTTAGAGGTGGAGGCCTCATTATTGCAGTATATACAAGGTTTCTGCATCTCCTTTTTCTTAGGCACAACAAACTTGGCTTTTGGTGCCTTCTTATTGTTATGGCCATGTATATATGGACCAAAACTCCTCATTTGAATCTCTTTGTACGATGTTTTGAACATGCTATCACCAAAGTCACGGTGACGGGTCCATCCCTGGTATCTGGTCTTGGGCTCTACATAAGTAGGTCTTGCATGATGATCGTAGGATGACTCAAGGTCAAAGTTGTTCGTCATAAAGATTACAGTCCTGGACGAAGGTTGAACCATGGGTGCCTTCCCATTTTCTCTGGCGGTAGCCTTCTTGACAGCCTTACCCTTACCACCGATGTGGCCGAGGCCACTACCCTTCTTTTAAGCTATGAACTCTTTGATGAGAGGGAGAACAGTCTTTGGCTTTGAGTAGCTCTCAACGAGTTTTCTCTCCACCGCGTGCTTTTCTTCCTGCTCATCAAGATATTTTTCTTCCATCTTTAACGTCTCAGCCGAGTCCTTGAGTTCCTCTTTCAAGGAGTGGACTTCATCTCTGAGGGTAAGTAGGTGTGCAATTTCTTCCTTCAGATTTGATTCCACTGCCTTGAGGGAGTCAATCTCTTTAACTTGCTTTAGGACTACCTTTCGGCATTTGTCGAAAGCCTTTAACAAGTGCTCGCGTAGAGCCATCAACTCTGATTCATTCTCATCAGAGGAGTAGTCTTCATGACCATTCGAGGAAGCTTTCGATTCGGAAAGAATGGCGTGAGAGTTTACCTTCCCATGGTACTCGGAGTCACCCGCTTCCTCGTCAAATTGAGCCATAAGCCCAAAGTATTCTTCTTCATTTTCCAAGCTCGACTCACTAGAGTCACTGTCGCTCAGAGTCTTCGACTTTTTGGCGACAATACTCTTTTTTTCTTTCTTCTTTCCTTTGAAGGATCTCTTCTCATCCTTCTTGGAGCTCTCCTTCTTCTTGTAAGGGCACTCCGCGATCATGTGACCAGATTTGTTACAAGAGTAGCAAACAATGTTAGAGGAAACCTATTTGTTCGGTTTGAATTTGTACCTGTCCTCTTTATTGTAGCTTCTGGATGTTCAATCACTATCACGACATCATATTCTGTAGTCTAAAGAGGATGACTTATTCTTCATTTATCTTCTCTTGCTGAGCAACTTCTTGAATAGCTTGCAGAGGAGAGAGAATTTTCCATCCAACAGTTCGGAGCCCGACGTGCTGGGCTCAGAGTCTTCAGGGGTGTCTCGAGCTCATGTCCTTATAGGTGACATAGCTCTAGACTTTCTTGAACCTTCTACTTTTAGGAATGTAGAATTCTCTTTGCTAGAAGATCGATTGGCTTTCTCGTCATTCTTTCTGGTGTTCATTTGGAGTTTGTAGGAGAGCAATTTACTGAAAAGATTCTGAGGGTCGATCTCGGACAACTTTCCAAATTCTCTGATGACAAAAACCTTAGTGTCCCAGTCCTTTGTGAAGGATTTAAGGAACTTGTCATTCAGTTCACCAAAAGTGAAGACGCGGCCGTAGTTCCGGAGACCATTCACAATCTTGAAGAACTTTTCAAAGCTGTCAGCAATGGAGTCATCAACACCTTTCTTGAAGGCTTCGTACTCCTAGTTCAGCAACGATCTATGATCGTCTCTCACCTCTTCAGTACCTTCTATCAGGACAACAAGACAGTCCCACATCTCTTTAGTAGACTTACAGTGGAAAAAGTTCTAGAGCATGTAATCATCCATTGCACCTGTTATGATATTCTTCGCCTTCCTGTCAAGGGAGACTAAGGAAATCTCATCCTTCGTAAGTGATGAGTCCACTTTATATACCTATTTTCGGACTCATCTGGGCTAGTTTTCACGCATTTGCACTTCACTTTTAGTTCATTATCATATATATTTCATCCTGTCTTTATTTTCATAGGAAGTGCACATTTTAGCCCGTGGTTGTGTTTTGTGTTATTCTTTTAGTCTGTACTCCTTTTTGTTATTGTCTGGAATGTCTGCACAGATTAGTGAGTGGTTTTTCCTTTCGGAAACAGGGGTCGTGTGCGTGTTCCGGGATGGTTGTGAAACAGGAATACTGCGCACGATCATGGGATCTAATGCGCACGACCACTGGTCGTGCGCCCATGATCGTGCGCACTACTCTACATTTTATAGAATTAGCCTGGGGTAAGCGCACGACCACTGGACATATTGCGAACGACCACTGGTCGTGCGCCACTGATCGTGTGCATTGATTCCTCATTTCTGGAGTCCTGTCTGGTAATCGCACGATCATTGGACTTAGTGCGCACGACCACTGGTCGTGCGCCACTACTCGTGCGCATTATCCCAGTTCTTCTTCCTGATATTCCATGCCAGTGCGCACGAGCATAGGACATAGTGCGCACGACCACTGGTCGTGCGCCTGTGATCGTGCGCATTGTTCATTTCTGCTTTTGTATAAATAGTGCAGGTCTCGCCCTAATCAAAAGATCCGCAGATCGCTCGCCTTCTCCGCCGTTTTCCGCCTTCTCCGCTGTTCCCCTTCATCTTCCACCCTAGGGAGGTGCTCCGGGCAAGAGTTCACCGCCAAATCCAAGCCGGAGCTTCCTCTCGGCCTCCTCCATCATCTCTTGGGTTCATTTCAAGTTTCAACGCCATAGCCATCAAGCAAAGGGAAGCTTTCAACTTTCGTCCGCTGTCGTGAGACGAAGAAGACGGGCCATTGGAAGGTGGTGACAGCCCTTCTCTATCCCGGAAGCAGTTGAGGACCGAGATTGGACGCGGAATGATAACCCGACGATTCCAACCGTGAATCCTCAGCAAGACTTCGGATTCGGTCGATCTCTTGACTTGTTCTTCCTTTATTGTTGTTTATGTGTTGTTGTAAACCTTATTTATAGATGATGTATGCTTATTTGTAAAACGTTCTTACAATTATGTCTATGTGATTGTTTGTGTTTATTATTTACTTGAGGTGCGCCATATATCCATCCACCAACATCCACCCTTGCCGCACTAGCAATTGCTAGTGGCGTGCGTTGCGAAGAGGTGCTTTCGACCCTCATTCCGCCATTCTAACCACCCCATCCGCGAGCCTACTCTTCCATCCGCCTAGCGATTCGGTGCATAGCAGCCCGACTAGTCTTCCATCCCGCCTGGCGAAGCATCGCATAGCGGCGTTGCATAGGAGTAGTTGTTAACCTTTTATTTTCTGTTTTCGCAACCATCAAAACCCCCTTAGTTAGCTCCGACCTGAGGACTTCAATCTCAAGTCCTCCTCGAAATTAACTCCACCTTACTGTGTTCCTTGTGAGATCGATACTTGGGAAAGCCCCCATTTTATATTACTTGTGGGACCGATTCACTGCCGTGATCTTTAGCATCAAGTTTTTGGCGCCGTTGCCGGGGAACACAGTCGTGTGAGTTTTTGGAGAGGGAGATAATAGATTGAAGCCCTTTTCCATTTGTGCATATCATTTTTTTATTTTATTTGCTTTTGTTATTAGAATTTTTATTTTACTTATTTCTTTTTACCCTTTTCTGATTTTTGATTTAGATAGCAGATCCGTGCTATTTTCATTTTAGCTGTGTAGCACTTTTTCAGCAATTATTTTTGTTCGTGATGGATTCTGATGCTGAGTGCCGTATCCTTGACACTTTGCACCGATCCATCGATGTCATTGCTGTTATGAATGCCGAGCATTGCATTCGGTGTTTGTTATGTCAAGGTGAGGGCCACATGTTGAAGGATTGCCCTCGTTTGTGCAAGCCTTCTCCCTCTGAGGGCGTGTTCCCAACAACCTCCCATTCGCGGAAGACTGTTGTGGACAGGCCTACCTGGGTGTTTCCTGGCCCATACACTGACATAACGCACTTTGCTCCTTCTTTACCCGTTGAGATTACTGAAGAATCTCTGGCCGCATACAGCTCGTTCATGGGTCCCTCGATCCCTTTTTACGAGCTTTCCTTGAGTGATGATGATCACTCTGGTGTTAGCCAACAAAAAGAGGAGTAGGAACTCATGGACGCTCCTGTATGGGACGATGAGATTGTTCCGGTCGTCAACAGGGTGGCGTCAATGAATGATTTTGCGATGGGGCCTGCTCATTCAGTGCTTGATTTTGAGAGCAGCCTTGCCCCTCCGCAATTTTTGTCGGATTGTGCTACTCCATTTTTGTGTGAGTCGGTTGATGATGTTGTATTTGTTGATGATTCGGTGCCCGAGGTTGCGCCGAAGTGGGATGATGATTCCTCTATCTCCGACGGAGAAAGTGGATCTTCGGAACACTTTTACGCACCCCGGTGGGATGAGGAATACCCTATTTCCGATGCGGAGGTTTGCACCTCCTTATTGGATGAGGCCATTCCTCTTACCACCACGGATCTCGAGTTCTCGGATTCTCCTCGGTACGACTTGTATGATACCGATGATGATCTCTGCTTGGATCCTGCTGAGAGTGAGACCGGGATCACTCTCCCATTTTCTGATTCTTTTAGTTCTTCTTCTCTTTTATTACTTGATCCCCCCTCCTTATCTGAGCCTGTGCAGGATGAGTCTCCACATGTACATTGGGATGACGATGAGTTTTGTGCTCATGCCGTTGCCATCGCCTCCTGCGGGCCTGTGATGGACGATACCTTGCTGGGCAAGGATTCATTTTGTGGTGTGATGAGTGAGGACCAGGCCTCCTCCTCATCCTACTTCCTATTTCCTCTACCTGTGTTGGGCAGGTATTATTATTTAGGTAGAGGGGTAACTGCTCTATCACCGTATCGGTACCCGTTACCGAAACGGATATTAGGCCAGTTACCTGTGCACTTTTTATTTCATAGGCCTATAAGCTAGAACTGTTTAGAATTTAATAAGTCGTGCTGGGATGACAATAACCCCAGTACTTATCTTTCATTTCCTGCATTTTATTTTTCTTGTCTATTTTTAGTTTTAGCATTTCCTTTTTGTATATTTTGTTCTGTTTTTGCGGAGCTCACCCCTGCAGGTATTCTTGGCAAATTACATTGGCGGGGTTCTGATTCTTCGTATGGAGGGCCTGCTTCAGGATTACACGCGTCTTCTGGTATGCTCACTAGCTGAGCATTGGGTAACCTCTTCCCTTAGCTCTTTATTATTTTAATTTCTATATCATCTGCTGTATTGCTTAGTTTAAGTCTGGGGAAGAGATTTGTTACCTATTGCCGTGCACATTTCATGTGCATATTAGAAGCTTTTATTATTTTATTTTGATTAGTTCATTGCATCACACACCACTGCACCCACATGAGCGCGTGCTTAGCTTTTTGCGTGCCGCGAGTTAAACTCATTTCTTCGTTAGATTTGGGAAAATTATGGTGCTGACATAGGATTGTGAGACGGAGTAAAATGTTGGCCTTGTTGTGATCCTAGTCAACTGCTCTCGTCTCGTGTAGAAATTGGAGTAGATTTAATTTTTTGTATGCTGTTAGTTTTATATTTTTCTAATTGCGTAAATAATTTTTATTCTACTCAAAAGTTGGTGAATCCGGTGTGAATCCGACGGTAGCTTAGGGATGTGTGTAGACGGTCGTTAGTTTTGTATTGCTCGAGTCGGGATGATGGATAGTCTTTCTTGTTGGCTAAGAACTTGCCCCAAGCTATTCTTGAAGCATGGGTATAGGTTAGTCATGCATGAGTGTGATGTAGGCCATCATTTTGGCCCGGTTGAGCTTTGTACCATTCCTAACGTCTTATCCTCACTAGCCCCGTTGTGCCTACCCCTCCTTTTGATTCAGCTCCACTATGATTTCACCAAAGCCTCATATCCGATCCTAGTCGCACACCCAAGTTGAGCTTTAGAGTTTTACATTTTCATTTTGGGATGTGATGTGGTGATTTTAATTGTGAAAATGTGGCAGTGCTCCCAAGTTTATATCTGCTGAATTGTGAAAATAAAATGAGAAAAAGAAAAAGAAAAATATTTGTAAAGAAAAAGAAAAAAGAAAAAAAAAGTGAAAAGGAAAAGTAAAATTGAAAATCATTTTGGAAATGTGAATTATATTTGGAGTAGGCGGTGCACACACCCATATGTTAAAAGTTTAGTTTGGGGGTGTGGTGTACCCGCATATATTTTGGTTAGCTGATGGATTCCCTTCATACTAGCTCCTTTGGGTTAGGTGCATAGCCTTCTTGTATATCTTTGTTTACCTCACCGAAACCCAAGCCCCATCTCTTCACCTAAAGTCCTACTGATTCGTGTGTGAACCAAACCAGTGCCGTGGAGAGAATGCGAAAAGGCAAGCATATGGTCACCGACATTGGTGGATTCCTTTGGAGGTTATCCCGAGCCCTGATCTTTGACAATGCTCGCCTAGCGATTAGTCTACTTTCTTCCTACGCGTGACCTGATGATTCACCGTGATTCCATTTTTGAGTAATAATAAAATTTTGATACGCATTGTGAAAAGTATAAACTATTTTGTATACTTAGAAATTTCTTCTATTATATTTTTACGCACGCGAGCATGCTACTTCGCATGGTACTTCGTATCGCAATTTCTTTGTTAAGTAGTATTTTTCCCTATCTGCTTAGATTTTGTTTGCTCGGGACGCGCAAACAGTTAAGTCTGGGGGTGTGATGAGTCCACTTTATATACCTATTTTCGGACTCATCTGGGCTAGTTTCCACGCATTTGCACTTCACTTTTAGTTCATTATCATATATATTTCATCATGTCTTTATTTCCATAGGAAGTGCACATTTTAGCCCGTGGTTTTGTTTTGTGTTATTCTTTTAGTCTGTACTCCTTTTTGTTATTGTCTGGAATGTCTGCACAGATTAGTGAGTGGTTTTTTCCTTTCGGTACAGGGGTCGTGTGCGTGTTCCGGGATGGTTGTGAAACAGGAATACTGCGCACGATCATGGGATCTAATGCGCACGACCACTGGTCGTGCGCCCATGATCGTGCGCACTACTCTACGTTTTCTAGAATCAGCCTGGGGTAAGCGCACGACCACTGGACATATTGCGCACGACCACTGGTCGTGCGCCACTGATCGTGTGCATTGATTCCTCATTTCTGGAGTCCTGTCTGGGTAATCGCACGATCATTGGACTTAGTGCGCACGACCACTGGTCGTGCGCCACTACTCGTGCACATTATCCCAGTTCTTCTTCCTGATATTCCATGCCAGTGCGCACGAGCATAGGACATAGTGCGCACGACCACTGGTCGTGCGCCTGTGATCGTGCGCATTGTTCATTTCTGCTTTTGTATAAATAGTGCAGGTCTCGCCCTAATCAAAAGATCCGCAGATCGCTCGCCTTCTCCGCCGTTTTCCGCCTTCTCCGCCGTTCCCCTTCATCTTCCACCCTAGGGAGGTGCTCCGGGCAAGCGTTCACCGCCAAATCCAAGCCGGAGCTTCCTCTCGGCCTCCTCCATCATCTCTTGGGTTCATTTCAAGTTTCAACGCCATAGCCATCAAGCAAAAGGGAAGCTTTCAACTTTTGTCCGCTGTCGTGAGACGAAGAAGACGGGCCATTGGAAGGTGGTGACAGCCCTTCTCTATCCCAGAAGCAGTTGAGGACCGAGCTTGGACGCGGAATGACAACCCGACGATTCCAACCGTGAAT
The DNA here is from genome assembly GCA_039583875.1 of Platanthera guangdongensis. Lineage (NCBI taxonomy): Eukaryota > Viridiplantae > Streptophyta > Magnoliopsida > Asparagales > Orchidaceae > Platanthera > Platanthera guangdongensis. The sequence goes on along the minus strand of CM077151.1, from coordinate 180,147,666 downwards.
CCTCAGCAAGACTTCGGATTCGGTCGATCTCTTGACTTGTTCTTCCTTTATTATTGTTTATGTGTTGTTGTAAACCTTATTTATAGATGATGTATGCTTATTTGTAAAATGTTCTTATAATTATGTCTATGTGATTGTTTGTGTTTATTATTTACTTGAGGTGCGCCATATATCCATCCACCAACATCCACCCTTGCCGCACTAGCAATTGCTAGTGGCGTGCGTTGCGAAGAGGTGCTTTCGACCCTCATTCCGCCATTCTAACCACCCCATCCGCGAGCCTACTCTTCCATCCGCCTAGCGATTCGGTGCATAGCAGCCCGACTAGTCTTCCATCCCGCCTGGCGAAGCATCGCATAGCGGCGTTGCATAGGAGTAGTTGTTAACCTTTTATTTTCTGTTTCCGCAACCATCAAAACCCCCTTAGTTAGCTCCGACCTGAGGACTTCAATCTCAAGTCCTCCTTCGAAATTAACTCCACCTTACTGTGTTCCTTGTGAGATCGATACTTGGGAAAGCCCCCATTTTATATTACTTGTGCGACCGGTTCACTGCCGTGATCTTTAGCATCAGTAAGATCCATCATCTTCTTTGGAATCATGATTGTAGGATTTATCATTGATGGCTGTGTCGGGATTTGAGGTCCTTCTTCCACTATCTGAAAGATCCTTGGATCAATAGCTTCCATGAAGAACTATACTCGCTCTTTCCACATGGGAAAGTTTTCCTTGGTACACACCGGTAGCTTAATAGTTGATATATCTTTGCTTCGATCCATGGTGAAAGTGCGGAATCTCTGAATGCTAGATCAGGGATCTTGATCAAGGTGTTAACCTTATTTTACCAACCTCCCTCTGATACCACTTGAAAGTATCTAGCGTTGACCTAAATCAAATAGAGGGGGGTGAATATGTGAAGTTTGCGTCTTTTTACAGAATAAAAATAATCGAAAATATCAAGCACATAAACGCAGAGATTTTATAGTGGTTCACCGAGTTGGGTACGTCCACTGTCCCACATCTCCTATCTCCCACGAATGGCAGATTTGAATACTTCACCAATCTCAAATTTTGTCAAATCTTACACCTCATAGTCGCAACTCCTACACCTCAGAGACAAAGCTCCTACCACTCGGAGAACAAACTCTCCTACAACTCGATCTGCAAACCGGATCTACACAATCAATCCCCAAACAGATCTACAAAACTCGGAGAAAAATCTCCTACAATATTCAAAATAAAGTTACAACAACAACACACGATTCCAATCTTGATCTGATGTTCTTTGAAGGGTGGAAGTTGATTCTTGGAGAACTCGCAAACTTGAAATCTTTGGATCTTGAACCTCGATCTTTGACCAACAAGGACTAGAGCAATTCAAATCTTGAACGAAGAAGCAATCCAGTCAACGAAGTTATCGGTGAAGAAGATTTCTCATTATCGTGACCGATCAGAAGAAGATTCACGAAAACAGTAGTCAGCCGACGGAATTCTCTTTCGGGAAATATGAGATTTTGATTTTTGGAAATTAGGTTTTTGGATCCTTTGTCCATTTTGAAATTACTCTAGGTATTTATAGAGGGATTAGAAATGAAATGGCTATAAAAGATTTCCAAAAATGAAACCTAGAAATGTACTGTACATGGCCGCCGGTTTCGAACCAGGAAGAAAAATCGGAAAAATGCAAAGGAAAATTTGGTGAGATTCGTCAAGTATCGGGTATGATACTCGCCGAATCATGCAATGATATAAGAAAATACGTCGAACGACATTTGTCGTGCAGAAGTTTAATTCGTCGAATGGAGTTTGTCGAACAGAAGGCAGATCCGGTTTATTTCGAATTATTCGGCGAGTATCGCATGGGATACTCGTCGAATTTTTCGAGTATCACTAGTGATACTCGTCGAATTTGCCTTGCACAATATCTGGAAACCTGGAGAATTTATCCTAAGTAAATACGTCGAATTCGGCGAGTATCGGGAAGCATACATGACTAATTTGGCGAGTATCAAGGGCATACTCGTTGAGTTCGACGTGTATGACTCACCATACTCGTCGAATTTTACTTGGGTAAAATTCTTCGTTTCTGACCTCTTGTGTCTGGCCTTCCTTGATCCTTCTCCTGTACTTGGGATAGAAGTACGCCCCAATAAAGAGATTACACGTGAGTCAACATGATGGCCTACACAATGAGAGATTACATTGTGTAGTCCTATGTTTACTGACCCACTGTAACCTGACATTGGTGTGTACTTGGCATTGTGAACCTACAAGTACAAAACTAAAAAGCAGTATCAAATACACCCTCATTTCATCTTAGCTTGACTGGACCCTTCTTCAAATCAGTGTTATTGTGGATACAATACCCAACACTACATTTATTGAGAATTGCCTTATAAGTCAAAGCCATAAAAAATCTGTGCTGATATTTGGCTAAGTCCAAATGCATTGATGTAGCTTACTCACTCAACGCCAAATAAACAGAATAAAATCTGTTATGTAGTTTGGCTTTGAGTGGAGCTTACTCACTCAACGCTAATTAGATGAAAAACCTGGCTAAGGCAGAAAGCATTGAGTGAGACAAGCTCACTCAACGCTCTCAATGCCATGATTCAAAAAATCTGGCTAAAGCAAAAAGCATTGAGTGAGGCGTGCTCACTCAATGCACTCAATGCTTAAGATGCTGAAGAAGCTAGAAATTGGTTAAGGAAGAAAGTGTTGAGTGAGGAGTGCTCACTCAACGCTCTCAACGCCTAAAATATAGAAAGCATGGCTAAGACACAAAACGTTGAGTGAGGCATGCTCACTCAACGCTCTCAATGCCAAGCATGCACAAAAGGCTGAAGAATAAGCTAAGGCAAAAGGCGTTGAATGAGGATTGCTCACTCAACACTGACAACGCCTAGAAAGATAGAATTATGTCTAAGTGCCTTGCATTGAGTGAAGCTCATTCACTCAATGCCTATTTTACTGATGCTTGATTTTGACTAAGTCCACAGGAGTTGATGTCAGCAAGTCAACAAGTCAACATTATTCAAACTGATAGCGGGAAGGCTACAGTACATGACAAAAGCCGCCGCATAGCTACTGTCCGATAGTTAGCGTTAAAACAAGATTGCAGCTGGCCAATAATATTGTGGGACACACTGCTAAAAGAGCCGTTGGGATACAATCAATAAAAGGAGAAGCCTTTTTACAGAAAAGGTAGCTGTTGGGTTTGTTTTACTTCATCGCCATTGTTGCTATGATTGAAGAATATGAAGTTCAAGATAGCAAGTCTAAAGGCTTAGAATGTTAGCTGATCGTCTTCTTCATCGACATCGGCAAGATCAGAGCAAATCTCGAAGGAAGTAAGCAGGATAACTTATGCAATTTTCCATCTACACCATCAAGTTCTTCATAGATCCAGCTGTACAACTATGAAGAATATCTACTGGAGGCTGTGAAGAAGAAGTTAGGGCTAAATCTCCTCATCCCAGGAAAGAAAGAAGAAGCAGAACAGTTGTCTGCAAGCTTCTTCCAGCACAAGCCAAAGCAAGATCTACATCCTTGTTACTGAGAAGAAGTTGGGATGGGATTCTCTCAGCTCAGGTAGCAGCAAGTTTTGCTGCAGTTGTAATGACCCAGGAGGAACACAGCATCACCTGGCCCACTAGTAGCCAAAGGTTGAGGGTCAGAGGCCCACTGCGTAACAGTGTAGCTTGCCCTCCCCAAGGCGCCACAGTGGTATAACCGAAATCTACAAGACCCGCAGGCTGTACATCCCAACCAAATCTCTTTGACTGTTTCTCACCACGGAAGGTTGTTTCCACGGGGTTTTTAACCCACAACCTTGATAAGACTCACTTACAATAAAGCTCATCACCAACTGAGCTGCAGCTCAGTTGGTGTTGAGCTCTGTTGGAAGAGAGTCTTATCAAGGTTGCTGGTTCGAAACCCCATGGCAACACAGAAAGCTCAGTTGGTGATGAGCTCTGTTGTAGGAGTGCGTTATCAAGGTTGCTGGTTCGAAACTATGTGGCAATAACCTTCCGTGGTGAGAAACAGTCACAAAGATTTGGTTAGGTTGTACGACCAGCATGCCTTGTAGATTCTGGTTGTACCACCGTGGCGCCTTGGGGCGACCAAGCGGCACTGTTACATAGTGGGCCTCTGACCCTCAACCTTGGGCTTCTTGTGGGCTAGGCGATGTCGTGGTCCTCCCGGGTCGTTACAAAAAGTGCACTTTTTTTGTAACGACCTAGGAGGACCACGACATCGCCAGGCCCACTAGCAGCCCAAGGTTGAGGGTCAGAGGCCCACTACGTAATAGTGCAGCTTACACGCCCCAAGGCCACGGTGGTACAACCGAAAGCTATAAGGCTTGCAGGCCGTATACCCCAACCCATCACTGTGCATGTTTCTCTACAATAGTAGGTTGTTGCCACGGGGTTTCGAACCCGAGACCTTGATAACACGCTCCTGCAAATAGGTTTATCACCAGCTGAGTTGCAGTTGGTGATAACCCTATTTGTAGGAGTGTTTTATCATGGTATCAGGTTCAAAACCACGTGGAAACAACCTACTGTTGCTGAGAAACATGCAAGTGATGGGTTGGGGTGTACGACCTGCAGGACTTGTAGATTACAACTGTACCACCATGGCGCCTTGGGGAGGGCAAGCTGCACTATTACACAGTGGGCCTCTGACCCTCAACCTTGGGCTGCTGGTGGGCCGGGCGATTCCGTGGTCAACTTGCGTCGTTACAACAGTTTCTCAGTCCCAACAGGAAAAATCCCTCGTGTTGAGAAGATGAAGCTATGATTGAGTACATCTCAGTTCAGGTAAAAGTAGACTCAGGAAATATTTTCCCGGAGTCATTGTGGGGCTGAGTTTATCTCTGTCCAGAACCTTAGCACATAGAAACATCTCTTGTGTCAAGATCAACTACACAACCCACTTCCATCTTGTAGGATCCAATTGGATCTAAGTGGTACGAGAAAATTTGCTCTGAGGTAGGATTCTGTTGAGAATCTGAGCTATAGGACTTGGTTTCAAGTCTGAGGGAGGTGAGTCATTCTCACTGAGCTTTAGGGCACTTGAACCTGAGGTAGGATCTGGCTGCAGATCTGATGTAGGGCCTTTATTCCTGAGATTATAGGAGAGTCATTCTCTCTGAGCTGTAGTGTTGGAACACCCTATTACTGATTTGGGTCAGGATCACTATGTCTCTTAGGAAACCTGTTTTGACCTCATTGTATAGATCTAAAGGTCAATTAGAATTGAGTCTAAGGGTTAGTAGTTAGGTTTGGAAGCTGCCCTCAAGACCAGGTTTTTCAGTTTGGAGACTAAGTCATTTCGTCGACCTCAGTACAACGAATCGTAGAACTCCAATCGACGATCGTTGAGCTCACTTCGACGAGTCGTCGAACTCCATTCGACGATCTCTGAGCTCAACTTCATCAAGTCGTCGAACTCCATTCGACAATCTTCGAGCTCAGTTCGACGATCTTGACTCCAGTTTGATTCTCTATCTCTGAGCTCAGTTCGACGATAGTTGAGCTCAGATCGACGATCTCTGGTTCTGTCTAAGTCCAAATCTCTGAGCTCAGTTCGACGATAGTGGAGCTCAGTTCGACATTTTTCTGAAGAGTTAAATGTTTTTCAAGATTCAAATACAGACAGTTGAGGAATTATTGTCAACAATTAATTCAGAGATCTTGTAGCCGTTTTCATTTATTCTGGATCAAGTTTCAAGGGATTTTCAAGGAATGTTTTATTGGACTTTCCTCCAGAAGACAATTGCAATTAAGGAAGTCATTTAATGACAGGCCAATGGCTATCTTGGACAGAGGATCATTTCTATTCAGAGAAAAGGAATAAAAGATCAGATTTTTCAATTCCTGAAAAAGAAGAACAACAAGTTAGAAAAATATTCTCTGCAACAACAACTCTCACAATAACAATCACACAAGAGAAAGAAAGAGAGTTGCAGACATTCTCTGTCTCAAGAATTCATACAAGAACACATCACCAAAGGAGATCAACAAACTGAAATCTTCAGATCTCTTTTGATTCAAGTGTTCAAGGCCATCATCATTCAAGACTCCAGACACCTCACATTTCAGCTGTTGCTGAAATCATCATTTGCTGGAGATCAATTTTCTGAAGGCCTATCACCCTACTGCAAAGCTTCATTTTCTGATCAACTCAAGATCTCAGGGGGAGCTTTGACAACATCCACTATCTTCTCTCTGACTGTTGACAGAGAAGATCTTCTCATCCCTCTATCTCTCTGCTATAAAGGCTTTTTCAAACTCCCTTAAAAAGTTTGTGTTTGGTTTTTGAGCACCTTATCAAAAGCTCATTGGTGGCAAGACACCTGATCAAAAAATCTGGTTTGGTTTTTGAGCACATTGTCAAAAGCTCATTGGTGCCTAGGACACCTGATCAACTCATCCTGCAGTGGATTCCTACCTAGGGTGGTAGAAGAGTGGATGTCCTCAGGTTGATTGGGGAACCACTATAGCTCCTTGTGTCTTCTGGTTGCTTGTTTTTCTTTTTGTTTCTGGCTGTGGTTTGTGACTAGGTTGCTTTGTGACTAGGTTGCTTTGTGACTAGGTTGCTTTGTGACTAGATTGCTCTATGATCATTCTGTGATTAGATTTACTTTTTATTATTTGCTTCCCTGTTCATATTTAGAATACAACAACTGTTGTAAAAGTTTTTAGCAAGCTCCATACTCTATTCACCCCCCTCTAGAGTATATCAGATCTAACTCGCACTTTAAATTGGTATCAAAGCGAGGTTGGTTAAAAATAACACATCTCAGTGGTTGCACAGGCTAACACCTGAACCCAAAGATTTCTAGTTAGATCTGCTTGTTTTGAGTATGTCATTAGAATTATTTCTTCACAAATCATGGCCCAAAATAAAGATTATGCTAGCACCAGACCTCCAGTGTGCAATCTATCCAAATTTGCACTTTGGAAGGCAAGGATTAGACTCTACATGAATTCTATTGATGAGGACATTTTTAATTCTGTTTTGACAGTGTGTCCAAGACCTCCAAAGAATACAAGTACAAGTGATGTTCCACCTCCATCAGGAATAGATGCTGACATCAAGAAGTGGAAAGTAGCAGATGCAAAGGCTATGAATATCTTAGCCCAGACTATGTCTGATGACATTTTCCAAAAAGTAGCTGAATGTAACTCAGCAAAGAAAATCTGGGATAAGCTATCTGAGATAGTCTCAGGATCTGCTGATGAAAGAAAAGACAGAAGATCTCACCTCATAACCCAATATGAGAACTTCAAGAAAGGAGAAGCTGAGCCAGTAGCTGAAATGTACAACAGACTCAACCTGATAGTCAATGAACTGAAGACTTTGGATAAGGAGATATCATTGACTGAGCTAAATGATAAAATCCTAATGTGCTTCCCAAGCACTTGGGACTCAAGGATCTGGCCAATCAAGGATGCCAGAAGTCTCAATGAAATCACAACAGAAGCTCTCTTGGGCAAGCTCAAGTCTTATGAGCTGCTCATCCAAAATAGAGAAGAAGAGCAGAAGGCTGCCTCACCAGCCTCAAGAAAGGAAAAGACAATAGCATTCAAAGCCACTGAAGATCAGCCTGAAGACAAGGTCACAGGCAATGATGAGCTGCTTAGTCTACTGGCCAAAAGATTTTACAAGATGGCCAGAAAGGACTTCAGGAAGAGATCATACAAAGAGCATGACAAGCCAAGGTATGATAAGTCAAATAATAAAGAAATAGTTTGCTTTGGTTGCAGGAAACCAGGCCACATTGTGGCTGACTATCCAGAGAACAAAAACAAGGACAGAAAGGACAAGAGAGAAAGAAGAAAAGACAAGGACTTCAAGAAGAACAGCAATGGCAAACCCTCCTCAAGCAAGAACAAACACACAAGGAAGGGATTTGTTGTTGAATCTTAGAGTGAGACAGAAGAAGAATCAGAAACTTCTTCCAGCTCAAGTGATGATGAGGATGATGCTGAAGAGAAGGAATTCTGCATGATGGCTATCAATGCCTCACAACACAATTCTGATGCAGAAGATTCAGAGTCAGACTCAGAGACTCAACTTGAAGAGGACCAGGTAAAAGACTCTTTTGATTTCAATTCTGAGGACTTTAAGTATGAATTTAAAGCACAATGTTTAGACCTATTAAAATATGAGAAGGAAATTATCTCTCTCAGAATTCAATTATCTGAACATAGTACCTTAAAATCAGAAAACCTCAAACTCTCTGAGGAGTTGGAGTGTTGTAGGGAGCAGATAGCTTCACTAAAAAGTGAGCTATCAGAGGCCAAAAAGCTTGAAGAATCCCTCAATGGGAGAAGCATCAAGCTAATGGACATCACAAGCACAGTGAACTCTAGATTCAGTAGTACACTGGGCTTGGGTGCTTCATCCAGCCAACCTATAGTTCTAACAACCCCAATTAAGTTTATTTATGATAAAGGGAAGGGAGTTGTAGAGGTAGCTAGGAAGAATTCTGACTTACCCAAGAAATCAAGTGTTCAATAGAAATCGTCGAACGGAGCTAGACGATCGTCGAATGCAGATCGACGATCTCAGGCAAAATCGTCGAACTCAGGTCGACGATCTCTAAACCCTGAACTCTGCCATAGTCGATCGTCGAACGGAGCTCGACGATCTAACCCAAGATCATCGAACGCAGCTCAACGATCGTCGAGCAGAGATCAGAGATTTGAAAACTTCTTCAAGGGTAAATCAAATTCCAATCCTAGGGGTCCTTCATCCAGATTTAACCCTTATACTGAATGGATAATACCTCCAAGGAGATATCATCCTGAAGGTTATAAGAGTCAACCAGGGATGTCATTTATTTCTGAATTTAAAGGTTATCAACCTAGGCCCAAGATAAACTGTGTCAAAAACAAGTAAATTGCTTTATGTGCAGGTGAAGACCTATCCAACATCAAACCAACAATGGTATTTGGATAGTGGGTGCTCAAAGCATATGACAGGAAATAGGGACAACCTCACATCCTTCAAAGCCAAGTTTGGACCCAAAGTCATATTTGGTGATTCAAACTTTGGATAAACAAAAGGATATGGTGCAGTCCAGATTGGCACAGTCACATTCAAGAAGGTAGCCTATGTGGAAGACTGAAGCACAACTTGATCAGCATCAGTCAGCTATGTGATGAAGGCTACCAGGTGACTTTCAGCAAAGCCTTATGCAAGATCAAATCAGAGGACAACACTACTGTGTTGACAGGTAAAATGAAAGGTAACATCTATTTAGTAGACTTTCTTTCAACAGAAGTAGATATTTGCATGTTTAATTCTGTTTGTAGACCTAATGTTTTATGGCATAAGAGACTAGGACATTTAAACCTTAGAACCATTGCTAGGCTATCCAAGGACAACCTTGGTAGAGGACTACCTTCTGGCCCCTACAATAAGGAAGGACTCTGCAGGGCTTGTCAATTAGGCAAGCAAACTAAAAATAGTTTCAAGTCACTTAATAAGAGTGATTCACCTAGGATTTTGTATCTGTTACACATGGATCTTTTTGGACCCATTACAGTACAAAGCTTAGGAGGGAAATATTACACTTTAGTGGTTGTAGATGACTTCTCTAGATTCACATGGATGTTCTTTCTGAGGAAGAAGTTTGATAACTTGAAGTGTTTGACAGAGTTTCTCAAATGCATACAGACTGAGTTCAATACTCACATTGCCCTGATCAGAAGTGATCATGGGACAAAGTTTGATTCTCTTCTTATGCAAGAGTTCTGTTAGAGTGAAGGGATCAGGCATACTTTATCAGCTCCTAGAACTCCTCAATAAAATGGGGTAGTTGAAAGGAAAAATAGAACCCTTATTGAATCTACCACTACATTGTTATCAGATGTTCACCATCCTCTATCCTTTTGGGAAGAGGCAGTGAACACCTCCAACTATGTGCTGAACAGAAGTTTAATACATAAACTGAAGGGCAAGACTCCCTATGAATTACTCAAAGGGAAGAAACCTAAAGTAGATTATTTTAAAATTTTTGGTTGTATCTGTTACATACACAATAATGACAAAAAGTATTTAGCAAAATTTCAAGCTAAAGCTGATGAAGGAGTGTTTCTGGGATACTCCATGATCAGTAAGTCTTATAGGGTTTATAATAAATCAACTCTTAAAATTGAAGAATCTATTCACATATCTTTTGATGAAACTAACATGTCTTTCAAGGAGAAGAACACTTCTACCATAGAACCTTTGCAGGTACATTCTCTTGCTGAAGACTTGGACATATTACAAATCATTCAAAAAGAGGAAAGCAGTGAAGATGAAGAAGACATTCAACATCATGAAGAGAAAACACTTGAAGAGCCAGTTGTTGTACCACAAGAGGAAATAACAACACAGGTTGGTGAACAATCAACACCCCCTGTTGATTTAGTAACATCAAGAGACCATCCAATTTCCCAAGTAATTGGAGACATCTCAGCTGGTGTGCAAACCAGAAATCAGGTCAACCAAAACCTGTTGCACACTTGCTTCCTATCTCAAATTGAACCTCAATCCATTCAAGATGGAGAGCAAGATCCACACTGGATCATTGCAATGCAAGAAGAGTTGCATCAATTTGAAAGGAACAAAGTTTGGGAACTAGTACCAAGGCATAAGGATCACTCCATTGTTGGAACAAATTGGGTGTTCAGAAACAAATTGGATGATCAAGGAGTAATTGTAAGGAACAAGGCAAGGATAGTTGCTCAAAGGTACTCTCAAGAAGAAGGCATAGATTATGACCAGACTTTTGCACCAGTTGCAAGGTTGGAGGCTATAAGAATCTTCTTAGCATATGCAACACACAAAGGTTTCAAAGTATACTAAAAGGATGTAAAGAGTGCTTTTCTAAATGGAGACATCAAGGAAGAAGTCTATGTTAGACAACCTCCAGGTTTTATCTCTTCAACTTATCCTGATTATGTTTTTAAATTGAATAAAGCATTATATGGTCTCAAGCAAGCTCCTAGAGCATGGTATGAGACCCTAGCATGCTTCCTTCTGAAAAATGAGTTTATAAGGTGTAGAGTAGACCAAACTCTTTTTATTAGAACCCATAAGTCCCATACCCTACTAGTACAAATCTATGTAGATGATATTATCTTTGGTTCTACTGATTCAAATTTGTGCAGAAGGTTTTCCAATCTAATGCATTCTAAATTTGAAATGAGTAGCATGAGTGAGCTATCCTTCTTTCTAGGATTGCAAATCAAGCAACATGCTGAAGGCATATTTATTTCTCAAACCAAGTATGCAAAAGAATTGGTTAAGAAATTTGGTATGTCTGAATCATCATGCATGAAAACACCTATGCCTACTAATGATGTATTGGATGCTGATGAACATGGGAAACCTGTTGATCAGACAACATATAGAGCAATGATTGGCTCTTTATTGTACCTTACAGCCAGTAGACCTGACATAATGTTTGCTACATGCATATGTGCTAGATTCCAAGTGAGCTCTAGAGATTCACACCTAACATTTGTAAAAAGGATTCTCAGGTATGTTAAAAGTTGTCCAAATCTAGGTCTCTGATATCCAAAAGACTCAGCATTTGACTTAACTGGATTTTCTGATGCTGATTATGCTGGATGCAGAATTGACAAGAAAAGCACCAATGGAACTTGTTAGTTTCTTGGTGACAGACTTGTCTCTTGGTTTTGCAAGAAACAAACATCTGTGTCAACTTCAACTGCTGAAGCTGAATATATGGTTGTAGGTAGTTGTTGTTCACAAATCTTGTGGATTCAAAACCAACTCCTAGACTATGGCTACAACTTAGAGAAATCTAAAATTTTTTGTGATAATACCAGTGCTATTTCTATAGCTCAAAATCCAGTCCTCCATAGTAGGACAAAACACATAGAAATTAGGCATCACTTTCTAAGGGATAATGTTGAGAAAAATAAAATTGAACTTCAATATATCCCAACAGATTTGCAAAGGGGAGATATTTTCACCAAACCCTTGGATGAAAAGAAACACACCTTCTTCCTAAATCAGTTAGGAATGTTAGATGGAGGAAGTCTAAAATAAGTTCCAAGATTTTAAAACTCTAAAAATTGACCAAGACTAGGCAAACAACTTGATTTTTCTAGTGTATAGAGTGTTTCTGGTCTCTGAACTGCGCTCGACGATTTTCCCCAAGATCGTCGAACGGAGATCGACGCTTTCCGAAATCGTCGACAAGAGTTCAGCGCTTCTCAGATAGTGTTCAAATATCTCTCCAAGTCAGCGATCGTCGAACGAAGCTCGATGATTTTGTTTTCTGAACTATCGTCGAACGGAGCTCGATGCTCTCAAATATCGTCGAACGGAGATCGACGATGTTGATGACCCTTCAGTTTCCTTTAGAAGCCCCGATCGTCGAAATGAGTTCAACGATCTTTCCTTTTCTGCGTCGAACCCTAATATAAAACTCTTTTTTCGGCCGTCGTTCTCCCTTGCGCTTTCATACCTTCTGCAAAAATTCTCTTTCCCTCCAAACTTCTCTACACTTGGTCGTTTGTTTGTTTATTTTTGCATGAAACAATGGCCGTCTTAGTTGCAGTCCTAGCCGCCATGAAATTTGATGCAGGATTTGATATAGATATGGACTCTTTCAATAATAGTGATCAGATTTTCCAAGAAATTCTAGAACTTTTCAAGGAACAAAAGCTAGTTACTATCATGTCCACCAGAATCAAGTTACCTGCTGATGAAATAAAGGAATGGGTATATACTGCCCACAACCAGGATCAAAGTACAGTTGTTGGCTCAATTTCTGGCAACCAGGTACCTCTGACACCTACTATTCTGACAGAGATTTTTGGATTAATTTCTTAAAGAGATTCTGCTAAGATGTCTGGAGAAGAATTTTCTACTATGCTTGATAGAATGGGTCATTCTGATGCAAACCCTAGCAAGCTGCAGAAAAAGAATTTGGCTGTTGAGTACAGATTCTTGGCTGATGTTGTAGGAAAGGTCTTATTGGCCAAGCACTCAGCCCATGATACCATCTCCAGGTATCAGCTGTGTTTGATGGGTGCTCTTGTAGATAAGAAACAGTTAAACTGGGGAGAAGTTTTCTTTGACCTGATTAAGAAGAAAATTAACAAGAATTTTGTGAATTATGGAAGGATACTAGTGTTGTTTCTTCAGAACAGATGCCCTGCCCTGCTAGTCTAAAATGGGATGCACATCAATGCCTCTAAGAGGCTCTCCTGTGCCCTGTTTGGTAAATGGGACAGGCAGATAGTGAAGCCCAGCAGGCCCTCTGCATCTACCACTTCAGGCACAAGGGTTGTTGCAGTCTCTTCCGCTACAGTCTCTGCCCCTGCAGAAGACTTGCCTAGATCTTCTTCTCCTCCTCCACCTCTTATTTCATCTCCACCAGTCACATCCACCATTACAGTTTCTTCCACCATCATTATCTCCAGCCCATCTCCTACTTCTATCTATTCTCCAACTCTTCCACTAACAGAAGAACTCTTCCATCCTTTACATCACTACCCACATCAGGAAATTGATTCATCATCTCAACTTCCATCTTTCACACTTCTGGATGATTCCTTTATGGATGATTCCCCTTCATCCCCTCCTGATCTAACCTCTTCATCCACATCATATCAATAGCTACTACAAGATATCATTGCTCAACCCTCCTTCACACCTTCTATTTCCATTCCACTATCTTCCATTCCAACAATCCCCACATCTCAACCTTCCTTTCCCCCATACACCAGCTCTCCACCAACATCTCCAGCTGCTCCACCTTCAGTCCCTACCTCTGCTCAAATCCCTATTGAGCATGTAGATATTCCGGCCTTAGTAGACAGACTTTATGAGCTGATAGCTCCCAGGATATCCCTCTTGTTGGAGACCTCCTTGGCTCCACTTTTAAAGTCAGTTGCAGACCTATCTGTCAGGCTCTCCTCCCTCTTTCCTCCTCAGCCAATCCCTTCATCTGGGTGCCTTGATCCAGTCTGGACTGAATCTAGGCAGGGGGAGATGCCTCATGAAGTGGATGGATTGCCTGCTGCTGCTGTATCTTCAATTCAAGCTCAAGCCTCACCATCTCATGTTGCAGTTTTCTCAGTGGACCTCAGGTCACTTTTATCAGATTTTGATTATACATATTTCAGCTGTCTTCTAGAGCATACTGCAGTCCAGCCATCAGAAGATCTATCCAAGGCTATTGTGCCCTTTTCCAGCTGTGACACCAGTCTCTTTCTTTTATAAAGTCCCTTTCTGCTGCTGCCCCTGCTGTTTCTGTTGTTGCTGCTCCTTCAGTCTCTGTTGAAAGTACTGATGCTGCTCCTACTACTGCAAATGTTGCTGTTTCTGTTAGTTATGATATGGCTGATGTTTTAGTTTCTGAGGATATGCAGACAGAGGCATTTGACCTTGAGCCTACTATTATTGCTGATGTTATTGCTGATGCTGAAACTGTTGTATCTGAAAGTGTTATATCTGAATCTGCTGCCCTAGTTACTACTGTATCTACTTCTGCTGCCATGACCTCTTCTGCCAGTATTGCTTCTACTCCTCCTCCTACTGTTACTACTGTTGCTGTCACTACTGTTTCTCCTGCTCAATCACAACAACAAAAAGACTACCTTAAAAGGATTGATGCTTTATATGATGAACAAAGCTCAGAAAGTGATCAGTTCAGAACTGATTCAGATGATTCTTCTGCTACTATAGCAAGGAAAAGAAAGGCCAGAAGCAAGGCAATGAAAAGGGTTCCTCTAGCTAAACTCCCGCCAAAACCCCAGCGTCAACACTCTGCGTCGACCGAGTCAGACACGCCAGAATCAGCCCCGTGCTCGACGATCGTCGAACCAAGATCGTCGACCGCTGCTAGATTGTCGAACAGAGATCTATAGCCCGATCGTCAACCACAAAACTCTGGCCAAATTGTCGAACGCGCGGCCCGATCATCGAACCCACGACCCGATCGTTGAACCCAGAAAACTGCATGTTCGATGAACACGCGGCCGATCGTCGAACCCAGAAAGCTGGCCCGATCGTCGAACACATATAGCTAGAATGCTCTGTGTAGGACATTAGACTAATATGCATTATCCAGCAGAGAATTTCATAAACCTCTGAATACTCTATTCCCCCCTAGAGTATTCCTGATCTAACTGCTCACTTTCATGACTATCTAGTCAACTCAAATCCTGACTCAGTTGGATACCAGAGTCCTAAATTAGGGCAACTCTTTATATATCTCAAAATTCTTTTTAAGAAAACAAGGTGAGATTCTTTAGGGTTCACCTGGAACCTAGCACAAAGACATGTAGCAAACATAATGTTTGGTCTACTTACTGTAAGATACAACAGGGACCCAATAATGGCCCTATATAATTTCTGAAATACAGGTTTCCCATGTTCATCAGAATCAATCACAGCATTTGTATCCATAGGTGTTTTCTTAGCTGAAGCATCAACCATCCCAAACCTTTTTATCAGCTCCTTAACATACTTGGATTGGGATATGAATATGCCATCAGGGGACTGCTTCACTTGGAGACTAAGGAAGTTGGAGAGCTAACCCATACTACTCATTTCAAACTTGGAATGCATAGGTTGGAGAACCTTTTGCAAAGTTTGGAATCTGTAGAACTAAATATAATGTCATCTACATATATTTGTACTAACAAGATTTTATCATGATGATTATTGATAAATAAAGTCCTATATATTATGCCTCTAGAAAGGTTATGCTCTAAGAGAAAGCTAGCTAAGGTTTCATATCAAGCTCTTGGAGCTTGCTTTAGACCATAGAGAGCCTTATGCAATTTGAAAACATAAGAGGGATGAGTAGGAGAAATAAAACCTGGTGGTTGTTCCACATAGACCTCTTCTTTGAGTTCACCATTTAGGAATACACTTTTGACATCCATTTGGTATACTGTGAACTTCTTGTAGGCTGCATAAGCTAGAAATATCCTTATTGCTTCTATCCTTGCAACAGGGGCAAATGTTTGGTCATAATCTATGCCTTCTTCTTGTCTATATCCTTGAGCAACTAATCTTGCCTTATTCCTTATGATAAGACCTTGAACATCTAGTTCGTTTCTAAATACTCATTTAGTTCCAATGACTGGGTAGTCTTTGGGTCTTGGAACTAAATCCCAAACTCTATATCTCTCAAATTGGTTGGGCTCCTCTTGCATTGCAATGATCCAGTGTGGATCTTGTTCAACATCTTTAATGGATTGGGACTCAGTTTGAGATATGAAGCAGGCATGCATCATGTCTTGGTGGAGTTGATGCATTGTCTGCACACCCACTGATATGTCTCCAATCACTTGAGATACAGGGTGATCTCTAAGTGTGACTAATTCAGTAGGAGGAGTTGTTTGAGCAACATCTTGGGGAATTAATTCCTCTTGTGGAATTATAACTGTTGTTGGCTCTTCACTGAGTTCAGTGTAACGACTCCATCCGTTCACAGGTATATACTAGAAGGTCTGGCCGGCGCCCCACAATATAGACCATAAAACAGGCAGGAAAGTCACAGAATGATAGCAAAGTTGCACATCCTAACTCATTGCATTCTAGCGAAAGCCTATAGCACGAAGCTGAACTCACACACATGAATGTCCACCATATAAAAGTTCCTCATTTATATAAAGCAGGAATGTCCAAATACAAAACAGTTGGCCTTATGGCCTTGCAGGGCTTTACATAACAGTGGCCTCAAACATTGGCGCGCAGGCTGACCAAGTATAAACAAACAAAGCATTTAGCTTTATCCTTCAAGGGCTAGCGGCAGCAACAACAACAGCAGTAGGGACTTCAGCCTTTATGCGTCCCGCTTGGCTCTCCAGCACCTGCACAGGGACAGCCCACCCAACAGTGGAAAACAGGCAACGGTCAGCATTTAGCTGACAAAATTATAACGACCCTACCCCTTTCCCGGGGTAGTGGTATTCCCTGCAGGCCTAGCATTTCAGAGGCAGATATATATATTCATACATTGTGCTCTCATGCACATCCATTCCATCACAACCGTCAGCCATGCGGCCCGACGATCCGTGCACTCAGGGCACATTCTTGGTGTACCGGCAAACCAGTTGCCAACCATCATATCAGGGTCGCAACCCAACGACAAATAAATTGAGCATTTACTCTATGGCGTGCAGCCGGAGATTATAGTATTAGTGAACTGGGATTGGCCCGTAGCCCCCCATTGAATCACGACGTGCATTCCTAAGACTCTCGCTATGCGCTCCAATAGACCACACTTTCTGGTCTCACGTCGGACGAACATAACGCAGGTCAGATCATCCACCCCCATTGCTCAAATCGCCTTGCCATCACCGAGTACGGCGTACTCGCGGCTAAATAAAAGGCGCGGGTAGGTTTCACCATTCCTGTTTGGCATAAAGCCTGGGTGTTTTCCTGGGCGCACCAGTACTTACTCTCACACCCATTCATATCACAACATCATAGGGTCTTTCCTGGGCACACCATTACTTCCTGCTACTCCCCTTCACAGGCACAGCCCGACAAATATCACAAATATCAAGGGTATCTTCCTAGCTTACCACGCTAGAACTTCCTGCTACTCCCCTTCACAGGTCCACCCATGAACATCAAGAATTACAAAAGGGTATTTCCTGGACATCCCGTCCGGTACTTCCCGCTACTCCCCTTCATAGGTATAACCCAATAGCACAAGCATTTACGGGTATTTCCTGGACTACCACTCCAGTACTTCCTACTACTGCCCTTCACAGGTTTAACTAGTCGACTCCTAAACTACACGTTTATCACAGAGTCTTCTTCGGTGCGTATATGCAACATCACCAATCCAGACCAACCTATCCAGATGGGCTTCACACAGCATGTCTATCCTGTACTCCATTTCTGGATCTATATGCCAAATGAGTGGGGATTCCATGAATCAACCAAAAAGACTCCCATAATCAGCCACCCTCTGGTGGGGGAATCATATACATATACCAAAAAGGAAACCTTCACATGGCTAGGAAGAAAAGTCATTACCCTTGAAGAACGCTTCGGCACTATGAGCTCCTAGATGGCTGAAAAGAACCGCAACGGCTTTTCCTCCACAACGCTGGCCTTAGATCTCTAGCTAAACTCCGCAGCACCACCGGTGGCCGGCTCTCCTTCATTCCTCCTCCTCCTCCTTCCTCTCTATCTCTCTCTAAGTATGTAGAAAGATAATGGTTAACATCAAATGAGTTATTCAAACTCATTCCCGGCCTTAAGGACACAGGGAGGAGACTCAGCCATTGGATCCCAGCTGAGGGAACGGATGACAATGATTTTGCCACAAAATTAGATTTTTTTGCTTGACACGACCTGTGACGCGCCCGTGTCCCAGGTCGTCTACCCTAAGCGGTGATCAACTGATTTTCCAGACCAGTACACGCCCATATGACACGCCCGTGTCATGGGCCGTGTCACCGGACACGCCTTCAGACACGTCCGTATCTGTGGTCGTGTACTTCAGGCTGCACAAAATCAACTTCAACCCGAGCGGGACATGTCTAGTGACACGCCCGTATCGCAAGCCGTGTACCCCATGACACACTCATGTCCTGCCCGTGTTTACCAGGCCTCATTACCTTCGGCACGTCTAGAAAAGGACACGGCCTGTGACACACCCGTGTCGCAGGTCGTGTACCCATACACGGCACAAGACACGCCCCAGCTCAACTTCATCAAGCTAAAGTTCGTCGACCCGCAGAGGACATGGCCTCTGATACGCGTGTGTCAGAGGGCGTGTGCCATCATTCTTCGTCGAACAAAATTTCGTCGACCTCTCGCCGGCTGCTCACCCGAGCAGGACATGCCCTGGGACACGCCCGTGTCCCAGGCCATGTCACCCCAGTTTTCCCAATTCGAAATTTAGGGTGTTACAACCCTCCCCTCCTTACAAAAATTTCATCCCCGAAATTTGCAGAAAGTAAGGAACTCAAATAGAAGGATTTCATTTCACAAACGTTCATTATAACTCGATATACACTGCATAATAGTTACACAAAGAGCTCGGGAAACTTAGTTCGCATGGTATGCTCTCGCTCCCATGTGAGTTCTTCACGGCATCAATTGTCCCATCAGACTTTGACCATCCCGATCGTCTTGTTTTGCAACTATTTCTCGGCACGATCCTTGATCCGAATGGGCCTAACCCTCATCGTTAGCCCATACTCCACTGGCACATAACCATTCTCGATCACTTGAGCTGGATCTTTGACGGCTTTTCGAAGCACCGAGATGTGAAACACATCGTGTAATCCACCCAAGTCTGCCGAAAGAGCTAACTGATATGCAGCTTCCCCAGCTCGCTCCACCACTTCAAATGGACCAATATATCTCGGACTCAACTTTTTCAGTCGCCGATTCCTGGATACGCCTTTGAATTGTTTGATCTTCAAGTATACCCAGTCACCCACCGCGAACTCCACATTTCGGTGCTTGGCGTTGTAGTATTTTGCTTGACGATATTGATCTATCAGTAGCCTTTCTCGAATCATCTGTATTGTCGAGTTCACTTCCTCGACTTCGTTACGCCTATAAAGTTTAAGGTCGCCTGCCTCTGCCCATGCCAACGGTGTACGGCACTTCCGACCATACAGAGCTTCAAACGGTACCATACCGATGCTCGCTTGGTAGCTGTTGTTGTAGGCAAACTCCACCAGATAGAGATGATCTTCCCATCTCTTCCCAAAGTCCAGGGCACACATCCTGAGCAAATCCTCCATGGTTCTGTTGGTTCTCTCTGTCTGGCCATCCGTTTGGGGATGAAAGGCCGTACTGAACGCCAATTTTGTGCCCAACAGCTGATGGATTAGCCTTTAGTCACTCGATGTGAACCGCCCATCACGATCACTTACGATGCTCTTAAGAACACCGTGTAGTCGTACGATCTACTCCACATAGAGCATTGCCAAACTCTCCACTGAATCATCCCGTTTGTTCGGCAGGAAGTGTGCCACCTTTGTCAGCCGGTCCTCAATCACCCATATGGAATCATTCCCGCGCTGAGATCGCGGAAACCCGTGCACGAAATCCATAGAAATATCGTCAAACTTCCATTCCGGAATCAACAATGACTTCAAGAAACCGCCAGGCTTCTGGCATTCCGCCTTCACCAAAGCGCAAGTTTGGCATTTGGCAACATAATGAGCGACATCCTTCTTCATTCCTGGCCACCATAAAAGTTTCTTCATATCCCTGAACATCTTTGTGCTCCCAGGGTGAATTGAGTACTTCGTATAGTGCGCCTCATACATCAACTCTTCCCTCAATTTGCCCAAACTTGGGACGCACAAACGACACTCTTTCCGCGAAAGGCCGTCATCCCAGGAGAATTTGCCCTTTGGCCCATCCTTGGCATAGCGTTGGAGACTCTCATCTAGTTCCGTTGTCCGTCAATCTCTGTCCGCAAGGTCACACTGCACCTCCGTCCAGTTCAAACATGCATCGGCTGTAGCATTCTTGTCAACACAAGATATCTCCAACGCTTCCAACTCCTAGCTTAGACGTTCATCGTGCCTCTGCAACCACCTTGCCCTTGCCGGAGCTCTCCGACTCAAGGATCCGCGACCACATTTCCCTTCCCGGGAGTATAATGAATCTCAAAGGTGTAGTCCCCAAGGAACTCCAACCACCTTTGTTGTCGCATATTCAGGTCCTTCTGCTCCAACAAATACTTTAAGCACTTGTGGTCTGTATAGATTTCCACTGTCATGTCATAAAGATACTGTCGCCACAGCTTTAGTGCAAAGATAACCGCCGCCAACTCTAAGTCGTGGATGTGATAATTCGTTCATGCACCTTCAATTGGCGAGAGCCATAAGCAATCACTTTCCCATTTTGCAGAAGAATGCACCTTAAGCCGCTCCATGAAGCATCACTGTAGATTTTGAATCCATCAGTACCACATGACGACGTCAACATAGGCGCTATCGTCAGCCGACACTTCAGCTCTTCAAAAGATCGCGTGCACTCCCACGTCCAAACAAACTTTTGATCCTTTCCTGTTAGTGTGGTTAGAGGCAAAGCGATCCGCGAGAAGTTTGCAGCAAATCTTCTATAGTAGCCTGCCAGTCCAAGGAAGCTCCTGACATCGGCCACTGAAGACAACATTGGCCACTCCTGTATGGCCCAGATCTTTGTTGGATCCACTGTTATGCCCTCTCCGCTGAACACATGGCCCAGAAAAGCCGCCGACAATAGCCAAAACTCGCACTTCGAGAACTTGGCGTAGAGCTTGTTCTTCCTCAATGTTTGCAACACTAACCGCAAGTGCTTCTTATGATCGGCTTCCGATTGCGAGTACAACAGAATATCATCAATGAACACAATCACGAACAGATTCAGGTACTCTCGGAATATGCGGTGCATCAAGTCCATAAATACCGAGGGCGCATTACACATCCCAAAAGGCATTACCATGAACTCATAATGCTCGTACCGTGTTCCAAATGCGGTTTTGGGAATATCTTCTTCCCGTATCCTCATCTGGTAATAACAAGACTTCAATTCCAACTTCGAGTAGACGGTTGATTCCACCAGATGATCGAACAACTCATCAATCCGGGGAATCAGATGCTTATTCTTCTCAGTGAGCTTGTTCAGTTCACGGTAGTCAATACATAACCGCAAACCACCGTCTTTCTTCTTCACAAATAGAATAAGCGCGCTCCAAGGTGACAAGCTTGGGTGTATATAACCCTGCTCCAGCAACTCTTGAAGTTGAACTTTCAACTCCGCCATTTCCTTTGGCGCGATGCAATATGGCGAGCGGGCCACAGGTTTCGCACCTGGCACCAACTCGATCGTGAAGTCAATCTCTCGCTGGGGTGGTAGCTCAGGCAGATCCTTGGGAAACACATCTGTAAATTCCGATACAACCAAAACATTGCTCACACCGGCCTTGTGCTCAACAGCCTGAATCAGCGTGAAGTATACCTCTGCGCCCTTCCGAACAGCTGTGATAACTTGGAGTGCAGACATCAACGTCCCGCCCACTCCTTGCATACCCGCAAACTTCGTCTCCTCATCAGTATTCTGGCCCAATGTGATCTCTTTGGCATTACAATCAATCAAGGCATGCTGTTCCGCGAGCCAATCCATTCCAAAGATCACGTCGGATTTTGATATCGACAATACAGATGCAGTCAAACAGAAGTCTCGACTTCCTATTTGGACTGCCACATCGCAAACTTGATCCGCGAGCATCAAACAACCATTCGACAACACCACCCTGATGCTATCTGTCTTTGCGCGACTAGCTATCCCAAGTCGAGCTATGAAATCGTGAGATAGAAAAGAATGCAGCACACCCGTATCAAACAGTGCTCGCACCAGCGTGTCCCGAATCATCACAAAGCCTGTGACAATCATGTCACGCACACAAGCCGCATACAAATATGAAATAACCAAAGCATACAAGCAAAAAAACAACCAATAACTTAACTCGTACCTGTGATGACGTCACTCTGCTTAATGGCCTCCTGCAGGCCAAGATTGTTGACCCGGGGCTGCGCCTGGGAGGCAGAGGATTCCACCACTGCTTTTCCTTTCTCCGCTTACGACGCCCCCGCCTTCTTTTCACTCTTTGGTGGCACCCGACAATCACTGGCTATATGCCCCACCCGTCCACAATTAAAGCACGTACGAGCCTCCGGCCTTGAAGTGGACCCCGACGTTGCTCCCGATGTAACCGAAGAAGGAGCTTATCCAGCCGCCTTGGACATCTTTCCCCATCTCTTCTTATAATATGCTTTCCCAGGTCGGGGCACCTTAAACTCCGGCTGTGTTGCAGCCAAGGCCCGCTTACCTTGCACCCTCTTCATGTCTTTTTCCAGCACGCACGCAGTGTCGACTAACGTCTGGAAGCCTTGGTTCACAGAACTAGAGAGCAGGAATTGTAGCTCATCCTGCAGTCCTTCATAGAACCTATTCGTCTTCCTCTGCTCATCAGCAAATATAGAACCCGCATACCGTCCCAAACATGGGAACTCATGAAGGTAAGCTTCAACACTGCCTTCACGTTACGTCAGCCTTTGGAATTCATTCTCCATGGCAAAGCATTGTGCCGCCGGGAGGTGCTTTCCAGGAAGAGTCGCGAGAATTCTTCCATCGTCAATTGTGTTAACGGTCGACCCGCTAAGTGGTGTATTTCCATCTCATCCCACCATAAACGAGCCTCTCCTTCCAACAAGAAGGTGGCAAAGGAGACTTTTTGATGTTCCTCCGTTCTGATCGCTGTCATAATCCGCTTGAAGCACGATAACCAGTCTTCAGCCTATGTAGGAGATCCCAGCCCCGAAAACGTAGGCGGGTTGAAACCCATGAACTGCTTTAACTGCTTCTCAGCTACTAGAGGATTCATAGCCGCTACAGGTTCTGGCCTCGCCGCAACTGTTCTGGCCTCACGGCCGGCTGCGCCTGCCCTTGCTCCTGCCCTATCGGTTGTGCTTGAATCATGGCAAACAAGGACTCCGCACCTTGTTACACAGTTTCCGCAGAAGGTGGAGGTGTAGGCAACTCAGCCGGTGCCATACTTTCATCAGAATGATGGGGCTTTGATTGCCCAGCACCACTCCGCATTACCTAAAGCTGGACAAGACACACACATTAGCGACCGCACACAAGCAATCACACAAAATAGGAACGTGCAGGTTCCTCAAACACATGTATTTGCATTCCTAAAGTGGACATTCACGAGTTCAATAGTGTTAACGCGGTTCGCACGTACACGTGCTCGCCACCCCACAAAAGAAGTCGACCACGACTTCGAAAGGGAAAGACCGAGACGCTGATACAAAAAATGTAACGACTCCATCCATTCACAGGTATATACTAGAAGGTCCGGCTGGGGTCCCACAACATAGACCATAAAACAGGCGGGGAAGTCACGGAGTGATACCAGAGTTGCGCATCCTAACTCATTGCATTCTAGCGGAAGCCTATAGCACGAAGCTGAACTCACACACATGTATGTACAACATATAAAAGTTCCTCATTTATATAAAGAAGGAATGTCCAAATACAAAATAGTTGGCCTTATGGCCTTATATGGCTTTACATAACAGTGGCCTCAAACATTGGCGCGCAAGACGACCACGTATAAACAAACAAAGCATTTAGCTTTAGCCTTCAAGGGCTAGCGGCAGCAGCAGCAACAGCAGTAGGGACTTCAGCCTTTATGCATCCCGCTTGGCTCTCCAGCACCTGCACAGGGACAGCCCACCCAATGGTAGTAAACAGGCAACGGTCAGCATTCAGCTGACCAAATTATAATGACCCTACCCCTTTCCCGGGGCAGTGGTATTCCCTGTAGGCCTAGTATTTCACAGGCATATATATATATATATATTCATACATTGTGCTCTCACGCACATCCATTCCATCATAACCGTCAGCCATGCTGCCCGACGATCCATGCACTCAGGGCATATTCTTGGTGTACCGGCGAACCAGTTGCCCACCACCATATCAGGGTCGCAACCCAACGACAAATCAATTGAGCATTTACTCCATGGCGTGCAACCGGAGATTATAGTCTTAGTGAACCGGGATTGGCCCGTAGCCCCCCATTGTATCACGGCGCGCAGGCCTAAGACTCTCGCTATGCGCTCCAACAGACCGCACTTTCTGGTCTCACGTCAGACAGACATAACGCAGGTCGGATCATCCACCCCCGTTGCTCAAATCGCCTTGCCATCACCGAGTACGACGTACTCGTGGCTAAATAAAAGGCACGGGTCGGTTTCACCGTTCCTGTTTGGCATAAAGCCTGGGTGTTTTCCAGGGCACACCAGTACTTACTATCACACCCAGTCATATCACAACATCAGAGGGTCATTCCTGGGCACACCAGTACTTCCTGCTACTCCCCTTCACAAGTACAACCCCACAAATATCACAAATGTCAAGGGTATTTTCCGGGCTTACCATGCCAGCACTTCCTGCTACTCCCCTTCACAGGTCCACCAATGAACATCAAGCATTACAAAAGGGTATTTCCTGGACATACCATCCGGTACTTCCTGCTACTCCCCTTCACAGGTATAACCCAATAGTACAAGCATTTACGGGTATTTCCTGGCCAACCACTCCAGTACTTCCTGCTACTGCCCTTCACAGGTTTAACCCGTCGACTCCTAAGCTACATGTTTATCACGGAGTCTTCTCCGGTGTGTATATGCAACATCACCAATCCAGACCAACCTGTCCAGATGGGTTTCACACAGCATGCCTATCCCGTACTCCATTTCCGGATCTATATGTCAAATGAGTGGGGATTCCATGAATCAACCCAAAAGACTCCCATAATCAGCCACCCTCTGGTGGGGGAATCATATGCGTATGCCAAAAAGGAAGCCTTCACATGGCTAGGAAGAAAAGTCATTACCCTTGAAGAAAACTTCGGCGCCATAAGCTCCTACATGGCTGGAAAGAACCGCAATGGCTTTTCCTCCACAACGCTGGCCTCGGATCTCTAGCCGGAACTCCGCAGCACCACCGGTTGCTGGCTCTCCTTCATCCTCCTCCTCCTTCCTCTCTCTCTCTAAGTATGTAGAAAGAGAATGACTAACATCAAATGAGTTATTCAAACTCATTCCCAGCCTTAAGGACATAGGGAGGAGGCTCAGCCATTGGATCTCAGCTGAGGGAACGGACGACCACGATTTTGCCACAAAATCAGATTTTTTGCCTGACACGGACTGTGACACGCCCATGTCCCAGGCCGTGTAGCCTAAGCGTTGCTCAACCGACTTATCCAGACCAGTACACGCCCATATGTCATGCCCGTGTCATGGGCCGTGTCACCGGACACGCCTTCAGACACGCCCGTGTCTGTGGTCGTGTACTTCAGGCTGCAAAAAATCAACTTCAACCCGAGCGGGATACGGCTAGTGACACGCCCGTGTCCCAAGCCATATATCCCATGACACACCCGTGTCCTGCCCATGTTTACCAAGCCTCATTGCCTTGGGCATGTCAAGAAAAGGACACAGCATGTGACACACCTGTGTCCCAGGCCGTGTGCCCATACACGGCACTAGACACGCCCCAGCTCAACTTCGTCGAGCTGAAGTTCGTCGACCCTTAGAGGACACGGCCTCTAGCATGCCCATGTCAGAGGGCGTGTGCCCTCATTCTTCATCGAACAAAATTTCGTCGACCTCTCGTCGGCTGCTCACCCGAGCAGGACATGCCCGTGTCCTAGGCCGTGTCACCCCATTTTTCCCAATTCTGAATTTAGGGTGTTACATTCAGTGTCATCATCTTCACTATCTTCCGTAACATGTGGAAACGGTTGTGTAACAGCCTCATTGGTGATTGTCAATTCATCCAATTTCTCACACATATGTGGTTCCTACAAGTTATCACTAGTAGAAGGAATCTTATTCTTGTAAAACATGTTAGGCTCATCAAAAGAAATATGAATAGACTCTTCCATTTTCATAGATGATTTATTGTGTACCCTATAAGCTTGCTTACTTGGGAATATCCAAGAAAAATTCCTATTTCTGCCTTGTCTTCAAACTTTCTAATGTGTTTCTTGTTGTTGTTATGAATGTAACAAATGCAACCAAAGACTCTAAAATAGTCTACATTAGGTTTCTTCCCTTTGAGTAGTTCATAGGGGGTCTTACCCTTAAGTTTGCGTATCAAACTTCTATTCAATACATAGTTTGATGTGCTCACAGCCTCTGCCCAAAAGGATTGGGGAATGTGAGCATCTGCAAGTAATGTGCCTGCAGCTTCAATCAGTGTTCTGTTTTTCCTTTCAGCTACCCCATTTTGTTGAGGAGTTCTAGGAGCAGAGAAATAATGTTTGATGTCTTCCTTCTCACAGAATTCTTGCATGGGAAGAGACACAAACTCAGTACCATGATCACTTCTAATCAATGCAACTGGAGTAGAGTACTCAATCCTTATGCTCTTAAAAAAATCTGTAAGAACCTTGAAGTTATTTGAATTATTTCTCAAGAACAACACCCAAGTGAATCTTGAGAAGTCATCAACAATTACTAAGGTATAAGACTTCCCTCCTAGGCTTTGTACAGCAATGGGTCCAAAGAGATCCATGTGTAGCAAATATAGAATCCTAGGTGAATCACTCTTATTAAGTGACTTAAAGCTATTTTTAGTTTGCTTGCCTAACTAACAAGCCCTGCAAAGTCTTTCCTTCTTGTAGGGGCAAGAAGGCAATCCTCTAACAAGGTTGTCCCTAGAGAGTTTAGCAATGTTTTTTAGGTTTACATGTCCTAATCTCCTATGTCAAAGATTATTATTATTACTATTTTGGTTAAACAGACATATTTCAGTTTTAGTTGACTTAAAATTAACTACATAGATATTTCCTACTCTAGTACCAGTTAATACTACTTGGTTATCTACAGAAGTAATAATACATGAGGTTTTATTAAATGATACCTGAAACCTTTCATCACATAACTGACTTATGGATATAAGGTTGTGCTTCAGTCCACTCACAAAAGCAACCTTCCCGAAGGTGACTGCTCCAATTTTGACCTGTCCATATCCATAAGTTGTCCTTATTTCCAGTCATATATTTTGAACAGCCACTATCCAGATACCATTCTTGTTCTATAGTGGGATAGTCTTTCACCTGCAATAAAACAGATTAGCTATTCTTGACCCAAGTTACCTTGGGTCCTTGTTTATTGACATAATTAAAGTTGGAAATGTACGAGTATTCTGGTTGATTTTTATAACCTAAGGGGTGAAATCTTCTAGGTGAAATTATCCATTGGGTGAATGGATTAACATATTGTCTTGGTTGATTAAATGATCTATAGGAATTAAAGTTCCTGTTACTATAAACTGGGGTCGACGAATTCTGGTAAGTTCGCCAATTTGAGTTCGACGAATGGGGATGAGTTCGTCAAACTCCACTCAGAGAAAGAACGTATTAATTCTCTAGGCCCCAATATCGTCGATCTCAGGTCGACGAACCATACTGGTTTCATCGATCGCAGTTCAGAGAATAATTGTAATAGAAGTTTGCATTCTGAGTTCGTCGACTTGAGTTCGACGAACTGAACACATTTCGTCGATCTGAGTTCGACGAAATCTGCTGAATATTGTTATGGTTAAGATCTTTCTTATTCTTTCCCTTTTCTTATTCTTTTATTTTAATTCTAATTGTTTGACATTATTATTATCTATCTTTTCCTTGGACTTTCTGAAACAAATTTTATTGGAGTTGTTAAAATATTATTCTGAATCAGTGGGGGTTGACTTGATGAAGCACCTAAGCCCAGCTTACCATTAAGCCTGGTATTCACTGTGCTTGTGATGTCCATCAGCTTAATACTTCTCCCATTTAGGGATTCTTCAAGTTGTCTTGCCTCAGCCAATTTAGTTTTTAGTGTGATGATCTTTTCATTAGCTAGGGTTATTGTAACGCCCCTAGCCGATACAACATGACACCGTCATGGCTCCGCTCTAGGCGACGCTACTGGGATGCAGCCCAAGCACCCCAACCCCTCTCCCTCCATAGGTGGGTTATTGGTGGCCACAACCTCCCTTTGATGAGCGAACTCGACAATTAAGCTGGGTCGTACGGGGACTTCCCAGGAGGTCACCCATCCTAGTACTACTCCAGCCCGAGCACGCTTAACTTTCGAGTTCTTTCAACTCTCATCACCAATTGATTTGTAACGCCCCCACCCGTCACGTGGACTATAACAGTGGGTTCGGCCGAGACCCCACGCCATAGTTCACAGACAAGCGGCAGAATTACGTGTGGTAATCAAAATTTATTCGCACCCTAACTAAAAACATTCTAGCGCAACATTTGATGTAAAATGAACTCAGCTCAGAGAATGTCCACTACTATATAAACTCCGCAATTATATATCAAAACCAGGAATGTATACAACCCACACACCGGCCTTAAGGCCTTACAAGTTTCTCTTTTCACAAATACATTTTAGTACATCGGCATGCAGGCCGGCCACAAATGAAATCCAACCACGTTTCTTCGCACGACCTTTAAGGGCCCTTAGCAACAATCCAGCACTCCGCTCACTTTAATGCCATCACCAGCACATCTCAGTGGTTTCTTCTCTGCAGTCTCAGTGCTTTCTTCTTCTCAACTGAGACTGTCTTCTGTATCGGCGATTTCTTCTCAGCGATTCTGCTGAGACATGCTTCTCAGCTGTCTTAGTTGTCTCAACGGTTTTTCCTTAGTCAATTTGTCTAACTTTAGGTCGACGATTGTTGAACTGCATTCGACGATAGGTGGGCTGAGCTCGATGAATTCTGAACCTCAGCTTCTAAATTTAGGTCAACGAATGGTGAGCTCAGCTTCACGAAAGGTGAGCTGCGCTCGATGATTTCTGAATCCCGAGTATTGAACTCCATTCGACTAATGGTGAGCTCAGCTCGATGATCTATGAGCTGAGCTCGATGAACTGCGAGCTGAGCTCGACGAAATTTGAGACCCGCACTTTGAACTTAGGTTGACAAAATTTGAATTCTCCAGCATATTCTTTTTGCTGACCTGTCCAATAATGGACTACCTGCATGTATGAACTCAAGCACACATCAAATACATTATGCCCCTTAGCAAGATTGGTGATGCCTCTTCAAATCCTGAGGAACATTGTAGGGCACAATTCTCAACAATCTCCCCATATTTGAAGAAGGCAGAACATACATCCATGATATGGTGCATCAACAAAAAACATATCATGATAGGCCTGATGTGACTTTATCATGACAACTAGACATCCCAGTATAGGATAACTCCCCCTAGATGAGATGGCTTAACACTGTGATTGAATGAAAATAATACAGGTGAATTTTTAGTCATTGACAAGGTAAACATTATGATTAAGATATTCCTAATTATTAACTAATTTTAGAGATCTATAGTCAAACAACAGTAGGCTAAACTTGTGATTATAATATGTATATCAATGAATAGCATATTTATTAAACATTATCACATCAATTAGTCTGGGCCAAGTCAAATTAATTTCATTGATAGAGATTTGATTTTCTACACTATTGATATATATTACAATTGATAAAATATTTTAAAGAAGCCTGAGCCTAAACCCTATATCAATTATTCTTTGATGAGCTTGCATCAGCATCCTTAGTTGCAGCAGTCTTCTTCAAGTTTTCAGCTTTGTTCTTCTGCCTTTTGAAGTAAAGGAATGTCTTTGGAATATATCTAGAAGTCATTTTCTTAGGGTTGTCTTCCTTACCAGATTTTCTTTGAATACTCTTTCGCTTAGGGAATTCATTTTCAGAGGTTTTATCCATTCCTCTGAGGGATATACAATATCAATATTCTTTAAGACTTGTATATGGCTTACCTAGGCGTTTATGATGATGGATTCAGAGGCATAACTTAGCTGTTCATAATCTGGATCATCTTTGTTCTCAGCTCTCCTCTTGGCAATGAACTGTTCATCCATCTGAGTTCCTTCCCTTTTTCTTCTGGCAGCAAGTTGTGCATCCTGTACAACTCTAGCTTGTACTGGGAAGTCTAGATCCTCTGGACTCTTTTTATCTAGTAGGGGCAAGTGTAGTGCCACCATAGTGCCTTGAATTATATTGAATGCTTGATCTTCAATGAGTCTTGTTGTCTTAGCATGGCTGCTCTCCCCCTTTCTTCCTTATTCAAGGATGGCTGTTTGTAGTAAGGAGGTGTTGGCTTCATTTCTGCTTGATGTATATTGGAGTATTCTCTCATTGTCAGTGAGCAGCTCATTTTTCAGAAGTATTGCCTACTCCATAGAATTGAGAGCAACATTGGTGACATGCTGATTTACATGATCTGCTGCACCCCTGATCACCTCATTAGTTGTACTCACAAAAATTTTGACATATTCTATGTCAGTTGCAGAGAATTTCTGGCTTGTTTTCATAGATTTCATGAGGGTGGTCAGCTTTATGCCAGATGTTCCAGCCATATCAAACCAGGTTATTACCTGTTTATTTAAGTGAGAGGTTTCTTCTTTACCTTCCTTGACTTCACTTAACAGTTCATCCCTTAGCTTGGCAACTGAGTGGTCAACATACTCCTTGAGGGTTGTTGTCTGAGCATCCAGGAGTGCTTTGATATGATTTAGGAGTGTCTCATTAGAGATTTGGGTAGTGGGTGGTTGGCTTACTGAAGGAGGGACTTCTGTCAGAGCAGGGACCTGTGAAGAATCCCCCTCAACTACAGCACCTGAAGTGGGTGCAGACTCAACTAATCTATTGATAACTTTGTCCAAGGTTGTCAAATCCATCTCACTATGCTCCCCCTCAACCTGAGCATCCTTCTCTGGGTTGGACTTATCAAGATAAGTATTTAATGTCTCAGGTGGCTCATGGTTTTCTTCTGCAGTAGGGATATCTTCAATTGCTGCAACACTATCAGTGTCAGCCATGTCTGCCTCATCTTCTGCATCTGCCTCTTCTTTAGTGGCATTCTTTGAAACTTATCCTGACCTAGCACTAGCATAGATTTTATCAAGATGCAAAACAGTATCCTGGAGTTGAATGTTTGTTTAGGAGAGACTCCGGGTTATGTCTGTCTGCAAACCAATATCAGTAGGGGGTAGTTCCTAGCTTAGGTTCAAAGTAGGAGGAACTGTCTACTTCAGCAGCTTGCTGTCTTTTATCCCTTAAGGAGTCCTTTATTTTTATAGGATTGTACTTGGGTAAAATCCTAGTGAATCTATCTAATGTCTTTATGTCCATTCATTTCAGGTAGTGAATCTTTACTCCAAGTTCTTGTTTGAATGTGTTAGGGTAGGTGTTCACTAGGTATAGAGAAAAAATTTTGCCCATGTTTGGAGTGGGTAAACAGTCTACTAATCTCTGGTAGATGAGAGTAGATTGATGAGTGCGATTATGATAGGCCTTTTACTATCATAATTGTAATCATGTCTACTATTTTCTGCCTCCTTGTGTAGTAATTTCGTAAGATTAGTTGAGTTGTCTTATCATGAATAGGAGAGCACAGTTAGGATTTTTGGTTACTCCTTGTATTAAGCTATATATTTATCCTTTCATTTTTCTAATGCAGGTAATGCCAACCAATGGAACTAAAAGTCTTGGAGAAAACAGAGGAGTTCACGGAGTCAACATGGCTAATGACAGGACAAAAATTTGGCGCACACGGGTAGACACACGGCCATGTCAATACCCGTGTCCTATGTGCCCTGAAACTGAAGAAATTGGACACAGAAGACAGAGACTCACACGGGTAGGCACATGCCTGTGTGCCTACCCGTGTCAAATTTGAACACGACTGCCGACCAACCCGTGTCTGGAGAATATGAAGAACAACACGACCGTGTTTGTACCTGTGTCATCTGACACGGCCCACTACCAGACATGCCTGTTTGTGGGGAACTGCTCTAGCACCGTCAACACGGCCTGACACACGGCCGTGTTGGTACGCGTGTTCGACTTTGTTTGCTAGGATACTATAAAATTCCTGTAGAAAAATGAGAGGGGACTTTTGGATCAGTTTTCGTTGGGGAGAACTTCTGGAGCACGAAGTGGAGCATCCAAGAGAAGGAGGATTTGAAGGGTATTTTTGTATGCATTTAATCTTTCATTAATCCCTTTTGATCTTCCATATCTCTTGGTGATTCAACTTTAGTTTTCTTTTATTTTTCATGAACTTTAATTTGGAACAATTTGTTAATCATGTATCGCCATGTTTTCATTGAATTTTTGGTAATTTGTTCGTATGTAGGCTTGCAACCAAAGAGATTTCTCCTAATTATGAATTGTTTATTTGTTTTACAAGATTTGCAAATCTCTAGATTGAGAAATTGGAAGTTTGTAATGATAGTTACATGTTCATATTTTGGTGTTGAATCTTTTTGTAATTCAAATTTCATGATCGAAAGATATGTTGTTTGGATACTTGAAATACGAATAAATGGATTCATGGTATTTTAGAGAGAAGGTTTCATGAATGTATGTAGTAGATAGGGTGTTTCCACTAATGTAGACTTGAGTATTGTAAATTGTTCGCGAGAAAGTTTACTAACTTAGGTCTAGATCTTGAATTGCTCGAGAGAGAATTCGATAGATGTTTACCCTTTACATTACAACAAATTTGATAGTTTTATTATTCCATGATTACGTAAAATTGAGTTAATGAATGAGTATTTCATGTAATTGCTCATAAATTTCGGCTTTTTATCATCTTGAATTCCCCAATGTTTAATTATCCAAATAGTCATAGTTAGGTTAATTTAAATCTAAAATTAATTTTAATTGTTGGTACGATAATAGAGTGAGGGTGAGTATGAGTATTTGAAATGGCCCTGTGGAATACGACATGAGATGTAGATTTCTCCTATACTATGATTGATAGGTGCACTTGCCTGAAAGTTAATTCAATCTAGCTTATGCCCATCTACATAGTCTATACTAGAGTGTAGAATGAATCTGCATCGAGTTATTACGTGTTAGCAAAGGAAATCATCAAGTTTTTGGCACCGTTTTTGGGGACTTGATTTCATTATTTTGAAAGCCTGAACTTTATTAATCTACCAATTTTTGTTTATTAATATATAATTGTAAATTAGTTATGGAATAATTATATCGCTTAATCTCTTTTTTGTAGTCTGTTAGTCTATGACCAGGGGCAGAAATTCTGGGCTAGCACAATTTCATCCTGACTTAGAGCGAATTATCCATAACACCAACCAAAGGGACGTGGGAGTTAATACCACAGATAGATCAAACAAACTAGTAGAAGAAGAAACAGTTAACCAAGGAGAGAATCATCCGGAAAATTTGGATACCATGGCCAACCATAATGAGCAAACTATGTCTGACTTTGCTAGACCTAACCTCCAAGGAACTGGTTCAAGTATCGTTAGACCGCCAATAGTCACCAATAACTTTGAATTGAAGCCTAGTGTCATACAGATGGTTCAACAGTATGTCCAGTATGATGGCCTGCAAGATGGAGATCCTAACACCCACTTGTCCGGATTCCTGGATATATGTGATACATTCAAGATCAATGGTGTTTCCAATGATGCCATTCAATTGCGATTGTTTCCATTCTCGTTAAGGCATAAGGCGAAGCAGTGGTTGAACTCATTACCTAGAGGGTCGATTACTACTTGGGATATGATGGTTGAGAAGTTTTTGATGAAGTATTTCCCACCGGCAAAGACTGCAAAGCTAAGGAATGACATTTCTACGTTCATGCAATTGGAATCTGAATCGTTGTACGACACATGGGAATGATTCAAGGACCTTTTGAGGAGATGTCCCCACCATGCTCTACCTTCATGGCTTCAGATTTAGACCTTCTACAATGGTCTAAATCCGGCTACTAAATAGATGATTGATGCGGCTAGTGGAGGCACCTTGAACAACAAGATACCTGAAGCGGCTCAGCAGTTGATAGAAGACATGGCGATGAACAACTATCAATGGACTACCGTAAGACAAAAGCCTAGTAAGCCCGCAGGAATTTATGAAGTGGATGCTGTTACCGCCTTAGCCATTCAAGTGGAGAAGCTTCACCAAAAGATGGACAACCTTGCCTTAGCATCACCCTCCATGACACCTCAACAATGGGACCCTTCATATAGTGGAATGCCTAGTTGGGAACCTTCAGTACAAGAGCATGTTGACTATATGGGAAATAATATGAGACCTCCATTCAATCAAGCGAACAACCCATATAGTGCTACATACAATCCTGGATGGAGGAACCACCCCAATTTCTCTTGGGGAGGATAAGGCAATCAAGGGAAGCAACCCATGTTTGGACAACAATAACAACCAGAACCAAGGAAGCCTACATTGGAAGATGTGCTCACCAAGTTCATGCAAACTACCGATGTAGCCTTCCGGAATCAAGAGGGCTCGATTCGAAATTTGGAGAATCAAATTGGACAGCTTGCAAGGATGGTTTCTAAAAGACAACAAGGAACACTTCCAGGAAATACTGAGACAAACCCTAGGGAGCATGCAAAAGCCATTCAATTGAGGAGCGGAAAGGAGTTACAAGACCCAAGGATTACGAAGGAAGCGCCCCAAGTGGAGTCTAGCGGCGAAGGACCAAGCGAGATGAACGTGCAACCGATGGAGTATCAACCAGCAATATCATACCCAACAAATCTTAACAAGGAGCGCATGGATGCGCAGTATGATCAATTTATATCTATGTTTAAACAATTACATGTCAATTTACCTTTTTCTGAAATTATTCAAATGCCTAAGTATGCGAAATTTCTTAAGGATTTAATTTCTAATAAAAGGAAAATAGAGGAATTATCTTTAGTAACACTTAGTGACTAATGTTCTGCTATTTTGCAAAATAAATTACCACAAAAAATTAAGGATCCTGGTTCATTTTCATTTCCATGTTTAATCGGAGATTTGCAAGTAAATAAAGCTTTAGCGGATTTAGGAGCAAGTATAAATTTAATGCCTTATAAACTATATTTGAAACTAGGTCTAGGAGAACTTAGCCCAACTAGAATGAGTATTCAACTAGCATATCGATCGGTTAAGTATCCTAGAGGAATAGTGGAAGTTGTATTGGTTAAGGTAGATAAGTTTATACTCTTTGCTGATTTTGTTATTCTAGATATGGATGAAAATATTGAAGCACCACTTATATTAGGTCGTCCATTTTTAGCCACTTCTAGAGCGCTTATTGATGTTTTTGATGGTAAATTAGTTTTGCGAGTAGGAGAAGATGAAATCACTTTTCAAATTGGTAATACTATGAAACAATCTTTAGATAATGATGATTTTTGCTATTTTTCTCATGGTATTGATAATGTTATGCCTTCTATAAATTCCAATTTTTATTGTAAAGATCCTTTATAAATTTGTATTACAAACTGTTATCTAGAAGAAGAAAAAAATAAAGATATTGTTGAACATTTATTTTTTCTAGATAATAGTGTGGCAATGAATAGAACGACTGAATATAGTTTGATTACTCAAGGAGATCATGCATCTCTTAAGAATAATACTAAAAATCCACCAATAGTAGAACTTAAAAAATTACCGGATCATCTTGAGTATGCATTCTTAGGAAATAATTCTTCTTATCCAGTTATTATTTCCTCTAATCTGTCTAATACTGAAAAAGATAAATTAATAACTGTATTGAAGAAATGTAAAGGTGCAATAGCATGACAAATATCTGATATAAAGGGTATTAATCCTATTTTTTGCACTCACAAAATCCTTTTGGAAGAAAACTATAAATCTTCTATTCAACCGCAACGTAGGCTAAACCCGAATATGAAAGAGGTAGTCAAGGCGGAGATTGTTAAGTTGTTAGATGATGGTATTATATATCCTATTTCGGATAGTTCATGGGTTAGTCCTGTCCAAGTCGTTCCTAAGAAGGGTGGTCTAACAGTGGTAGCTAACGATAAGAATGAGTTAATTCCTACGCGAACGGTAATAGGTTGGCGTGTCTGTATTGACTATAGGAAATTAAACGATGCCACTAGGAAATACCATTTCCCTCTGCCTTTCATTAACCAAATATTAGAACGTTTGTCAAGACATTCCTATTATTGTTTTCTAGATGGACTTTCTGGATACTTCCAAATTCCTATAGCACCAGAAGATCGGGAGAAAACAACATTTACTTGCCCATTCGGTACATTTGCCTATAGACGTATGCCTTTTGGGTTATGTAATGAACCCGCCACTTTTCAAAGGTGCATGCTAGCCATCTTTAACGAATATGTTGAGGATATCATGGAAGTATTTATGGATGATTTTTCTATTTTTGGCGACTCGTTTAACCTATGTTTGGATAATTTAGAGAACGTTCTTAGGAGGTGGGAGGAGACTAACCTAGCGCTTAGTTGGGAGAAGTGTCATTTCATGGTCAAGGAAGGGTTAGTGCTTGGCCATAAAATCTCAAGCCAAGGAATCCAAGTAGATAGAGCGAAAATTGAGACCATCGAAAAGTTACCACCGCCAACCTCCGTCAAGGCAGTGAGAAGTTTCTTAGGACATGCGGGATTTTACCGCCGGTTTATTAAGGACTTCTCTAAAATAGCTAATCCACTTACCAAGCTGTTAGAAAAAGACACACCTTTCATTTTTGAACAAGAGTGTCTACATGCCTTTGAGTTTTTAAAAGAGAGATTAATTAATTATCCTATTATGATCGCGCCCGATTTTAATCAACCATTTGAGATCATGTGTGACGCTAGTAGTTTTGCGGTAGGGACTGTTTTAGGACAATGCCGAAACAAACACTTTCATCTTATATACTACGCTAGCAAAACACTTAATAATGCACAGGAGAATTATACAACTACAAAAAAAGAACTCCTAGCAGTGGTATTCGCCTTCGATAAATTTAGATCTTATTTAACATTATCTAAAGTGGTAGTATATACCGATCACTCTGCCCTAAGATATTTATTAGCCAAGGCAGAAGCCAAGCCTCGTTTAATCTGTTGGGTTCTCTTATTACAAGAATTTGATTTAGAAATTAGGGATAAACGAGGAGCAGAAAACATAGCAGCAGACTATCTTTCACGTTTTGAAAATCCACTACGATCAATGTTAGATGAATCTGAAATTTTTGATACATTTCCTGAGGAATCACTATTTGCCATATCTACAAATATACATCTTGATTATTCATGGTTTGCGGATTATGCAAACTATCTTGTAGCTAAGGTTCTTCCAAAAGAATTTTCATACCAGTAGAAAAAGAAATTTTTCTCTGATTTGAAATATTACTTTTGGGAGGACGCCTTTCTTTTTTGGATATGTGTAGATTCCGTTATACAAAGGTGTGTATCAGCGGAGGAAGGTTGGAAAATTTTGGAGCTGTATCATTCAGGCCCTGCCGGTGGTCACTATGGAGCAAATCGCTCGGCAAAAAAGGTTCTTGATTCTGGTTTTTATTGGCCCCTTCTATTCAGGGATGCCCAAAGGTATGTGCTTTCATGTGATTCTTGTCATAAATTAGGTAATATTTCTAAATTACATGAAATGCCACAAAAATATATTCTTGAATATGAAGTATTCGATGTGTGGGGGATTGATTTTATGGGACCATTTCCAGTTTCTTTTGGGAATGTTGGAATACCCTATTACTAATTTGGGTCAGGATCACTATGTATCTAGGAAAAAAATGCTTGACCTCCTGTATAGCTCAATAGGTCAATTAGAATTGAGTCTAAGGGTTAGAAGTCTAGGTTTGGAAGCTGCCCTCAAGACCAGGATTTTCTGTTTGGAGACTAAGTCATATCGTCGAGCTCAGCACGACGATTCGTCGAACTCCGATCGACGATCGTCTAGCTCAACTTCGACAGATCGTCGAACTCCATTCGACGATCGCTGAGCTCAACCCCATTATATCGTCGAACTCCATTCGACGATCGGTGAGCTCAGGTCGACGATCTTGACTCAGCTTTAGATTTCTATCTCTGAGCTCAGTTCGACGATCTTTGAGCTCAGATCGACGATATTTTGCTGCTGTATTTATCCATATCGCTGAGCTCAGTTCAATGATATCAGAGCTCAGTTCGACGTTTTCAGATAACTTCAAGGATGTTTCTAGATTCAAATTCAAATCAGTTAAGGAGTTATTCTGCAATTAATTCTGAAGATTTCCTAGCTGTTTTCATTCATTTCTGGACCAAGTTTCAAGGAATATTTCTATGGACTTTCCTCCAGAAGAGATTTTGTAATTAAGGATGCAATTAATGCAGACCAACGGCTATTCTTCTCAGAGAATGTTTTTTCCATTCAGTACCAGAGAATAAAAGACAAGATTTCTTTTTGAATCAAAAAGATAGAGAGAGACAGATACACAGACACACACAGACAGACATCAGTAATCCTCAAAAAAAATATACTGTCTCAAAGAATTCTCAAGAACACTCATCCAAGGAGATCAACCTTTTCTAAAATATTCAGATCTCTCTAGTGTTCAAGTGTTCAAGGCTTACATATTTCAAGACTCCAGACATTCAACATTTCAGCTGTTGATGAATTCATCTTTTGCTGGAGCTCAACTTGTGAAGGCCTATCACCCTACAGTAAAGCTTCTTTTCCTGAAGATCTCAAGGACTCAGGGGGAGCTTTGACATTATCCATCCATATAGTCCTCTCAGTTGTTTGAGAAAGAGAAGACTGTCATCACTCCCTCACCCCCTCTCTGTAAAGGGTTTCTCAAACTCCCTTCAAAAGTTTGAACCTGGTTTTTGAGCACCTTGTCAAAAGCTCATTGGTGGCAAGACACCTGATCAAAAAAATCTGATTTGGTTTTTGAGCACCTTATCAAAAGCTCATTGGTTCCCAGGACACCTGATCAACTCATCCTGCAGTGGATTCCTACCTAGGGTGGTAGAAGAGTGGATGTACCCAAGTTTAGGGGAACCACTATATTTCCTTGTGTCTTCTGGTTTTGCTTGTCTTTATTTTTGTTTCTGTCCTTGATTATTCTGTGATTAGCATTTGATTAGCTTAGTTCTGTAATTAGATTTTTAATTGCTTCCCTGCTCACTCATATTACAACAATTGTTGTAAAAAGTTTCAAATCACCATATACTCTATTCACCCCCCTCTAGAGTATATCAGATCTAGCTGCACTTTCAATTGGTATCAGAGGCAGGTTGGTTAAACATACCACACCTTGGTGGTTGCATAGGCTAACACCTGAACCCAAAGATCCCAAGTTAGATCTGTTTTCTTTTGTATTTTATTATTAGATTTTGTTTTCACAAATCATGGCCCAAAACAAAGATTATGCTAGCACCAGACCTCCAGTGTGCAATCTATCCAAGTTTGCACTTTGGAAAGCAAGGATCAGACTGTACATGAATTCTATTGACGAAGATATTTTTAACTCTGTTTTGACAGTGTGTCCAAGACCCCCAGAGAACTCCAGTACAAATGTTGTTCCACCTCCATCAGGAACAGATGCTGATATCAAGAGATGGAAGGTAGCTGATGCCAAGGCTATGAACATCTTGGCCCAGACAATGTCTGATGACATATTTCAAAAGGTGGCTGAATGCAATTCAGCTAAGGAAATTTGGGACAAACTCTCAGAAATAGTCTCAGGCTCAGCTGATGAGAGAAAGGATAGGAGATCCCACCTCATATGTCAATATGAGAATTTCAAGAAGGGAGAAACTGAGTCAGTGGGAGATATGTACAACAGACTCAGTCTAATTGTCAGTGAACTCAGGACATTGGATAAAGAGATTTCACTAACTGAACTCAATGACAAGATTCTAATGTGCTTCCCTAGCACTTGGGATTCAAGAATCTGGCCAATTAAGGATGCCAGAAGTCTGAATGAGATCACTACTGAAGCTCTGTTGGGTAAGCTCAAATCTTATGAGCTACTCATCAAAAATAGAGAGGAAGAACAGAAGGCTGCCTCACCAGCCACAAGAAAAGAGAAGACCATAGCCTTCAAGGCAACTGAAGATCAGCCTGAAGACAAAGTCACATGCAATGATGAACTGCTCAGTCTGTTGGCCAAAAGATTTTATAAGATGGCCAGAAAGGACTTCAGAAGGAGATCATACAAGGAAAATGATAAGCCAAGGTATGACAAGTCCATTAATAATAATAATAAAGACATTATTTGCTTTGGTTGCAGGAAACCAGGGCACATAGTTCCTGACTGTCCAGAGAACAAAAACAAGGACAGAAGGGATATGAAAGAAAGAAGAAAGGAGAAAGACTCCAAGAGGAATGGCAATGGCAAACCCTCATCAAACAAAAACAAACATACAAGAAAGGGGTTTGTTGTTGAATCTTGGAGTGAGACTGAAGAAGAGTCAGAAGCATCATCCAGCTCCAGTGATGATGAGGATGATGCAGAAGAAAAAGAGTTCTGCATGATGACAATCAATGCCTCACAGCATAATTCAGAAGAAGAGGAGTCAGAGTCAGATTCAGAGACTCAACCTGAAGAAGATCAGGTAATCAGCACTTTTGATTTTAATTCAGAGGACTTTAAATCTGAATTTAAAGCATTGTGTTTAGACCTGCTAAAATCTGAGAAAGAAATTATCTCTCTCAGAAATCATTTATCTGAACATAATACTTTAAAATCAGAAAACCTCAAACTCTCTCAGGAGTTGGAGTGCTGTAGGGAGCAGATAGCTTCACTGAAAAGTGAGCTGTCTGAGGCCAAGAAGCTTGAAGAATCCCTTAATGGGAGAAGCATCAAGCTGATGGACATCACAAGCACAGTGAACTCTAGATTCAATAGTACACTGGGCTTGGGTGCTTCATCCAGCCAACCCACAGTTCTAACAACTCCAATCAAATTCATTTCTGATAAAGGAAAGGGAGTTGTAGAGGTTGCTAGGAAAAATTCTGATCTGCCCCAGAAAACTAAGTCCCAGCAGAAATCGTCGAACGGAGATCGACGATCGCCAAACGGAGATCGACGATCGCCGAACGCAGATCGACGATCTCAGGCAAAATCGTCGAACGCAGCTCGACGATCTAAAGTACCTGAACTCAGCCATAGTCGACCGTCGAACGGAGCTCGACGATCTGACCCAAGATCGTCGAACGCAGCTCCAAGATCGTC
This sequence comes from Platanthera guangdongensis, assembly GCA_039583875.1. Lineage (NCBI taxonomy): Eukaryota > Viridiplantae > Streptophyta > Magnoliopsida > Asparagales > Orchidaceae > Platanthera > Platanthera guangdongensis. The sequence continues at coordinate 180,106,065 of CM077151.1, read as the reverse complement.
GAACAGAGGTCGGAGCTCTGGAAAGTTTTGAAGGGCAAATCAAAATTCAATCCTAAAGGTCCTTCATCCCAAATCTTTAACCCTTATACTGAATGGATTATACCTCCAAGGAGATATCATCCTGAAGGATATAAGAGTCAACCTGGGATGTCTTTCATTTCAGAATTTAAAGGTTATCAACCTAGGCCCAAGGTAAACTGGGTCAAAAACAAATGAATTATCTTATGTGCAGGTGAAGACCTATCCAATATCTAACCAGCAATAGTACTTGGATAGTGGGTGCTCTAAGCACATGATAGGGAACAAGGACAACCTCACTTCCTTTAGAGCCAAGCTTGGACCCAAAGTTATCTTTGGTGATTCAAACTTTGGACAGACTAAAGGATATGGTGCAGTACAGATTGGATCAGTAACTTTCAAGAAGGTAGCTTATGTGGAAGGACTGAAGCACAACCTAATTAGCATCAGTCAGCTGTGTGATGAAGGCTACCAGGTGACCTTCAGCAAAGCCTTATGCAAAATCAAGTCAGAGGACAACACAACTGTGTTGACAGGTAAAAGGAAAGGTAACATCTATCTAGTAGATTTTCTTTCAACTGATGTAGATATTTGCTTATTTAACTCTGTCAGTAGACCAAATATCTTATGGCATAAGAGACTAGGACACCTAAACCTTAGAACTATTGCTAGGCTATCCAAGGACAACCTTGTTATAGGACTACCTTCTGGCCCCTACAAGAAGGAAGGACTTTGCAGGGCTTGTCAATTAGGCAAGCAAACTAAAAACAGCTTTAAGTCACTTAATAAGAGTGATTCACCTAGGATATTGTATATGTTACACATGATCTTTTTGGACCCATCACAGTACAAAGCCTAGGAGGGAAATCCTACACTTTAGTAGTTGTAGATGACTTCTCTAGATTCACTTGGGTGTTCTTTCTAAGGAAGAAGTCTGATAACTTTAAGTGTCTGACAGAGTTTCTCAAATGTATACAGATTGAGTTCAATACTCACATTGCCCTAATCAGAAGTGATCATGGGACAGAGTTTGATTCTCTTCTTATGCAAGAGTTCTGTCAGAGTGAAGGGATCAGGCATACTTTCTCATCTCCTAGAACTCCTCAACAAAATGGGGTAGCTGAAAGGAAAAATAGAACCCTTATTGAATCTGCCACTACATTGTTGTCAGATGCTCACCTTCCTCTATCCTTTTGGGCAGAGGCAGTGAACACCTCCAACTATGTGCTGAATAGAAATCTGATACATAAACTAAAGGGAAAGACTCCCTATGAATTACTCAATGGGAATAAACCTAAAGTTGATTATTTTAGAGTTTTTGGTTGTATTTGCTACATTCATAACAATGACAAGAAATACTTAGCAAAATTTCAAGCTAAAGCTGATGAAGGAGTGTTTCTGGGATACTCCATGATCAGCAAGGCTTATAGGGTCTATAATAAATCATCTTTAAAAATTGAGGAATCTGTTCATAAATCATTTGATGAATCTAACATGTCTTTCAAGGAGAAGATTTCTTCTACCATAGAACCTTTGCAGGAACATTCTCTAGTTGAAGACTTGAACAAGTTACAGGTTACTCAAGGGGATGAAAGCAGTGAAGATGAAGAAAATGCTCAACATATTGAAGAACAACTTGAAGAGCCAGTTGTTTTACCACAAGAGGAAACAACAACACAGGTTGGTGAACAATCAACACCCCCTGTTGATTTAGTAACATCAAGAGACCATCCAATTTCCCAAATAATTGGAGACATCTCAGTTGGTGTGCAAACCAGAAATCAGGTCAACCAAAACCTGTTGCACACCTGCTTCCTATCTCAAATTGAACCTCAGTCCATTCAAGATGCAGAGCAAGATCCACACTGGATTATTGCAATGCAAGAGGAGTTGCATCAATTTGAGAGGAACAAAGTATGGGAACTAGTGCCAAAACATAAGGATCACTCCATTGTTGGAACAAAATGGGTATTCAGAAACAAACTGGATGATCAAGGAGTAATTGTAAGAAACAAGGCAAGGCTAGTTGCTCAGGGATATTCTCAAGAAGAAGGGATAGACTACGACCAGACTTTTGCACCAGTTGCAAGATTAGAAGCCATCAGAATATTTTTAGCTTATGCAGCACATAAAGGCTTCAAGGTATATCAGATGGATGTCAAAAGTGCATTTCTAAATGGAGACATCAAAGAGGAAGTATATGTCAGACAACCTCTAGGTTTTATCTCTCCAACTTATCCTGATTATGTTTTTAGATTGAATAAAGCATTATATGGTCTCAAGCAAGCTCCTAGAGCATGGTATGAGACCCTAGCATGCTTTCTCTTGGAAAATGGTTTTATAAGGGGTAGAGTAGACCAAACTCTTTTCATTAGAACCCATAAGTCCCATACCCTACTAGTACAGATTTATGTAGACGATATTATTTTTGGTTCTACTGACTTCAAATTGTGCAGAAGGTTTTCTAACCTGATGCACTCTAAATTTTAGATGAGTAGCATGGGTGAGCTATCCTTTTTCCTAGGATTGCAAGTCAAGCAACATGCTGAAGGCATCTTTATTTCTCAAACCAAATATGCAAATGAATTGGTTAAGAAATTTGGTATGTCTGAAGCATCTTGTATGAAAACACCCATGCCTACTAATGTTGTATTGGATGTTGATGAACATGGGAAACCTGTTGATCAGACAACATATAGAGCAATGATTGGCTCTTTACTGTACCTTACAGCTAGTAGACCAGATATAATGTCTGCTACATGTATATGTGCTAGGTTCCAAGTAAGCCCTAAAGAGTCACACCTAATACTAGTAAAGAGGATTCTTAAGTATGTTAAAAGTTGTCCAAATTTAGGTCTCTGGTATCCAAAAGATTCAGCATTTGATTTAACTGGATTCTCTGATGCTGATTATGCTGGATGCAGAATTGACAGGAAAAGCACCAGTGGAACTTGTCAGTTCCTTGGTGACAGACTTGTCTCTTGGTTTTGTAAGAAACAAACATCTGTGTCAACTTCAACTGCTGAAGCTGAATATATGGCTGCAGGCAGTTGTTGTTCACAAATCTTGTGGATTCAAAACCAACTCCTAGACTATGGCTACAACTTAGAGAAGTCTAAAATCTTTTGTGACAACACCAGTGCTATTTCTATAGCTCAAAATCCAGTCCTCCATAGTAGGACAAAACACATAGAGATTAGGTATCATTTCTTAAGGGATAATGTTGAAAAGAATAAAATTGAACTACAATATATCCCAACTGATTTACAAAGGGGAGATATTTTCACCAAGCCCTTGGATGAAAAGAAACACACCTTCTTCCTAAATCAGTTAGGAATGTTAGATGGAGGAAGTCTTAAATAATATCAAAGATTTTGAAAGCTTAAAAATTGACCAAGACTAGGCAAACATCCTGATTTTTCTTAGTCTCTAGAGTTTTTCTGATCTCTGAACTGCGCTCGACGATTTTCCCCCAGATCGTCGAACGGAGATCGACGATTTCCAAAATCGTCGACCTGAGTTCAGCGTTTCTCAGATAGTATGAACTATCTCCTCCGGTCAACGATCGTCGAACGGCGCTCGACGATTTTGTTCCCTGAACTATCGTCGAACGGAGCTCGACGCTCTCCAATATCGTCGAACGGAGATCGACGATGTTGAAGACTCTTCAGATTCCTTTAGAAGCCTCGATCGTCGAACTGAGTTCAACGATCTTTCCAATTCTGCGTCGAACCCGAATATAAAATTCATTTTTCGCCGTCGTTCTCCTTTGTGCTTTCGATTTCTCTGCAAGAATTTTCTTTCCCTCCAAACAATTCTGCACTTGGTCGTTTTGTTTGTTGAATTTTTGCACGTACCCATGGCTGTGTCTGTTGCTGTTCTTGTCGCCATGAAGTTTGATGCTGGCTTCGACATCGACATGGAATCCTTCAGCATAACCGACCAGGTCTTTCAAGATATTTTGGGATTATTCAAAGAGCAGAACCTGACTGCCATTATGACCACAAGGATCAAGCTTGCATCTGATGAGATCAAGGAATGGGTCTATACTGCCCACAATCAAGACAACTCCACCATTGTTGGGTCAATATCTGGCACACAGGTACCTCTAACCCCAGCAATTTTATCAGAGGTTTTTGATTTGAGAAATGGTGAAGATACTGCTGATTTGTCTGGAGAAGAGTATACTGACCTGCTTGCCAGAATGGGTCATTCTGAGGCCAACCCTAGCAAGCTCTTGAAAAAGAATCTATCTGTGGAATACAGATTCATGGCAGATGTAGTTGGGAAAGTGCTACTGGCTAAGCACTCTGCCCATGATACAATCTCAAGGTATCAGCTCTGCCTTATGGGAGCCCTTGTAGACAGAAAAAATTTGAATTGGGGAGAAGTATTCTTTGACCTTATCAAGAAGAAGATAAACAAATGTTTTGTCAACTTTGGAAGGGTTATTGGGGTGTTTCTGCAGCACAGGTGCCATGCTTTGCTGGTCTCCTCTGGAATCCATATCAATGCTTCCAAGAGACTGTCTTGTGCCCTGTTTGGTAAATGGGACAGACAAATCAGCAAGCCCAGCAGGCCCTCCTCCAAGCACTCCTTCAGGCACAAGGACTCTCAGAGTCACTTCCCCACAGGTCTCTGCCCCTGTAGATGACCTGCCTGCTGTTGTTGCCTCTCCTCCTCCTCCTCCAATTCCATCCCTTCCCATACCATCTACCATTCAAACTCCATCCACCATCATCATCTCCAGCCCCTCTCCAACATCTACACCATCTCCAGTACCTACACTTCCAACACCAGAAGAACAATTCCATCCCTTATTCTCCTACCCTCCACCAGATGTCACTTCATCACCCTCCATTCCATCCTTCACCCTCATTGATGATTCCTTTATGGATGATTCACCATCCTCTCCTCCTGAGCTACCCTCATCCTCCACTTCCTATCAAGACCTTCTACAAGAAATTATTGACCAACCCACATTCACCCCATCTATCTCCATCCCACTGTCCTCCATATCCACCTTACCCACACCTCAACCATCCCTGCCCCACTACTCCAGCTCTCCACTTCCATCACCCTCAGCTGCTCCTCCATCTTCTACCTCTGCTCCAGTCACCCTTGAGCAAGTGGACATCCCAGCCCTTGCTGACAGGTTGTATGAACTGCTAGCCCCCAGGCTATCTCTTCTTTTGGAGACCACCTTGGCTCCATTACACCTGTCAGTGGCAGCTCTCTCTGCCAGGCTCTCATCTCTTTTCCCTCAGACAGCCCCTACAGCAGTGTGCCTTGATCTAGACTTGTCTGAATCTAGGCAGAGGGAGATGCCCTATGAAGTGAGTCTTCCTGCTGCTGCTGTTGCTACTGTTTCTGTGAGCCTGTCTGCTGCTGCTACTGTTATTGCTGCTTCTTCAGCTCCTGTTCTTACTGCTGCTGCTGCTGTGTCTCAAGAACAAATTCCTCCTGCTGCAGTCTTTGCAATAGACCTCAGGTCTTTGCTTTCAACCTTTGATCAGGTATATTTCAGCTGTCTGTCAGAGCCAGTTGCTGTCCAGCCTCCAGAGGATCTATCCAAGGCACTTGTGCCATTCTCTTGCTGTGACCCAAGCATCATCACCACTTTTGTCAACTCAGTGTATGCTGCTGCTTCTTCTGATGAAAGCATTGGTGTTGCTTCTGATGCTGTTGCCACTACTGCTGCTGAACTTTTTGATACTGCTGCTGATATTTCTATTATGGCTGTTGAGCCAATCTCTAAGGAAATTCTTATGTCAGAGGCACCTGCGTTTGAGCCTTCTGCAGTTTCTGATGATATTCCTACTGATGATGCTGTTGTTAGTGAAACTGTTGCTACTGCTGTCACTTCTCCAGAGCCTATAGTTGCTGCTGCTGTTGTTACTGCTTCTACTGTATCTGCTGCTATCATTTCTGCTACTGCTTCAACATCTGCTGCTACACCCTCTGTTGCCTCATCTGCTTCTATACAGCTCAAGAAAGATCTGATGAAGAAAATTGATGCTCTGTATGATGACCAGAGTTCTGAAAGTGATGAGTACAGAACAGACTCTGATGACTCTTCTGCTACCATTGCCAGGAAAAGAAAGGCAAGGAGCAAGGCCATGAAGAGAGTACATCCTGCCAAGGTCAAAGATAACAATGATATTCCATACTACATTCTTCATGACTGCCCTATCACTGAGCACTGGATGCAGTACTCCAAGAACCAACTGAAAGCAATGAAAAAGAAGAGGAAATATGAAAAGGGGCCCTCACAATTCCAACACTCTCATCCTCCTCCACCACCTCCTCCTGATGCAGGTGCAGGTGGAAGCTCTGCAGCTCAACCCCCTGCCAGAAGTCAGGCCCCCTATCAGCCTCATGCTAGATCCTATAATAGGGGAAGCCAATCAAGGGGTTCTCAATCCAGGAGAGGAGGATACAGAGGAAATCAAAGAGATCTCCAAGTCTACTCCAAAGGTTACTCAAGGCAACACCCATACTCCAGGGGAGGACAAATTTCTTCTGATACCACATCTGGTCCTTTTCCCTACAAATTAAAGGAAACTGTGTCTTCCAGGCCTCCTCAAGACAATCCTTCTAACAGATATGAGCAACCAGTACCTTTTGAGGATCCTGAGAACAATCCAGCTGCTTGGACTGCAAGATTAAAAGAACTAGCTGCACTGGATCAGATCAAAAAGGCTAGAGAGCAAGGAAAAGATTCCTCCAACATTTCTACAATGTCTGAACAGAGAAAGAAAGAGCTAGAAAGATATGCATCAAGCAAGTTCTTTGATTCTGACAGGTATATGGAATTGCATCCTGAAGCTGTAGTTCCCAGGCCTAAACAGCAAACATCTTTAGGTGCAGCAGATGATACCAGATCAAAGAAGGAGGCCCTCAATCCCAACAGAGAGATCAAACTTGTTAAGGGCAAGGAAAAGAAATAACAATGTAAGGTGACATTCTCTGTGATTTCTAATTACTATCTGGGATGTTATATATCTCTGTGGTTCTGCAATGTCTAGCTTGTTGCTTTTCTGTTTTGCTGCTTGTATGTTGTTATTTATTTTTTCCAAACTCTGTAAATAGTAATCCTAACCCAAATAGGGCGAGATTGTTGGAACACCCTATTACTAATTTGGGTCAGGATCACTATGTCTCTAGGAAACAAATGCTTGACCTCCTGTATAGCTCAATAGGTTAATTAGAATTGAGTCTAAGGGTTAGAAGTCTAGGTTTGGAAGCTGCCCTCAAGACCAGGATTTTCTGTTTCGAGACTAAGTCATATCGTCGAGCTCAGCACGACGATTCGTCGAACTCCGATCGACGATCGTCTAGCTCAACTTCGATAGATCGTCGAACTCCATTCGACGATCGCTGAGCTCAACCCCATCATATCGTCGAACTCCATTCGACGATCGGTGAGCTCAGGTCGACGATCTTGACTCAGCTTTGGATTTCTATCTCTGAGCTCAGTTCGACGATCTTTGAGCTCAGATCGACGATATTTTGCTGCTGTATTTATCCATATCGCTGAGCTCAGTTCAACGATAGTAGAGCTCAGTTCGACGTTTTCAGATAACTTCAAGGATGTTTTTAGATTCATATTCAAATCAGTTAAGGAGTTATTCTGCAATTAATTCTGAATATTTCCTAACCGTTTTCATTCATTTCTGGACCAAGTTTCAAGGAATATTTCTATGGACTTTCCCCCAGAAGAGATTTTGCAATTAAGGATGCAATTAATGCAGACCAACAGCTATTCTTATCAGAGAATGTTTTTTCCATTCAGTACCAGAGAATAAAAGACAAGATTTATTTTTGAATCAAAAAGATAGAGAGAGACAGATACACAGACACACACAGACAGACATCAGTAATCCTCAACAAAAATATACTGTCTCAAAGAATTCTCAAGAACACTCATCCAAGGAGATCAACCTTTTCTAAAATCTTCAGATCTCTCTAGTGTTCAAGTGTTCAAGGCTTACATATTTCAAGACTCCAGACATTCAACATTTCAGCAGTTGCTGAATTCATCTTTTGCTGGAGCTCAACTTGTGAAGGCCTATCACCCTACAGCAAAGCTACTTTTCCTGAAGATCTCAAGGACTCAGGGGGAGCTTTGACATCATCCATCCACATAGTCCTCTCAGTTGTTTGAGAAAGAGAAGACTGCCATCACTCTCTCACCCCCTCTCTGTAAAGGGTTTCTCAAACTCCCTTCAAAAGTTTGAACCTGGTTTTTGAGCACCTTGTCAAAAGCTCATTGGTGGCAAGACAACTGATCAAAAAAATCTGATTTGGTTTTTGAGCACCTTATCAAAAGCTCATTGGTGCCCAGGACACCTGATCAACTCATCCTGCAGTGGATTCCTACCTAGGGTGGTAGAAGAGTGGATGTACCCAAGTTTAGGGGAACCACTATATTTCCTTGTGTCTTCTGGTTTTGCTTGTCTTTATTTTTGTTTCTGGCCTTGATTATTCTGTGATTAGCATTTGATTATCTTAGTTCTGTAATTAGATTTTTAATTGCTTCCCTGCTCACTCATATTACAACAATTATTGTAAAAAGTTTCAAAGCACCATATACTCTATTCACCCCCCTCTAGAGTATATCAGATCTAGCTGCACTTTCAGGGAATAAATATATTTTAGTAGCTGTGGATTATGTATCAAAGTGGGTTGAAGCACAAGCTTTGCCTACTAATGATAGTAGGGTAGTAGTCTGATTTTTAAAATCCTTATTTGCACGATTTGACATACCACGTGCACTTGTTAGCGATAGGGGTTCACATTTCTGTAATTTGCAGCTAGATAAAGTATTGGAAAAGTATGGAGTTACACATAGGATACCCACTCCTTATCATCCGCAATCTAGTGGTCAAGTTGAAGTTTCCAATAAAGAGCTTAAGAGGATCCTAGAAAAATCTATAGAAGGGAATAGGAAGCAGTGGTCTAGAAAACTTAACGATTGTTTGTGGGCATATAGGACTGCCTTCAAAACACCTATAAGGACCACCCCCTTTAGATTAGTCTATGGCAAATCCTGTCACCTGCCTATAGAATTAGAATACAAGTCGTATTGGGCGATATGCTCTTTGAATTTTGATATTAATTCTATAGGGGAGAAACGTAAACTTCAACTTAACGAGTTAGATGAGTGGAGAACCATGGCCTATGAGAACTCCCGGATTTATAAGGAGAAGACCAAGCTATTTCATGACTGTCACGTTCGCAAACCCAAGATATTTCAGAAAGGTGACCATGTCCCCCTTTTTAATTCCCGTCTTCGTTTATTCCCAGGGAAGTTAAGGTCTAAGTGGTCCGGACCCTTCAAGGTTAAAGAAGTCTTCCCCTACGGCACCGTCGAACTTACCCACCCTGAGAAGGGAGATTTTAAGGTTAATGGACACCGACTGAAGCCTTATTATGGTGAGCTCCCTAAAGACTTCGCTTTTCAAGCGACCTGCCTCCGTCTAGATTAGGATTATGAAAAATATAGTAATGTTCATAAGTTCTAAAATTTTTATTATAAGTATAGTTATAAGAAAAAAATTTAAGTTATAAGAAAGAACAAAAAAATTCTGTAATAAATATCACCTAAGGAAGAATTCGAATTTTAGAGGCGTACACGGGTCACCACACGCCCATGTGGGTGGTCGTGTGCTCAACACAGCCTCAGGCCCAGCTGTGTCACTTAAATCTGGAATAGGATGATTTCATCGCGAGAACCACACGGGTTCACACCAACCCGTGTGTCTGGCGGTGTCATATGGCGTCTCTTCGCTCGACGATCGTCGAGACCACTGTGTCGACACATCCGACACGCCCGTGTCAGATGGTACACGCCCGTGTCGCGTGTCACCTACCAACCCGTGTGTTTTTAATGCGCTGTGCTATATCAGACACGCGTCCACACACGGCCGTGTTATGGCCCGTGTCCGCCTGCCGCGCTGTTTCCTATCAATTTAACCGCACGGCCCCCCACAGCCCATGTTTCACGAGGCTGAGATTCCTTTACACGGGTACGCACACGGCCGTGTGCGCACCCGTGTTCGCCTACTATATATAGGGGATGTGTTCGTTCCTTCCTTTAAATCTCCTGATTACAGCCAATCCTCCTGTTTCTTCCAATACCAGAACTCGGTTTGAGTGTTCTGTGCCTCCACAATTCGCGGATTCGCCTCCTCTACTCAATCTTCCCTCTGTGGTAACCATTTTTTTTATTTATGATATTACTCTACTTCTTCTCCTCCTCTGCTCTTTTATCCACGTTCTTACTCTCCCATTTTCATTTTCAAACTAAATATAACAAAATCTTTTACTTTTCTCCACAGACAATGTCTTCCGGAAGAGGCCAAGGCGGTCTCCGTCATCGACCGGAGCTCCAGGCTCTATCTACGGAGCGGCGTGACGCTGCTGTACCGCTAGTGTTCACCGATCCTGCGCTTTCTGCCCGTTACAACCGCCTACAATCAAAGAAATTTCAAGACATCTGCACCATTGATTGGAGTGGATTAGAAGAAATAAACTTAGCGGGGGATGTCCGGGAATTAATTTCTGTATTGGGTTGGGAGCAATTCTTTGCGATAGAATAGTTAGGCTTTAAGGAACTCACACTCGAGTACCTGTCCTCATTTTACATAAATATTAGGCCTAATCTGATTGATTCTGATCGCGAGCATGAGGGGGTCATCTCCTTTCGAGTAGGGGGCACCTTTTACACACTTACCCTACTCCAGTTCACCAAATACCTAGGGGTGTATGAGGCGTCTTTCCTCTTTAGTGACGCTTACTCCGACCTTCATTTCAACCTCCCCTTTCGCGATCTTGCCGGCGGTATCTGGGCTCGGCTCGCTTTTGACCTTAGTCCATATGAGGCCAAGAGGTCAAAGGTGTCCCAGTTGTATTCCCCCGCCCACCATTACATTCACCACCTCCTGAGCCATACTTTGAGCGGCCGGGGCGAAAGCTCCAGCGTTTTCAGTCGGCAGGACTTGTTGTACCTCTATAGTATATCGTCTCATTATCCTCTCCACATAGGCTTCTTACTCTCCCAGTTCATCCTCCACCAGGCTGACACCCCCCGCATAGGGTCTATTTGTGTAGCACCCTGCATCACTCGCCTGGTTAAGAACATGGGCATCTTATCAGCACTACCCCCGATGATAGTGGTCGTGAAGACTGTGCCCATCACGATGGCCAGCCTTCGATCCCTCCGCCTCATCACTGCCCGTCAGGGCCGGGGAGGCGTCACATATTCTATTGCGAGGCATGGACCGCACGCGCAGGACGACACTGACGACGAGGTGGATCCTGACCTCGATGTGCCTCTGGTGCCTCCGCCCCATTCCACTTATGATCAGGGAGAGTCTTCTACTGCTCCCCCTCCACCTCGTTCGCGGTATTCGTGGGAGTTCCAACATTTCTTCGACACCGAGCTCTCGCCAACAGCGGATCGAGGCGGCGCAGAAGCGGACGGAGGACCTCCTCATTCAGATCAGGGACCACTTTGGGATCGCCCCTAGAGAGTCGGCAGCTCCTGGCCAGCCACACTTCCCAGACGACCAGACCGACCAGCCGCCTTACTTTTGACATGTATCTGTGTATTGTAGTATTTCTTTATTTCTATTAATGTATTTCAGATATTATATATGATTCCATGTCCGCTCCTGGTTCCTTCATGTACCCTTCTATTTTGATGATAGTAGTTTTTTTATTATTCTTAGTGAAATTACTTTTTCAGTACTTTACATTGCAATGAGGACATTGCAAATTCTTAGTCTGGGGGTGGATGTTCTTTCTTCCATTTTATAATTATTGTGATGTACATGGTTACAATTGATAATAATTTTGCTATCATAACACTCAAGTTAGTTATACCCACTAAGAAAAGAAATTTCATTGACTTGTGTTACTCTTTTAAGCTCTCATTATTCATTCAGTTGGGATTATCACTATTTAATTTAACTTCTCACGCTGATTAAAATGAATTAATGTAGACTCATAGAGGTTTCAACTTTGTTGATTCGTAATTAAGTATAGAAATACACTAGCTTAATTTTCTCTATATAATTTATTGTTAAGATTAGTCCTCTATATTATTAACTATCAATCACTATATTTTAGAAAATATAATTATCTATAGTAATGTGAGTCGATGAGTGTAACATTTCTATAATTTGGTATTAGGGAATTAAAATGAAAGATACTCTCTATTGATGTCTAGCAGTTACCCTCTAGCGATCCTCAAAAATGTTGCATAAGTTAACTAGTGAGCGCGGAAATGACTTAGGCATCCTTTTGAATAGCTTGAGCCTTGCAAACCCAAAACCTTAAATATTATACCCTTGCACACCCAATTTGGACCTAATCCCTATCCTTTTGAAACTCTACCACTAAAAGTCACCAAGGCCAAATCCTTACCTATTTGCACATCTATCATTGAGCTCTTCATGGAATGAGTTTGTTCGTAGTGATATATGGCCTGAGTGCGTGTATAGTTGCACCCACTCGGAATGATGCCTACTATGAACCCAAAAAAAAAGAAGAGAAAAAAAAGACATAGTGATACGTGGCCTGAGTGTGTGCATACTTGCACACACTCGGAATGATCCCTACTATGGCCTCTTGGTTAAGGAGAATAAATATTTAGAGTATCCATCAAAAATGTGGGAAGTATACTAATTGCAAAGTCTGGGGTTGTTTTTATAACGCTAACATATGTTAAGGTATTTTCCAACAAAAGGCTCAATCGAGATTTAGGTGTTAAAGAAAAGAAAACAAAATCCATTAAATCTATCTTTGATTAGCTCACCTATAATCATCTATCCTAAGACAAAAAGGCTACACCATAATACAGAGTCCTAAGGATCTGACCTCACTAAGTCTAACTAGTGCCGTGGAGAGGGTGTGAAAAGGGTAAGCTCATGACTATCAATATGGGTACTCATAAGTTTTGAAATACTAATACATATTTTATTGAGATTGTTATTTTCTCCTCACATTTGTCATAGATGACTATACCTTTATTTCTAGGAAAGAGTGAAAGATAGTTAAAAGATATATTGGAGGAATTTTAAGATAAATTTATACTTAGAAACATCTGCTAAACTATTTCCTATACGATTACATCATCAAAGTCCCATTTAAATTCATAGCAACCAATGTGCGGAGATAAAATTATTTATTGGTAACTCAAATGTTTGAATTAGTTTGCTTAGGGACAAGCAAACATCTAAGTCTGGGGGTATTTGATGAGTGCGATTATGATAGGCCTTTTACTATCATAATTGTAATCATGTCCACTATTTTCTGCCTCCTTGTGTAGTAATTTCGCAAGATTAGTTAAGAAATTGTCTTATCATGAATAGGAGAGCACAATTAGGATTTTTGGTTACTCCTTGTATTAAGCTATATATTTATCCTTTCACTTTTCTAATGCAGGTAATGTCAACCAATGGAACTAAAAGTCTTGGAGCAAACAGAGGAGTTCACGGAGTCAACATGGCTGATGACAGGACAAAAATTTGGCGCACACGTGTATACACACGACCATGTCAATACCCGTGTCCTATGTGCCATGGAACTGAAGAAATTGGATGCAAAAGATAGAGACTCACACGGTTAGGCACACGCTCGTGTGCCTACCCGTGTCAAATTTGAACACGACTGCCGACCAACCCGTGTCTGGAGAATATGAAGAACAACACGGTCGTGTCAGTACCCATGTCATCTGATACGGCCCACTACCAGACAGGCCTATTCGTGTGGAATTGCTCTAGAACCATCAACACGACCTGACACACGGCTGTGTTGGTACCCGTGTTCGACTTTGTTTGCTAAGAGACTATAAAATTCCTGTAGAAAAATGAGAGGGGACTTTTGGTTCAGTTTTCGTTGGGGAGAACTTCTGTAGCACGAAGTGGAGCATCCAAGAGAAAGAGGATTTGAAGGGTATTTTTGTATGCATTTAATCTTTCATTAATCCCTTTTGATCTTCCATATATCTTGGTGATTCAACTTTAGTTATCTTTTATTTTGCATGAACTTTAATTTGGAACAATTTGTTAATCATGTATCCCCTTGTTTTCATTGAATTTGTGGTAATTTGTTCGTATGTAGGCTTGCAACCAAAGAGATTTCTCCTAATTATGAATTGCTTATTTGTTTTTCATGAATTGCAAATCTCTAGATTGAGAAATTGGAAGTTTGTAATGATAGTTGCATCTTCATATTTTGGTGTTGAATCTTTTTGTAATTCAAATTTCATGATCGAGAGATATGTTGTTTGGATAGTTGAAATACGAATAAATGGATTCATGGTATTTTAGAGATAAGGTTTCATGAATGTATGTAGTAGATAGGGTGTTTCCACTAATGCAGACTTGAGTATTTTAAATTGTTCGAGAGAAAGTTTACTAACTTAGGTCTAGATCTTGAATTGCTCGAGAGAGAATTCGATAGATGTTTACCCTTTACATTACAACAAATTTGATAGTTTTATTATTCCATGATTATGTAAAATTGAGTTAATGAATGAGTATTTCATGTAATTGCTCATAACTTTCGGCTTTTTATCATCTTGAATTCCCCAATGTTTAATTATCCAAATAATCATAGTTAGGTTAATTTAAATCTAAAATAAATTTTAATTGTTGGAACGATAATAGTGTGAGGGTGAGTACGAGTATTTGAAATGGCCCTGTGGAATACGACATGAGATGTAGATTTCTCCTATACTATGATTGATAGGTGCACTTGCCTGAAAGTTAATTCAATCTAGCTTATGCCCATCTACATAGTTTATACTAGAGTGTAGAATGAATCCGCATCGAGTTATTACTTGTTAGCAAAGGAAATCATCATAGATCAAGAGGTCTTTATATTCAAGATTATTCGGGTCGTAACATCAAACATTGACCTGGAGATTGTGTCATGTGATCCAGGTTTGCTGATAAGGGCTTTCCCTACAATATTTGTAAGCAGTTTGCCTATCTGGTTGAAAAATTTCCTCTTAAGTGATCCAGGTTTGACATCACTGTATCCACACCACCTGAGAGCATTGTCTCTGTCCGTGACGGTGGGTTCTTCTTCCTCACTTCTAAGAATGGTGGAGGGTTCAGAAAGGGTGTATTCCAGGCCTGTGATTTCAATCATCCTCAACACATCCTTAATCTCTGGCGAGGCATGACTGAATCCATCTCTCATAATTTCATATCCCTCCTGGAGCTCCTTGATCACATTTGGCGCCATTGAAATTGTGCAGCAGGATGCTGAGAGAGTTCTGGTCTCAACGGCTAGGGTTAAGGCTTTTTTAGAGTGGTGTGGCTTTTCGTTTCTTGTTGCCTTTATATTTATATCAAAAAATTTTAATTACTTTATCATTAGGATACCCAATTAAACATTTTTTGCTTAAATTAGTATATTTCGGTTTTAACGGGTTGCGTTATGCTTCCTGTTATGAACCAGGGCATTTAGCGCTTCTATTTAACCTCTCAGCTTTTCTTCCATTTATTCAATGCCTGTTTAATTTGTAGATTCCCTTACTGATTGGATATACAATCTATTTGACACATCAAAAAAAATTTATTAACTTTAAATAAAAGGGGGACCTATCATGCTGATAAGCCAGTTTTATTAGCAACCTAATTATGCAATGATTTACCTTAAGGCTTGCTAATAAGTTATTTGAACTTGAGAGTAAGGGCAACATAATTTAACAGTGTAGATAATTATAAAGAATAATTGAATCATTGTTATCTATTTGTTTTGTTTGATTAGGCTCATCCTAAGCACATCTAACTTAATTTATCAATTAGTAAATTTAGTCTTTATATATAAGAGAAAGAGACTTACATTGAGGCTTGCTTCCTCTAACTTTTGAGAATGACATACTTGAAAGCCTAAACCTTAATTTATTGCTTTTCATAGAGCATATTCCTTGAGCAATCATCTTGTCCCAGACATTTGCCTGGAACACACACTGTCCAAATACCAAGTCTTATCCAGACAGGTATTTGGACTATCCTATAAAGAAAGATTGCTTGCCCTTAGGCACCCAATGATAATTGGGTCCTAGGTTCATGTTAGCATCATAAAACATTTACCCAACTCTCTGACTGGGATGAGCACCTTTCTGTCCACTAGCAACATTCAGGTTGTGTCAACAGTCAATGACAAAGTGACCCGTTTTCCCACAGCACCAACATTTATGAATGTTGTACCTTCTCTTTAGGACAGCATAGAATTACTGTCCATGAGAGATGTGAGCAGCACCAGACTTTGTTGGATGAGCACTACATGATGATGCCCCCTTATTCTTGAGTGAAGGTGATGAAGAACTAAATACAGCTAGTCCAGGATGGGTCAGATGTATTTTTGGAGCCAACCATCTAGTGCACTCTCTCATTTCCTTAGATAAAGGATATTTGGATCCAAATCTAAAGAACTTACCCTGGGCATTGTGGCTAGAGTGGATAGTATCACTCTTTCTGAGATCATGTGTCTCCAACCCACTGGTGGAGCACACATTAGATTGATCCTTCTGGAGCGGTGCAAACTTGACTGTTTTAGAACGTAAATTCACTTTTTAAAATACTGTCACATTATCAGGTATATTTGATTTGACTTGATAATTAGTGTGATCAATACCCAGCTTCTTAGAGGTTTGTCAAGTTGCAGCTTTTTGCAACCTACCAAGAGATTGAGAATGGTTAATCACAATCCCTAATCTCTCATCAAATTTATGTTCTAGATATTTAATATGTTTAGATTTTTCTTCTAGAACCATGGACTGACACTCAAGACTTTTCTTGAGTTTAGACAGCTCATGACATTTCTTATCAAACACAATAAATTTATTGTTATAAAGAGCTTGATAAGGCTTAAGGACTTCAATCTCCCTTGCTTGCCTTTTGGCAAGAGTTCTGCTCTTCTTTAGAGCATTTAGGAGCAGTCCATACTTGTCAATCAGTTGATTGACATCAGTCTCAGATTCTGAGCAATCTTTGTCACAGGATGAATATGCACCAGTATCTGGACTGGTTTCATAGTCAGAAGAAGATAAAGAAATGGAGAGAGGATGTACCTTGATTGATTCTGTATGTAGCTCATTTCTTTCTTCATTTATTGCCATCAGCCCATGACATTCACAGTCTTCTTCATCCTCCTAATTCTCACTATTAGAGTGTGACAGAGGGGCTCTTATTCCTATCCTGACAGCAGGATATTCTTCTTCTTCTTCTGGATCCACACCAACAGAGATCAGCCCTATCATCTTCTGATTCTGAGGAGGAAGAATTTATCGAGCTTTTCTCCTTTTTAGCCACAAAGGACTTCTCCTTCTTCCTATGCTTGTGGTGATGGTGATGCTTCTTCTTATTCTCATCCTCTTCCTTACTCCTGACCGGGTAGTCAGTAATGACATGTCTAGCCTTGCTGCAAAAATAACAGATGACT
The DNA here is from genome assembly GCA_039583875.1 of Platanthera guangdongensis. Taxonomy (NCBI): domain Eukaryota; kingdom Viridiplantae; phylum Streptophyta; class Magnoliopsida; order Asparagales; family Orchidaceae; genus Platanthera; species Platanthera guangdongensis. The sequence continues at coordinate 180,088,581 of CM077151.1, read as the reverse complement.
TTATACGAAATCTGTTTACTAGATTTGAGGCCATACCTGTCCTTCTTGAAGGAACTCCTGTGATGAGATGATAATGAGGGTATGTTCTCCCAGTGCTTATTCTTCATGAAATTTTGAAGTTTCCTGGAGAAGGCTACAAACTCTTCATCAGACATGTGGTTGTCTAAGGAACAAGTATCAAACATTTCTCAGCTTGTCTTAGCTTCTCTCCTTGTTGGAGAAGGAGTCTTTCTTGTTCTTCTTCTTGGGGCTTCTGCCTTGAGGGCCGCTGTCTTATCCTTGGTCTTTGATTGACTTTCCTTCTCCTCTTCTTGTCTAGCAGTCAGCTGCATTTCATAGGACAATAGCTTTCCAAAAAGTGTTGGTGGAGGAGTGTCTTCCATCTTAGCCATTTCCCTAATGGCATACATCTTAGTGTCCCAATCTCTACTGAGGGATCTAAGGAACTTGTCATTCAGCTCATAGTAGCTGAATACCCTACCATAAGTTCTTAGTTCGTTAACTATCCTAAAGAACCTTTCAAAACAGCCAGCTACTTTTTCAGATTTTCTTTGCCGGAAAGCCCCATACTCTTGATTGAGCATGGACTTCCTATCATCTCTGACTTCTTCAGAGCCTTCCATGAAGACCACAATGGTGTCCCACTTTTGCTTGGAGGTCTTGCAGTGTACAAGATTTTGGAAGGTTGAGTCATCAATGACACTGGCTATAATATTTTGTGCCCTTTTATCCATGGTGGACAGAATCACCTCATCTCTGCCCATCTTCGTATATGCCTTAGGCACTCTCACAGTTGGATCTATTGTGGAAGCCTTTGTGAGGATAAAGGGACCTTCCACTACTGTTACATAGATCCTAGGTTCAGATGCTTCCATGAACAATCTGCCCTTTACTTCTAGAGACCAAATCCTTCCTTCCTGCATATTGGTAGCTTCATGGCCCCTAGCTCCTTATAGTTCATTCCTGACCCCATAATTATATCTTCTAGGTAACCTTGGAGGTATACTCAGATTGTTAGATGCTTTTTGAGTAACCTCCCTCTGATGTCACTTGAAAGTTATTTACTTAAGGTTAGCTAGTCACCAAGAGGGGGGTGAATAGGTCTTTGAAATTTTATTAGTCTTTATTATGTTTTCTTCTTGTGTGAAATATAGCTTGTCCTTAGGTCCTGTAATATGAAAGAAAACAAATAACACAACCAAGCACACAACTATTTATAGTGGTTCCCCAATTGGGTACATACACTTTCCCTCCCACCTATCCAACTATTTTGTTGGACTAGGTACAAACTCCACCAATATGCTCCTCAGAGCTTACACCTAAGGCCCTCAGCCTTGCAAATAGGTTCTCTTCAGAACCTAATCTCAGAACCACAAGGGTTGCTACCTCAGAGCACTGCAGAGCTCCAACAGCTCAGTGGTCCACAGACCACCTACCTCAGCCTTATTTCTAAGGCCTACAGCTCAGGCTTCTTAGCCCTACAATTTCAGGCACACAACCCTACTCTCAGAGTGCTGCAGCACTCCTATAACTCAGAACCTATATATTAGGGAACCTACCTCAGTGCCCTTCTAGGCACCTATAGCTTAGCCTCCTCCAAGGCCTATAACTCGGTGACACAGTTGTCACCTACAGCTCAGTGACTCACCAGTCACCTACCTCGGCCTTATTTCTAAGGCCTACTACTCAGGCTGGGAGGACATCCCTACTCTCAGATGCACACCTGGATCCTATCTTAGTACCCTAGCAGAAAACCTACTTTAGTGACTAATTATTCACCTACAGCTTAAGATAAATTGTCCTACAACTCAGATTCAGGTTAACTGAATCCTATAGTAGTTCATACAAGATGAAATAAATTTAAAACAACTGACTCAGAGATAAATCTCTGAGTCTACCTTGCTGGACTGAGCAAATATCAGTCCATCCCACTTGTTGTAGAATTAAGGATCTTCTTCTACAGCTAACTCCTTTACTGCATTGGTGAACAGCTATCTATTGTTGAAGCCTAACGGCCCTTCACACATCTAACTTCTTGCAGAATAGATGAATCAGCTGCCTTGTTCTGGAGAGAACAATCCTGCTGAACCTGAGAGAGCATCAACTTTCGTCCTTTGCCTTCTGGCTTACTCTGCTGGACTTTTTGCTTTCAATCTTATCGGAGAATATGAAGTCCAGCCGCCTCAGGTTTTCTTTGTATTTTCTGCATTTATTCTCTGTAACCCTAATCCTTTTCTTTTTCCTTTTTATATTTGTTGATTTGAATCAACGACACAGTTGAGGAGTGGGCTCAGCCAAGGATTGATGAGCGCCACCTCCCTTAGAAAAGGACAAACCAGCTTTCGGTGTTACTGCAGCATTCCCGCAACGGCGTCATGTAATTTGACTTTGTTAACTTCTTAGTGACGTCAGCAGTGGTCATCTTGGTGTTGCTGTAGCTTTCCCGAAATGACTTGAACCAATTTGACTTCTTGACTTTTGATGACGTCAGCAGCGGTCACCATATTCTGGACTTAGAAAACTTCCAAGTCTTCAATAAGCATTGAGTGATGTTAAGTCACTCAATGCCATCTGTCTTAGCTCCTAGGGCCTATTTGGCTAAGCTATGGCGGTGTAGGAAGCAGTGGTGCGAAACAGTGGTGCAGGAATCAGCTGTTTTGTAGTGGTAGAAAAATTTATGAAACTGTTTAAAAAACTGTATTTGTAGTGCTGTGTGAAACAGTGGTGCAGAATTAAATAGAGATAGTAATAATTAAACAACCCGTAGAATTTACGAAATCTAAAAATAAATAAACAATTTGCTCGACATTAATTTTATTTAATTATCAAAGTAAATATATTAATATGGATAGGTTTTCTCAAAATATGTTCGGACGAGCCATAGATTGTTTTCCCAATCTTGTCCGGCTCGACGCTACAATTCCTAACGAACGTCAAGACGCACGTATGCGCACTCAATTCACTCAAGAAGCACGTATTTTCTTAATCTTTATTTTTTTAAAAAAAATTGTATAAATAAAAAGCTCGCGAGCCGGCTCGCGAGCTCATGAACAAGACAAGATGAGTTCGAGCTAGACTCGTAATCGAGCTCGACTCGTAATCGAGCTCGTCAAGCTCAAGCACCACAGGCTCGAGCTCGAGCTTTTTTCGAGCCGACTCAACTCAACTTGCACCCCTAGTCTTGAGTGACCCGCAATAAATATTATTAAACATTTAAACATTAATTAATTGTTAAACATTAATTATGTAATTATGAATGTAACAACCCGGAGACGTAGATTTTTTTTTTTATAATTATAAATTTATATATATATATATATATATATAAATTATAAATATTAATATTTAATGGAATTATGTAATTATAAATTTATATATATAAACATTAATTATGTAATTATAAATATATATATATATATATATATTATATAATATTTATTTTCTATATATTTAATATTTTGTATTTTATTAATTATAAAATATTTTATAATTAATATTTGATATAATATAATATTTAATATTATATAATATTTAATCTTATATAATATTAAATATTATATAATATTTAATATATATTTTTTTAAGATAGCGCTGCAGCCCTGAAAAAGGGCTGCAGCGCTGTCCCTGCCGCGGGTGCCCACCCGCGGCAGGTAACTGGCGGTGGCAGCCTTACCACCGTCAGTGTCTTTTTTTTGTTTGGCGGAGCGGCACAGAAATCGGCAGCATGTCGCTGCTGTGCCGCTCCGCCAAACAGACCCTTAGCGCTTCAGGGCTTGTGAATTTTTACTGGCTTCATCCCAGCGATTCTTTCTCAACTGTCTCAGCGGTTTATTCTTTAACAGTTGAGACTACCTTCTGTCTCAGTGATTCCTTCTCAACGGTCTCAACGTTTTCTTCTTCTCAACTCAGACTGTCTTCTATCTTATTAGTTTCTTCTCAGCGGTCTCAATGTTTTCTTCTTCTCAGCTGAGACTTTCTTCTGTCTCAACGGTTTCTTCGCAGCAGTCACAATTCTTTTTTCTTCTCAGCTGAGACTATCTTCTATCTCATTGGTTTCTTCTCAACGGTTATGCTGAGACATGCTTCTCAGCTATCACAGCTGTCTCAGCTGTCTCAGTGGTTTTGCCTTAGTAAATTTGTCTGAATTTAGGTCGACAAATGTTGAACTGTTTTCTATGATTAGTGGGGCTGAGCTTGACGAATTCTAAACTTCAGCTTCTGAAATTAGGTCGACGAACTGGGAGCTCAGCTCGATGAAAGGTGAGCTGAGCTCGACGATTTCTGAATCCCAATTTTTGAACTCCATTCAACTAATGGTGAGCTCAGCTCGATGATCTGCGAGCTGAGCTCGACGTACTGCGAGCTGAGCTCGACGAATTCTGAGACTCACACTTTGAACTGAGCTTGACGAAATTTGAATTCTCCAACATATTCTTTTTGCTGACCTGTCCAATCATGGACTACCTGCATGCATGAACTCAAGCACACATCAAATACATTATGTCCCTTAGCATGATTGGTGATGCCTCCTCAAATCCGGAGGAGCATTGTAGGGCACAATTTCCAACAGAACCAAAGGCATTGAGTTAGTAGGTATCACTCAACGCCACAATACTTGGACAAAATTCTGTCTGTCTAGGTATTGGGCACGACAAATGCTGAGCTCCGTTCGACGAACGACAAGCTCAGCTCGATAAAAGCTAAACTCTGTTCGACTAACTATAGACTTAGTTCGACGAAAGGCTAAACTCTGTTGGACAAACTGTAGACTTGGTTCGATGAAAGGCTAAACTCAGTTCGACGAACTCCATGCTCAGTTCAACAAACGCTAAGCTCAGTTCGATGAAGCTGAGCTTGATGAAAGCCAAGCAATCCATGTATTTGTACTTAGCCAAATTTAAGTTTCAAGGCATTGAGAGCGTCGAGAGCGTTAAGTGAGCTTGCCTCACTCAACGCTATTTACCTTAGCAAATATTTCTGTGCCTTGGCGCTGAGAGAGTAAGCTCCACTCAACGCAAAACTACTTAACAGAATTTTTTGTTATCTGAATTTGAGTGAGTAAGCTACACTCAATGCCTGTGGACTTGGTGAAAATTTTGCCCAACTTTTCTATGAGTTGACTGGCATAGCAACACTCAATGCTAAAAGCTGTATGGCGTTGAGTGAGTGGACCACACTCAACGCCTATAGACTTGGCCACATTTTCAGCCAATTTCTCTAGGCTTATCCAGACTCACAGCCTTTTTGCTATATGGTGTTGAGTGAGTAGATAACACTCAATTCTTTTGTACTTAGCCAAATTTTTGGCTATCTTTTAGTTAGGCTGAGATAGACACAATGATATATGTTATATGGCGTTGAGTGAGCTATCCTCACTCAACGTCTGTGGACATAGGCAAATTTCTATTAGACAATATTGAATCCATACCTCTGGCATTGAGTGAGCTTGCTTCACTCAACACCTGTGGACTTAGTCGATTTTTGCTATGTCCAGCAACCACTTATTGTGTCTGCATGTCCAATCAATGTGATATGGACAACCTGCACTCAAGACCTCAAATGCACATCAAATACAATTGATGTGTGTGACATTGACCTGTTTGACTTCTCACAAATCAGGGATATTGGGGACAATGGACCCAATAGTCTGTATATCATATCACATCATTTGATTGTCATGTTCATATAGGATAAAGAGAAAACGAAACTAAGTATTTTCCGCTGCGTATTTCTACTTACATTATTACTTGTGGACTGGTTAATCCACTGAACTGAGGGACATGATTAATTTAACTAATTTAAATCTTGTTTTAAAACTTCAAATCATGTATTTTCATGATAAGTCTTAGGAGTTGTCATTGGCTGAGCGTATGTAGTTGTCCCCTGCACGGCGTGGCATCACGACACGTATTTTCTCTTGCTCTGTCGTATTATTTAATATGGGGAAAATGCGGGTTGTGACAAGCAGATTCTTGAAGAACATCAACCTTGTTGCTGTGAAGAAGATAGGGCTGAGATTCTCTCAGCTCGAGAGGCAATTCACTCAATAATTAATTTCACTTGAGTCAAGACAACTTTTATAATCAAATTTTGTAGGATCTGTTCAAGATCTATATTGTAAGCCTAGATTATAAAGGCTGAGTGGTGGATCTGGTGAGATCTGTATTGAAATCCTAAGTTATAAAGGCTGAGTGTAGGATTTGGTATAGATCTAAGTGGCAAGATCCAATCTTGGATCTGTGTGTGGTAGGGTTGTGGTTTCAGCCTGTATTGCGGCGCATTTGTGCCTGTGGTCGGTGATCGGGTGATTACTGTATGGTTGTGCTAAGTGCCTGTGTTGACAGTCTCTGTGGAGACTATGTGATCTAGTAGGATCATGTTGTAATATCTGAGGAGCCAAGTTATTGGAGAAGTGCCTTGTCTAACATTTTGTTAGAAAGGCAAGAGGGACAGTGAATGTACCCATATATTAGAGAACCACTATAAATATCTAGTGTACTATGTGTGAATTTCTTAAAAGCTAAACTAATCATTTACACAAGGCCTAACTCAGTTAAAGGCTTAAAGAATCTAAAGAGAATCAAATTGACCTTAATAACCTATTCACCACCCCCCCCCCTCTGGGTGAATAGCTACCCTTGTATTCAAAGATTTTCAAGTGGTATCAGAGGGAGGTTTCTCAAGAAAGGTCTAACAGTCTGGGTAGATCTCAAAGGGTAGCTGAGAAAAGATAGTATATGTTCAGGAGAGAATCATAAGAAACTAGGTTCTATGAAGCTTCCTCTATATAGGAAAAAAAACTTTGAAATCTGGAAAGAAAGGGTCAGATTGTTTATGGAAGCATCAAACACTGGGATTTATGTTACAGTACAAGAAGGAACATTCATACCATTGAAGGTGTTTATTTTTGATGCAAATGTCAAGACTCCTAAGAGTTTTGTAGAAATGACGAATGATGAAATCATCTTGGCTGCAATGGATAAGAGGGCACAAAATATTATAGTTAGTGTCATAAATGACTCTACTTTACAAAATATGGTGCACTACAAGACCTCAAAGGAAATGTGGAATACTCTGGTGATATACATGGAAAGAACTGAGGAAGTTAGAGATGATAAGAAGTCTATGCTCAATTAAGAGTATGAAGCTTTCAAGCAGATCAAGGAGGAGAAAATAGCAAGCTGTTGTGAATGGTTTTTCAGAACTGTAAATGAGTTAAGGACCTATGGTCGGGTCTTTAGTAACTATGATCTAAATGATAAATTTCATAGGTCTCTTACTAGAGACTAGGACACTAAGATATGTGTCATTAGAGAAGTGGCAAAGTTGGCAGAGACTCCACCATCCACTTTGTTTAGGAAGCTGCTGTCATATAAAATGAGCTGACTGCAAGGAAGGAGGAAGAGAAGACTAGCAAACTCAAGCCAAAGAATCAACTATGGCCTTCAAGGCAGATAGTTCCAAGAGGAGGAAAGAGAAGAATCCTTCACTCCCAAGATGGCTACCTGAGTCTGATGATTCAGATCAAGAGACATCAGAATACAATATGTCTTATGAGTAGTTTGCTGCTTTATCAAGGTAGTTCATGAAGCTAATGAAGAAGAAGGGGTGGAGGAGTAAACCTTCTTCTTCCTTTCAACACAAGGAGGACTACTACAGAACCAAGACCAAACCTTCCAAGGAATGCAGTTATGACTCAAAACACAGTAAACAGATTTCTAATAAGATTATCTATTTTTGCTGCAGCAAGTCAGGGCATGTTATGGCTGAATGTCCTGTGAAGAAGATGGATGCTGATGAGAAAAATCATCATCATAAGTGTACAACCCCGTAGCCTGGCGAGTGGGACCCTCCCCAAATATCAGCCTAGGGGCGTGTTATGGGCGACGAGTTGGTGCAACCCTGTTCGGAGACGTGCGGGTCCTCGTGCGTGCGTGCGGAGATTTTATTCGCATAGGCTTAAAATCTATATATATATATATATATATATATATATATATATATATATATATATATATATATATATATATATATATATATATATAAGTTTTATAAGTTTTATATTATAATAGATATATATTATATATCATATATATAGATATGGGAGGAGAGTTATAAAGGGGGATGGAAAAAAGGAAAAAGGAGTGGGGCTTGGGTACAACAGGAATGGAGTAGAAGGAAAATAGGAGCAGGGGAGAAATCGGGGGGCGGGAACCCTAGCCCGGTCGATCCGGAGCCCAGCCGTCGCCGCCCCTTCCCTGCTCTCTCGTCGGCCCGGAGCAGCACCCCTCCTCCCACCTCCTCTCTCTCGCTGCCGCCGCCTGCATTGGCAACCCGAGCCGCGCCTCCCTCTCTCTCCTATCGTCCTGGAATAGTGGCCGCCCACCTCTCCCTCTCTCTCACCACCGCCGCCTGCAGTGGCAACCTGAGTCGCACCTCCCTCTCTCTCCCGTCGGCCTGGAGTAGCAGCCGCCCGCCTCTCCCTCCCTCTCGCCGCCGCCGCCTGTAGTGGCAACCCAAGCCGCGCCTCCCTCTCTCTCTCGTCGGCCTGGAGTAGCAGCCGCCCGCCTCTCCCTATCTCTCACCGCCGCCGCCTGCAGTGGCAACCCGAGCCGCGCCTCCCTCTCTCTTCCGTCAGCCTGGAGAAGCAGCCGCCCGCCTCTCCCTCTCTCTCGCCACCCGTCGCCGGCAAAGCAAAGCACAGCCGCCGACCTCCTTCCCCGCTCTCTCCCATCGCCGATAAAGCAGATCACAGCCGCACGCCCATCCCTCTCTCTCTTGTCGGCCGCCGCTGAAAGGAGCACAACCCGGCCCCACCCTCTTTCTCCCGGTCTGGAGCAGCACACCCCGGCCCTCTCCCTTTCTCTCGGCCTGGAGAAAGGATCGGCCTGGATCAAGGCTCGGCCTGGAGCAAGGCTCGGCCTGGAGCAAGGCTCGGCCTAGAGTGGAGAGCGACCACCAACGCGGCCGCACGCAGTAGGATCGACCCGGAGCTCCTCTCCCGGCCCCGCCGCCAAGCACGCGACAAGGGTAACGATGTTTCAACTTGGGCAGGTGAAGCCTTCAGTTTACATATTTGCACGGAAGCCCCTCTCCACCAACGGGTGGGGGGAAGGGAGCTCCCCGACGGGTTGATGTGTACGTCCCCGCAGTTAATTGCATTAGTACCCGAAAGCATGAGTACGGGTTTAGGCATGCTGTGTGATGCCCATCCGGACGTGTGAGCCGGATTGGTGATGTTCTGGGGTTCCCGGAGAAGACTCCGAGGAAGTTGTTTATTAGCCGCTTGCAGGGAATGCACACCATAGCCCCAAAAAAGGGGGTGTGCGCAATATGTTTGGTCCGCTTATGTTGGCCGACCGATGACTAGTTGGCCGCCGCTCGTCGAGACGTTGGCATACAGGTGTTGCAGTACCAGGCGGGGAGTAGCGGGCTTAATCCCAAGCTCGTGTCGGCCCTCAAAGGCCTTTTTTGTTTATATTGCCGGCCTGCGTGCTGAGTATGGAATTCATATTCCTGTAATATTTTTTAATATATGTGATGCTCTGTGAATATGTAGTTTACTCTTGTCATGGGCGAGCAGTGTGTTCGTGAACCGCTCCCCCCGTGGGGGCCCCGAGGTATAGATGCCGGGAAGCCCCTGATGGCCTGTTGTCATCCTTTCAGAATAGCGGAGTTTCGCTGTTAGCGGCCCAATTGGGGCTGTGTAGAGTAGGACTGCTGTGCGGTTTTGCGCCAATAGTATGGCGGGCGGGGAACATTTTACATAGACCCGAGGTGACACCTCTAGTTAAGGAGTGGATCTTGAGATCTTCCTCAGATGTTCCGGTCGGCCAAGAGAGCCCTCCGAAGGTGCCTTAGCTCAGCCCTTGGCTTGGGAGGGGAAGAGTTTGTTAGTCTTCCGAGTATGCGGCGGGTCCTCTATGCTGAGACCTTGGGTCTGTCCCTCGTGTTCCTAGTCTTGTGCCTAGATCGTTCGCTTGAGGGTAGTAGGTGCGCGGTCACCCCTTCCCCAAGTGTCGAACTCCACAGGAGACCGATTTTCGGTTTCAACATTTTGGTGCTGTGAGCGTGGAGTGTGACCAGTATAGAAGAACTCTGGCGAGCGTCATGGCTATAGAAGTGGAACCAAGTGACGACCAGGGTCATGCGTTGATACTTTGTGTGTAAGGTCCTCATACTCAGAGTTGTCCCCTCCCATAGCTGTTGTTTGAATCTCATAGCACTCGGGGTAGGATTTGCACCTATTTGAAGCGCTTCTACCTATGAAAACCCGTGTATCCCCACTTATTAGATCAACGAGAAACCTGGAGGTTATTGTCTTCAAGATCAAGTAAGAGAGCAACTGAGAGGTATTAGGAGCCGGGGTGACCTGAAAGGGTTCCCTCCCTAGCGGTAATATGTTATCTCTTCCTTGTAATTCAGTAGCGGTCAAGTTTTCTCTTTATTACCAATTCGCCTCGAGCTTCTGACGGCTTCAAGGGTTAGCCTCGCGATCGACTCCGGAAGCCAAACGTCCAACCTGTTCCTTTTAAATAGGCTAGTTCGGACGAAGGGACGGTGCCGTGGGACTTTAAGCACTATTGTAAGACCGAGCCTCTGCACTGACGGCCGAGATCAGCTCCCCCCTTGCACATCAGCCTATGTCCTTCTGATCGCACCTCTCCTCCGACTAGGGGAATTATCAGGAATGAGCCTAGACGCTAACCTCCCAGATTTGATAAAGGGCCGATCTCTCCAAGCAATCACAAGTGACATGGTGGAGAGCGATCTTTGTCATTAGATCAGGATACGAGCTGTCGACCTGTTCCTTCTAAATAGCCCAGTTCGGATGATGTGACGATGCCTCGGGACTCTAAGCGCTATTGTAAGACCGAGCCTCTGCACTGACGGTCGAGATCAGCTCCCCCCTTGCATGTCGGCCTATGTCCCCCCGATTGCATCTCTCTTCCTATTGGAGGAATTATTAGGAACAGACTCGGACTCCAGCTTCCCGATTTGACGACTTCCAGATCGTCTCTCTTATGAAAAGAATGCGTCCACCATTTGTAAGAACATCGATGCGATTAACTCTCCAACACCTCTTAAGTAAACAGGATGTTTCCACCTCGAGCAGATCCCGCTGTCAGGCCCTCACCTAGCTGGCAGGGCTGGAAGTCGCTCGATGGTGGTAGTAGTGGACCCCGAGCAGATCCTGCTATCAGGCTCTCACCTAGCTGGCAGGGAAGGAAGTCACTCGGTGTCATCCATAGACCTCGAGAAGATCCCGCTTTCAGTCTCTCACCTATCTGGCAGGGCAGGAAGTCACTCGATGGCGGTAGTAGTGGGCCCCGAGCAGATCCCGCTGTCAGGCTCTCACCTAGCTGGCAGGGCCGAAAGTCACTCGGTGTCATCCGTGGGCCTCGAGCAGATCCCGTTGTCAGGCTCTCACCTAGCTAGCAGGGCCGGAAGTCACTCGATGGCGGTAGTACTGGACCCCGAGTAGATCCCGCTATCAGGCTCTCACCTAGCTGGCAGGGCCGGAGGTCACTCGGTGTCATTCGTGGGCCTCGAGCATATCCCACTGTCAGGCTCTCACCTAGCTGGCAGGGCCGGAAGTCACTCGATGGCGGTAGTAGTGGACCCCGAGCAGATCCCGCTGTCAGGCCCTCACCTAGCTGACAGGGTCGGAGGTCACTCGGAGTCATCCGTGGGCCTCGAGCAGATCCCACTGTCAGGCTCTCACCTAGCTGGCAGGGCCGGAAGTCACTCGATGGTGGTAGTAGTGGACCCCGGGTAGACTCGTTGTCAGGCTCTCATTAGCTGGCAGGGCTGTAAGCACACCTGGGGGAAAGGGTTGGTTCTTGGAGAGTTTTTGTAGGACCCCGAGTGATGCTCGACCCCGGGTAGACCCGCTGCTTGGCTCCTACTAGCTGGCAGGTCCGTAGGCTCGCTTGGGGGGTAAGGGACCCCGAGTGCTACTCGGCCCCGGGTAGACTCGCTGTCAGACTCTCACTCGCTGGCAGGGCTATAGGCACACCTGGGAGGAAAGGATTAGCTCCGCGTGTACAAGAGGATACAAAATATATGGCTTTGTTGCTTCACGATGTCACGAGAAATTGTATACTTGTTGTAAGTAATGGTATAAGGGCAATTCAATAGCACTGAGCCAAAGTGTATCGAGTGATTCAAAAAGGTTCAGAAAGGTCATGGAGAGATTGATGTTCCAAGTGCAGATTTCAGTTTCTCTCAGTTTTTTTGGGTCGGCTCCCACTCGCCGGATACGTTGGGTTGGATGATTCTTTCCGAGCTTGTTCCAACCTCAAAAAGAGCGGGGATTGTGTACAACCCCATAGCCGGGCGAGTGGGACCCTCCCCAAATATCAGCCTAGGGGCGTGTTATGGGCGACGAGTTGGTGCGACCCTGTTCGGAGACGTGCGGGTCCTCGTGCGTGCGTGCGGAGATTTTATTCGTATAGGCTTAAAATCTTATATATATATATATATATATATATATATATATATATATATATATATATATATATATATATATATATATATATATAAGTTTTATATTATAATAGATATATATTATATATCATATATATAGATATAGGAGGAGAGTTATAAAGTGGGATGGAAAAAAGGAAAAAGGGGTGGGGCATGGGTATAGCAGGAATGGAGCAGAAGGAAAATAGGAGCAGGGGAGAAATCGGGGGGCGGGAACCCTAGCCAGGTCGATCCGGAGCCCAGCCGCCGCTGCCCCCTTCCCTGCTCTCTCGTCGGCCCGGAGCAGCACCCCGCCTCCCACCTCCTCTCTCTCGCCGCCGCCGCCTGCAGTGGCAACCCGAGCCGCGCCTCCCTCTCTCTCCCGTCGGCCTGGAGTAGCGGCCGCCCGCCTCTCCCTCTCTCTCGCCGCCGCCGCCTGCAGTGGAAACCCGAGCCGCGCCTCCCTCTCTCTCCCGTCGGCCTAGAGTAGCAGCCGCCCGCCTCTCCCTCTCTCTCGCCGCCGCCTCCTGCAGTGGAAAGCAGAGCCGCGACTCCCTCTCTCTCTCGTTGGCCTGGAGTAGCAGCCGCCCGCCTCTCCCTCTCTCTCGCCGTCGCCGCCTGCAGTGGCAACCTGAGTCGCGCCTCCCTCTCTCTCCCTTCGGCCTGGAGTAGCAGCCTCCTGCCTCTCCCTCTCTCTCGCCGCCCATCGCCGGCAAAGCAGAGCACAGCCGCCGACCTCCTTCCCCGCTCTCTCCCGTCGTCGGCAAAGCAGAGCACAGCCACACGCCCGTCCCTCTCTCTCTTGTCGGTCGCCGCTGAAAGGAGCACAACCCGGCCCCACCCTCTTTCTCCAGGTCTGGAGCAGCACACCCCGGCCCTCTCCCTTTCTCTCGACCTGGAGCAAGGCTCGACCTGGAGCAAGTCTCGGCCTGGAGCAAGGCTCATCCTAGAGTGGAGAGCGACCACCAACGTGGCCGCACGCAGCAGGATCGACCCAAAGCTCCTCTCCCGGCCCCGCCGCCAAGCACGCGACAAGGGTAACGATGTTTCAACTTGGGCAGGTGAAGCCTTCAGTTTACATATTTGCACGGAATCCCCTCTCCACCAACGGGTGGGGGGAAGGGAGCTCCCCGACGGGTTGACGTGTACATCCCCGCAGTTAATTGCATTAGTACCCGGAAGCGTGAGTACGGGTTTAGGCATGCTGTGTGAAGCCCATCCGGACATGTGAGCCGGATTGGTGATGTTCTGGGGTTCCCGAAGAAGACTCCGAGGAAGTTGTTTATTAGCTGTTTGTAGGGAATGCGCATCATAGCCCCAAAAAAGGGGGTGTATGCAATATGTTTGGTCCACTTATGTTGGTCGACCGATGACTAGTTGGCCGCCGCTCGTCGAGACGTTGGCGTACAGGTGTTGCAGTACCTGATTGTCTCTTAGATATCTGCAAGGAGAAAATAACCAAACTAACAATTCAACAAGGCAAGTATACCTATCGAAATGCAGCTAGGGGACACAAGTGTCGTATTGAAATCCGGGAACAGTTGAGTAAGCTTACTCACACGAAATCTATTATTTTATCGATGGAAACATTTGGTTTTTTAGAAGAAAGCTAAACGTACTAAAGGAAGAGAACTACTTGCAATGAAAGAGAGCTACTTGCATGAAAAGATAAAGAGAGCTAAAAGAGCGATTAAACTTAAGCTTAATAACGATGGGGGGAAAAATGCACTCGATCAGAAATCACCTCGGCAAGAGTGGTTAGAAAAATACGATAAATAAACCTAAGCTAATTAGGGTAAAAGTCCTTGACCGTGGAGGTTCCATGAATATTGACACGCTTCTCTCGAAGGCCGTGCCTAACTGATTTTAGGAAGGTCCGACCGACTCTTGCCTAAATCGGAGGCCTAAAACTCGCTTTACGCGGTGAACCCCGCTATTGGATTTTACTCCAATCCGGGAGATTTGAACGTCTGCCTCTCTCGAGGGGTGCGAACAACTCCCTTTACTCTTGAGTGCTCATTTCAAACTTTCGGCCTCTCGGCTAGCCCAGAATGAAAGCAAAGGTGGAGAGTATATATCGATGATATACCTCCAACCCGTGATAAATCAAGAGTAATTCAAAGCTAAATCCTAAAAAGAAAAGGTAAGATTCAAAGCATCATAACCTAATCACTCGAACCTCGGATCATTAAGATCGAGTACATGGAGGATTAGTTAATCATGGTGAGGTGGAAGAGGGGGGATGAGTAGAAGAAGAAAATGAAAACAGAGCAGAAACGTAAAAGAAAACAACACTTTTTATTAATGGAAACAGAGATCTTACAGCTTGAAAACTAGAGATTACAAGTGCATGGAAAGTAAACTACACTATTATTAGCATCATACTACAGAAAGAAGCTAGGAGCTAATACAGGAAAAGCATAAAGCTAGGGCTACGAACTAAAAATGAAAAGACATGCTTAAAAAGTTCAAAAATACAAAGGACAGAACCTCCCCTCTCAATCCGAAAAGTGTCCCTGAACCCTTAGAGTTGGGCTCTATTTATAGAATTTTTCGGGTCGGGTCACGCCCCCCTGTCACGCCCTGGTCGGGCGTGACCCTGGGTCGTGACACATTCGGCGCGACTTTTTCGGGCTGGAATTGAATTCTGACGAAGTAGTTGAGGTACACGCCCATAAGTCACGCCCTGGTAGGGCATGTACCTGGGGCGTGTTCTTTGCGTCGTGACTTTGTTGAGCTGAAATTGAATGCTAGAGGTGACGGGCGGAATTGCTGAAGTACACGCCCATATGTCACGCCCGGGTCAGGCGTGACACTGGGGCGTGACACTTTCGGTGCGATGGTGGAGCGGGAACAACGAGCGCTCTGCGGCGATTCCTCGGAACCTGGGGACACGCCTCTAGAACACGCCCATGTCGGATGTGACACGGGCGTGATAGAGGGCGTGTACACCAAGTTTCCATGGAATGCAGTTTCGGACCAATTGCTTTTGAGTATACTTTTTTCAACAATTTCTCCAAAGATAACACAAAATTTCCTATCAAAAAAATTAGCGTGATTAGATAGGTAGGAATTTGGGCTTTGGTGAAAATGAAATTGGAAAAAAGGCTCAACAGCGGCTAACTAGTGGTAAAAGATTTTAGGTTGGCAGGAAAGCTCAAACACAAACAAAAATGGCCTAAATCATCTTCACGCTTTTTTTAAATTTATTTAAAACATAGAGTCGATAAATTTCAAAAAGCAAGTTCGAGATAATAAAAGAAGATTGATGAAATTATCTTGAAAATAAAAATAATATGTCACTTGGATCGTTCATATCTACTACGTTATTCAAAATTTGTTCTTACAAAAATTATCTAAAGACGAAAAGGAAAATAGTGGATGATAAATTTTTAGAGAAAGAAAAGAAAATAAAGAACGGAAAACCATAATAAAAATGCACGTTTTAGAGAAATATTTTACCTTAACATGCTACCGTGAATTAGAAACACAGCATGGCCAACATTTTACTTGTGAAATATGATTTAAAAAATGATTAGAAAAATTATAATTAACGATGTTGTTTATAAAGAAGTTTGAGAAAATTAAAACATAAACATGATGTACTTATTGAAATACTAAAATGCAGCTATATATATACATATTGTTTTTAAATTTTTGGATTTTTTGGATATTTACAAAAAGCAAAAAGGAGGAACTCATCCCCCAAGCTTAAAATCTACATTGTCCTCAATGGAGAAGGAGGGCGGAGAACGAGAGAAAAGTAAAGTACAGAAAGGAAAGACTGAATTGAAAAACAGGTACTTCCCCGGTTTTACGTTGCAGGGAAAGCTGAGTGATGTCGTTCCTCCATGGGTGTGCTGTGGATCTTCAGGAAACGTCATCTGGTGGACTTTGTCATGGAAGCAGAACCGTTGGAGCAGGCGATCGCAGAAGGTGCAGCTTGCTGGAGCCATTCGGGGCAAAAAGTGTAAAATAAAGAAAATAGAAAAAGATAACTTGGGTTGCCTCCCAAGAGCGCCCTTTGTTTAAAGCGCCGTTTGAGCTCGACGCATCAAAATAAGATTGTCCCAAATATTGTTTAAAAATAAAGTTCGAATAAAGGTCAAAGTTTGTGAGTAAAATAAAGTGCAGATTAAGCAAATGTCAGGACCGGAAAGATAGAGTTAACAGTGTTGAGACTGACATCATCACAGAAATACAGTTTAAGACGCTGACCATTCACTTTGAAAGTACCCTTATCAGGGTGGGAAATTAAAATAGTACCATAAGAAAAGACTTCTAAAACAGTAAAAGGCCCCGACCAACGTGATTTTAATTTACCCGGGAATAAACGTAAACGAGAATTATAAAGAAGCACTTGGTCGCCCGGCTTAAAGATTTTTGGGTGCCTAAGATGTCGGTCATGTAAACGCTTCGTCCACTCTTTATAAAGTTTGTTATTTTCATATGCGTAAGAGCGCCACTCGTCGAGTTCGTTAAGTTGAAATTTTCTAAAATCGCCGATGGAGTGGGGATCGAAGTTTAAAAATCGTAAGGCCCAAAAGGCGCAGTGCTCTAACTCTACGGGTAAATGACACGATTTTCCGTAAACCAACCGATATGGCGTACATCCGAGGGCGGTTTTGTACGCTGTTCGGTAGGCCCATAGAGCATCGTCTAATTTGGCTGATCAGTCTTTTCTAGATGTTGAAACAGTCTTTTCTAAAATTCTTTTTATTTCTCTATTGACTACTTCGACTTGTCCGTTAGTTTGGGGGTGGTAGGCAGTGGAAAGCTTATGAGTAACGCCATATTTAGTTAGGATTTTTGAAAATTGCGCATTACAGAAATGGGAACCCCTATCACTAACGATAGCGCGCAGCGTACCGAATCGAGAAAATAATTATTTTAGGAAATTAACTACGACTCGTGCGTCATTCGTAGGAAGAGCTTGGGCTTCGGCCCAACGCGAAACATAATCAACGGCAACTAAAATGTACTTATTCCCGAAGCTAGAAGGAAAAGGGCCGACAAAATCAATCCCCCAGAGGTCGAAAACTTCGCACTCTAGGAAATAATTTTGTGGCATTTCATTTTTATTCGAAATATTCCCCGACCGTTGGCAACTATCACACCTACTCACAAAGGCATGCGCGTCTTTAAACAGGGTGGGCCAGTAAAAACCCGCGCTTAACACTTTGTGAGCGGTGCGAGCAGCTTGATAGTGCCCACCTGTCGGTCCTTCGTGCAAATGTTTAATAATATCTAATCCTTCATCAAAAGAAACACACCTCCTGATCACTTGGTCGGCACAAATTCTGAAAAGATGCGGGCCCTCCCAAAAATAGTTTTTCAGCTCAGAAAAGAATTTCTTCTTTTGCTGAGATGAAAACTCTTTTGGGAGCACACGGGCCACTAGATAGTTGGCGATGCGGGCAAACCAAGGAGAAGTAGATGTGTTAATTATGAACAGCTTCTCATCAGGGAAATAGTAATGAAAAGAATTTTCGTCTAATTGTTCTATAAACGGGTTGTCTAGGCGCGAAAGGTGGTCGGCGGCCAAGTTCTCGGCACCTCGCTTATCACGGATCTCTAAGTCAAACTCCTGGAGGAGTAAGACCCAGCGAATCAAGCGAGGCTTGGCATCCGTTTTAGAGAGAAGATATTTGAGGGCCGAGTGGTCCGTAAAAACAATAATTTTCGAAAGAGTAATATAAGGGCGAAATTTGTCAAAAGCGAATACTACAGCCAAGAGCTCCTTCTCAGTTGTGGTGTAATTTTCCTGTGCAAATGTGAGTGTTTTACTAGCGTAATAAATGGGGTGGAAGTTCTTGGATATACGTTGACCTAGTACGGCTCCCACCGCATAACTACTCGCATCACACATTATCTCAAATGGAAGATCCCACACCGGAGTATCATGATTGGGGCATTAACTAATTTTTCTTTTATTAAATTGAAGGCAGCCAGACAGAGGTCATCAAAGATGAATGGGGCGTCTTTTTCTAAGAGATGGGTAAGGGGCTTGGTGATTTTGGAAAAGTCCTTTATGAAGCGGCGGTAGAAACCCGCATGACCCAGGAAACTTCTTATAGCTTTTATGTTCGTAGGTGGCGGCAGCTTCTCGATAACTTCTATTTTCGCAACGTCTACTTCAATACCCCTTTCAGAAATTTTATGTCCCAAAACTAACCCTTCCCTCACCATAAAATGACATTTTTCCCAATTTAAGGAGAGGTTAGTTTCTTCGCATCGCTCTAAGACTTTTTCAAGGTTCTCCAAGCAACTATCGAAGGAATTCCTGAAGACGGAGAAACCATCCATGAAAACTTCCATAATGCTTTCTACGTACTTGTCAAAGATGGCGAGCATACATCGTTGGAATGTAGCTGGCGCATTGCACAATCCAAACGGCATTCTTCGGTAGGCGAAGGTGCCGAAGGGACAAGTAAACGTAGTTTTCTCCTGGTCCTCGGGGGAGATGGGGATTTGAAGATACCCCGAGAGGCCATCGAGAAAACAATAAAAGCTATGTCCGGAAAGTCGTTCTAAAATCTGATCAATGAACGGCAAGGGGAAGTGATCCTTGTGGGTGGCATCATTCAACTTACGGTAGTCTATACACATTCGCCATCCGGTCACCGTCCGAGTCGGGATTAATTCATTATTTTCATTACTTACGACCGTTATCCCTCCCTTCTTTGGTACTACCTGTACTGGGCTAACCCACTTACTGTCGGATATAGGATAGATAATTCCTGCGTCTAACAATTTCATAACCTCGCCCTTAACTACGTCTTTCATGTTTGGGTTTATACGGCGCTGAGGTTGTATAGAGTTACGTGAATTATCTTCCATTAAGATTTTATGAGTGCAGAAAGATGGGCTTATGCCCTTGATATCAGATATCTACCAAGCAATAGCTTGGCGATGCTTTTGTAAAATTGAAAGAAGTTTATCCTTTTGTGCATCCGTAAGGTAGGCCGAAATTATGACAGGCAGCTTGGAGTCCTTTTCTAAGAAAGCTTATCGAAGGTGCTCTGGTAGTTCTTTCATTTCCAAGGTAGGGGGGTCATCATACGAGGTTTTGGAAATTTGTTCTTTTTCAAAAACTATGTCCTCGTACACTTTTTTATATGTAAAATTAGAAGGGGTGTTGCTAGCGGCCATGGCGGCTTCGTGCAGCGATTCAGTTGGAAAAGTAGAAGAGGAACAGAAATCAAAAAATTCTTTTTCAAAATCAGAAAGGCGAGTGGAGGATTCTTCACTTAGGTGTAGAGATTCAGTTGGAGGAGTAGGAGAGGAAAAAAAATTGGAAAATTCTTCTTCAAAATCAGAGGTGTGAGAGAAGGATTCTTCACTTACGGTATCCATGAAAAAACAGGAGTCATCATTAGCTAGTGTGTTCTTCATCGAGGGGGTGATAGAGAAAGTTACCTCATCGTCGCCCACTCGAAGGAAGAGCTTACCATTGCTTACGTCAATGATAGCTCGGGAGGTGGCAAGGAAGGGTCGGCCAAGGATCAGGGGAACCTCAACGTCTTCTTCGATGTCCAATATGACAAAGTCCACCGGGAAGATGAACTTGTCAACTTTGACTAGGACGTCCTCGACTATTCCTAACGGGTATTTGACTGGCCTGTCGGCGAGCTGGATACTCATGCGTGTGGGGTTGAGAGTACCAATTCCTAACTTTTTAAACAACGAGAGGGGCATAAGATTAATACTCACACCTAAGTCGGCTAAAGCGTGTTTGACAAAGTGATCACCAAAGACAAACGGGATAGAGAAACTACCCGGGTCACTGATTTTCTTCGGTAATCCGTTTGTCAAAACCGCCGAGCACGCGGCATTTAACGTGACATGAGAAAGGTTCTCTAACTTCTTCTTGTTGGTTAGGAGGTCCTTAAGGTATTTTGCATACTTAGGCATCTGGGATATGGCTTCGTGGAAAGGCAGATTTATGTGGATTTGTTTAAACATTTCTAAAAACGGGTGTATTGATCATCCTGTCGTTGTTTATTAAGTTCGGAAGGGTATGGAGGGGATGGATTATTTTTAAAGGTGGGTGGTGGAGTGAGTTGTTTTTCTAAAATAGGAGTGATACTTTCTTCGGCAGAGGGTGGAAATTTTAAAACGGGAACGGAGCTTTGATTTTTTAAAGCGGAAGCGGAGATTGCCTCGGGCTCTTCACTTATCATACCGGGAACTTTCTTCCCACTCCGAAGAGTTATAGCTTTCGCTTGCTCTCTCGGGTTGGGCTCGGTATTGGAAGGAAGAGACCCTACGGGTCGCTCAGAAATCATTTTAGCGAGCTGTCCTACCTGATTTTCTAAATTTTTAACACTTCCGGTTAAGGTTCTAATCGTAGCATCATTAGCATTCATGTATTTTGAAAATATTTCCTCCAAATTTGGAGGTTTTGGAAAAATTTGAGGAGGTGGTGGTGGAGAAAAATCACTTTGCGGTGGCGGGCGCACAGCATTCGATGGATTGCTCCACGAAAAATTCGGATGATTTCTTAACGCAGGATTATAACTATTCGGAAAATTAAAACCAGGAGGATGATAATTCGCAGCAGAAAAATTATTAAAAGCAGTTCTAGGCATATTATTTACATAATCCAAATGTTCAGCGGGAGGAGTTGCAGATTCCCATACCTGAGGGGCGGAGGTAGCAGTCATCTCCGTAATTTTTTTGCTTAATATTTCAACTTGCAGTGCGAGTTGGGAGACGTTGTCCACTTCAAAGAGACCTGCAGGTTTGTTTGGGCGGGACCTAGGCACATTCCACTGGTAAGTGTTCATGGCCATGTCTTCAAACAGCTCAAGAGCTGCTTCTGGGGTCTTATGGTTTAAAGTACCGCCAGAAGCTGCGTCTATCATTTGCTTCGTGCTTTGATTTAGCCCATTATAGAACGTCTGCACCTGCAACCATACAGGCAAAGCGTGATGTGGGCATCGTCTTAATAATTCTTTAAATCTTTCCTAGGTTTCGTAAAGGGTCTCAGAGTCTATTTGTCCAAAGGCAGAAATGTCATTCCTAAGTTTTGCAGTTTTAGCAGGCGGAAAATACTTGGCCAAAAATTTTTCAGTTAATTGCGTCCAAGTAGTTATGCTATTTTTAGGAAGGGTGTTCAGCCACTGCTTAGCCTTAATTCTAAGAGAGAAAGGAAATAATCTTAGCCTAATAGCATCATTTGTGACACCATTTATCTTGAAGGTGTCACAAATCTCAAGAAAGCTGGCTATGTGTGCGTTCGGGTCTTCATCTTGAAGCCCGTCAAATTGCACATACTGCTGCAACATTTGAATTATGCTAGGATTCAGTTCGAAATTATTATTATTTATTGAAGGGCGAACTATACTAGATTCTGTACCCTGGAGATTCGGTCGTGCATAATAGGACATAGGCCTTTGCACGGCTTCCTCCACATTGGGTTCTGCCATTCGTAAGGTAGAAAATGACTCAGAATCCTCAACCGGCACTTGGGTAGTAGGGCCTTGAAATCGCGATCTTCTCCGAAGAGTACGCTCAATTTCGTGGTCCAGGTCCAAAGTAACCGACGGACTTCCGCGGGTCATACACTAGAAGAAGAGAGGAGAAGAAAGACTAGAAAATAAAAGAGCTAAAGAAGTTCGAAATGTTTTTTTTTTGAAATAGATTTTTATGTTTTAACTCCCGAACTTCCCAAGGGCTACCCGGTGAAGGGTTCGCAAGGTACTAGACAAGATAGTGACATTTAGAGCCACTTTGCCCTTTTCGAGAGAGTTAGGTGGTGTAGAAAAATTTGTGATGTGAGTTTCTATTAAGTAGGCGGTAATTAAAATCCAGCCATTTAACTCCGAGTGAGTAGGCGGAAAGTAAAAGCTACACTCATGCACTCGACAGAAAATTAAAACACACTCACTCTACAGAAAGTAAACACACTCTACTGAAATAAAGCCTGCCAATTAACTCAAGTGAGTAGGCGGAAAAAATAAAAATACGCACACTTGCTTGAAATAAATCCAGCCAATTAACTCAAGTGAGTAGGCGGAAAAATTAAAAATACGCACACTTGCTTGAACAAAATCCAGCCATTTAACTCAAGTGAGTAGGCGGAAAAATTTTAAGAAGGAGGGTGAGAAAGAGAAGTGATAAAATTAATATATTCGCGTTTTCAATTTATCAACGAGCGTTGCTTCCCCGGCAACGACGCCAAAAACTTGATTGTCTCTTAGATATCTGCAAGGAGAAAATGTAACACCCCAGTTTTTGCAAGAGGTTCAGTCTGCTGTTCTGGAAAATTTTTGGGTTCTGGCAGGAGGCACACGGCCTGCGACACGGGCGTGTCGCAGGGCGTGTCGAGGCCGTGTCGACACTCGGCCCAAGTGTCGACACTTTGTGCTCGACAGAGTGTCGAGAGTGAGGCACACGGCCTGCGACACGGGCGTGTCGCAGGGCGTGTCGAGGCCGTGTCGACACTCGGCCCAAGTGTCGACACTTTATGCTCGACAGAGTGTCGAGAGTGAGGCACACGGCCTGCGACACGGGCGTGTCGCAGGGCGTGTCGAGGCCGTGTCGACACTCGGCCCAAGTGTAGACACTTTGTGCTCGACAGAGTGTCGAGAGTGGGGCACACGGCCTGCGACACGGGCGTGTCGCAGGGCGTGTCGAGGCCGTGTCGACACTCGGCCCAAGTGTCGACACTTTTGCTCGACAGTGTGTCGAGACTGGGGCACACGGCTTGGGACACGGGCGTGTCCCAGGCCGTGTCACCTCTCGGGTTGGTGTTGGGGCCGTGTCGTTGGAGCTACACGGCAGGCCACACGGCCGTGTCACTGGGGACACGGGCGTGTCGGATTGAACACGGGCGTGTCGGATGCCCGTGTCTGATTCCAGGCGCGTCGATTTGAGACGGCGAATGAGGCACACGGCCCTGGACACGGGCGTGTGCCAGGCCGTGTTCGGCCCAGATCTTTTATTTTCCAGGCGAATCGCAGCCAGTCTTTTTCTGGTTTTGGGATCTAACGGTTCAGGCCATCTCCTGGGGAGTTAAGACCGAATTCAGGGTTGGAAACCCTCATTCGTTTCCAAGTTCTCTCTTTCTAAGATCTTGAGAAAACCTAGAGCAAGGAGGAAGAAGAAGAACTTTTGGGCTGTAGGGAGGGTTTCGGAGCTCCGAATCGCGAGCCGAGTCCGGATCCGTGAAGCTTGGAGCATTGCGAAGTGTTCCATCCGGCTATTTTGCCATGGCAAGGAAGAGGAGTCGGAAGGTAACGACATCTCTCCTCTCGGTCTTTAGGATGCACGTTTTAGCATCATCTAGTTTTCTTTTCTCTAATTTTTGGGCACCAAACTCTCAAATGAGAGGGGTTTTGGCTTGCCAAGTTTCAAGAGGAACTTCCGGGTCGATTGAGTCCGTCCCCGGCATATTTTGCATTAGAGATCCGCTTCGCTAGTGGATTAGGCATGGTGGGTGAAGCCGTAGTCGCGACCGTTAGTCCGACACGGTGATGTTGCATACGAACTTAGGGATTCGTAGAGGTTTCCGATGCGGCAAGATGCCGTTTGTGTTGTGGTGGTGATTGTCCCGTTTGCTTGAAAAGAGTACATGTAGTCGAACCCGGACAAGGTTAGCTCCTCGTGGTGGTAGATGGTTTCCTTGACAAGGTTAGCTCCAAATGAGAATGGAGATGGTTTCCTTGGTGGACAAGGTTAGCTCCGCACGAGTTGGAGATGTTTTCCTTGGTGCGCGGGAACGCTGCGGTACAAAGAGGGATTACGATGTGTTTAGTCTTGGTTGTGTTGTGCCAAGGCGTGGCTATGTCTCCGTGGTCGGCTGGCTATCCCGTGACATGTGCGTCATGTGTGGAGAGTGTCCCGGCGAGACTAGTCCCCTTCTGTGAGACTGACGAGAGTGCCAAGCTTGGGGCAAGCCCGGGCAAAGAGGCCATGAGCGGGTGGGGTCCAGCAAGGCTTCTTAGAATCGGTCAGTCTGTGGTTGTTGGAATCCTGACATGAGACGTCAGAGCTTGCAGGCAAGCCCGGGGCTAAGCCCACGAGCGGGTGGGGCCTTGGCAAGATTTCCATGAGGCGGCCTGTGCGCCGTGTGAGGGAGTTGTGTCTCCCTCAATGTTTGCGGCTTTATGCCAATTGGGGAAATGTGAGTACCCAAATGTTGTGATGTTGTGCTAAATGCATACGGTTTAGGGTACCTTGGGTGAAGCCCGGGTGTTGCATTCATGGTGCATAGTAGGCCCTTTCTTTATATGCTCAACCAGTAGAGAACATGTTTGTTGATTGAGACATCCAAGCCTGTTTTAATGTATTTCTATTTATAGAAATTTATATTGCATATGAAGTGCTGACTTGCAGGTTGGAGGGTTCCCCGGGGTCCGTTAGGGGCGGCCGGGAGGAGATGTGTTGTTACACAGTTTGAGGTCAGCCTTTGCTGACCCACGTTACTAATAATTTTTACAGGGCAAGGATCGCACGCAGGAGCTAGCACGCCGGCCAAAAAGGCCTACGCCCATGAAGTGTTTTCTCTTTTGTAGCACTACTTTTGATGATGTATGTTTGAGACTATTTTGTCCGGCTTGCATGCCGAGGTAGACTAGGAGTGCTGAGCACATTCATGTTTGGTTGTACTGTTTACCCTTTTGGACATTTGATGTAAGGCCGTAAGGCCATTTGTGTACTCTTTTTGTTAGTGGATAACTTCTAGTTGTGCTTGGTTTTCCGCTGTGTTGTGCAAGTGTTTTGAGTTTGGGTAGCTATATCAACTTTTAATGCTAAAGCTGTGGCGTTCGTATGTTGTGGGGCCCCGGCCGGACCCATATTATACGTCCATTACAGGGGAGGTGTTACAATTTGGTATCAAAGCGAGGTTAGATTCAAGGTCAGTGCGTAGAGAAGTTATCCACATAAGAGTAACGCGGGACCATGAGTGTCCTTATGTTTTAGTCTTGAGATTGGAGACTAATCCCTTATTTCTTGTCTTCCTGAAGAGTGCAAGCAACGAGGCGGGCACTTCAAGAGCAAGGGATGATCTCTCGGCGAGCAGTGCTACTGCTCCAGGTCTTTTGGGCACGGGTGTAGACCCGGCCGACTTCTGCCGCATGCTTGCAGAAGCGATGGTGGCAGCTCAGGCTGCAGCAGCGGCTCAGGTGGCAGCCCCTGCCACACCAGATACGGCAACGGCCGTGCCAGGAGCAGAAGCCAGGCGAGTGGAGCCTTTGGCGGAGAGAGTAGTTGTTGGACATGGAGATCGACACATGAAGTACTTCCTGAGTTTCCATCCCCCGTCCTTCAAGGGTACTGGAACGCCAACGGATGCGGAGGACTGGTGGGTTCATATTCAAGAACTGTTAAGGGCGGCAGAGACGCCAGAGGAAAAGAAAGCTGAGTATGCGGCTTTCATGTTGGAAGGGGATGCCAAGTTATGGTGGGTGGCCCATAGCGGCCGCCAGTTTCCGGGACGCACCCCGTCAGTGGAAGAGTTTGGGGACGCTTTTCTTAAGAGGTATATCCCAGTTTCAACTCGGTTGGCCCTGCAGAGGCAGTTTCTGCATCTAATGCAGCGAGACAAGACAGTGGATGAGTACGTGCAAGAGTTCACCCGATTGGGTCGTTATGCGGGAACGACAATGGCTGATGATGTAGAGAGGGATAACCTCTTCTACCAAGGTTTGAGGGAGAATCTGAGGCAGCCCCTCATCTCCATGAAGAGGGCGGGATTTAATGAGTTAGTTGAAGCCGCCAGGAGTTTGGAGAATGATTTGGAGCGAACCCAATGCCGTAAGGGTTTTACTCCCAAGCAAGGGGAAGGGAAGCCTTCCCAATCTCATGGAAAGTCTGATGGGAGTAGGTGGAGGAAGAAGCCTTCCACTTCCAGATCTGGTGAGAGGAGCAACTGGACGCCTGGGGGTTCCCACTCTAGGGGACCGCCGACGTGCTACAACTGCGGGAAGGTTGGGCACATAGCCCGTGCTTGTCAGCAAGGGGGAGCGGGGCAAGAGTCAAAGCAGGAGCAGTCTGTGCGCTCGGGCCCCAGTGCTGCAGAGAAAGGAAAGATGGCGGAGTCGAGCGCTTCTCGGTTCCAACCGGTGCAACCAAGGGCCTACAACCTTGGACAGCAAGAAGCGATCCGCCAGACGGATGTGGTGACAGGTATGAAGAGAATTTAAGTTTAAATTTTGTGCTTCATCCTTTTAGATTTTTGTGTAATGTCTATGTTGTAGGCTTCGTGTTAGTTTCCGGATACCCCGCTAGGGTATTGTTTGATACAGGAGCATCGCACTCCTTTCTTGCGGAGAGCTTCATCCGTAGAATAGGAGTTGAGTCTTTCTCGTCGGGTGCAGAGCTGAAAGTGCGCATGCCCAATGGGTCATCTATGACCACCGGGGCTAAAGGGCGCATTTGTTGGGAGCTAGACGGAGATGTCTTCGCTCTGGAAGCGGCAGTGTTACCTTTAGTAGAGTTCGATGTCATTTTGGGTATGGACTGGCTTGCAGAGCAGCGCGCTAGTATTGACTGCCTTTCTAAGGTGGTGACCTTAAGGAGTAAAGGGCAAGCAGAAGTCAAGTTTGAGGGCCTTGGTGGAGTGGCCTGTTCCCTGATATCGGCCATGCAGTTGGTGCGGGCGGTTAACCAGGGTGGTGTAGCGCTTGTAGCGTTATTGGAGGTTCGTCTCTCCCAACTATCGATTGAGGAAGTGCCTGTGGTGGCAGAGTTCAAGGATGTGTTTCCGGATGAACTTCCTGGAGCGCCTCCTCGGCGGGAGATCGACTTCTCGATCGAGTTAGTGCCGGAGGCTAGACCGGTGTCACGTCCTCCTTTTAGGATGGCACCAAAGGAGTTAGCGGAACTTAAGGTTCAGTTACAGGAACTGTTGGAGCAAGGGTATATTAGACCCAGTTCTTCACCGTGGAGCGCACCGGTGTTGTTTGTGAAGAAGAAAGACGGTAGCATGCGCCTGTGCATAGACTACCGAGAGCTTAATAAGTTGACCGTCAAGAATAAGTATCCGATTCCTCGGATAGATGATTTATTTGACCAATTGGTGGGGTCGATGGTATATTCGAAGTTGGACTTGAAGTCAGGCTACTATCAGCTACGAATTCGGGATGAGGACATACCCAAAACTGCTTTTGGGACAAGGTATGGACACTTTGAGTTTACGGTGATGCCGTTCGGGCTGACGAACGCACCATCGGTGTTCATGGATCTGATGAATCGGGTATTCCGGGAATACTTGGATTCTTTTGTGGTTGTTTTCATTGATGACATTTTGGTGTATTCCAAATCGGAAGTGGAGCATGAGACCCACTTGAGAATAGTTTTGCAAGTGTTGAGGGAGAATGAGTTGTATGCAAAATTCTCCAAATGCGAGTTTT
Organism: Platanthera guangdongensis; assembly: GCA_039583875.1. Classification (NCBI taxonomy): domain Eukaryota; kingdom Viridiplantae; phylum Streptophyta; class Magnoliopsida; order Asparagales; family Orchidaceae; genus Platanthera; species Platanthera guangdongensis. The sequence continues at coordinate 180,060,751 of CM077151.1, read as the reverse complement.
GGTTAGAGAAGGTGGCATTTTTGGGTCACGTGATTAGTGGTGATGGGGTGGCAGTGGATCCAGCGAAAGTGGAGGCCATCAGAGATTGGCCGGTGTTGAGGACCGTGGCGGAAGTCCGAAGTTTTCTTGGACTAGCCGGGTATTATAGGAGATTCGTGGAGAATTTCTCGAAGATAGCTCTACCCCTCACCTCTCTCACTCGCAAAGACCATAAATTTGTGTGGACCCAAGAGTGCGGTCAAGCATTCGAGGCACTAAAGGAGAGGCTTATGATGGCTCCGATCTTGAGTTTACCGCAAGGGACAGATGGATTTCAAATTTTCAGTGACGCATCGGGATGCGGTTTGGGTTGCGTTTTGGTGCAACATGGGAAGGTGATAGCCTTTGGGTCTAGACAGCTGAAACCTCATGAGAGGAATTACCCCGTCCATGACTTGGAGTTGGCGGCGGTAATCTTCGCGCTGAAAATTTGGCGGCATTATGTTTATGGCGCAAGAGTGGAGATCTTCACAGACCATAAAAGCCTGAAGTATCTCTTAGATCAAAAGGACTTGAATATGCGGCAACGCAGATGGGTTGAGTTTCTTGGAGACTACGAAGTGGCGATTCAGTACACGCCGGGTAAAGCCAATGTGGTGGCGGATGCGTTGAGTAGAAAGTACTCGGGGCTAGGAAATTGGATCGAAGCTCATGATGAGCGGTTGGTACGGGAATGGGAGTCCCTTGGATTGGAATGTGTTGCGAGAGGCGAGTCTAGCGTGGCTCGGTTGAACTGGATTGAAGTGCAAAACGACTTGTCCGATCGTATTCGGGAAGCGACTCGATTAGATGTGGAGTTTCAACCTTTTGTGTTGGAGGCTCAAATGGGCGAGAGCAGCACCTGGGAGATGATCGGGGGAATCTTGAGAAAGGATGGAAGGGTTTGTGTACCGCAGTTTGGCAATCTCCGTGAGGAGTTGATGTTCGAGGCTCACTTCTCAAAGTACTCCATTCACCCGGGCAGTACAAAGATGTACTTGGATATGAAGAAATCCTTTTGGTGGCCGGGGTTGAAGCGAGATGTGGCTTTGTATGTGAGTCGTTGCCAAACATGTGCCTTGGTGAAGGCCGAATGTCAGAAACCGGGTGGGTTCCTGAAGCCCCTTCCAATTCCTGAATGGAAATTTGAGGACATCTCCATGGACTTTGTGCATGGTTTGCCTAGATCGCAGCATGGGAATGATGCTATTTGGGTGATCGTGGATCGCCTAACCAAGGTGGCTCACTTCATCCCGAACCGGAAAGAGGACAGCGTGGAGAAGCTGGTGGAGTTGTATGTTCGCAACATTGTGCGACTGCACGGAATTCCTAAGAGCATAGTCAGTGATCGCGATGGACGGTTTACGTCCAAGGACTGGAGACTGGTTCAGAAGAACTTGGGCACGAAGCTAAAGTTTAGTACGGCGTTCCATCCTCAAACTGATGGGCAAACGGAGAGAACGAACCGTACTATGGAGGATATGTTGAGGATGTGCGTTCTTGATTTTGGCAAGAGGTGGGAGGATCACCTCTTCATGGTAGAATTTGCGTACAACAACAGTTTTCAAGCTAGTATAAAGATGGCGCCATACGAAGCTTTGTATGGGAGGCGGTGTCGAACGCCAATGTCTTGGGCAGAGGCGGGAGACACCAAACTTCTGGGAAAGGATGCGGTAGTTGACGCTTGTGAGATGGTACGGACCATCCAAGAGCGTATGAAGGTGGCACAAGACAGACAAGCGAAATATTTTAATGCTCGTCACCGGAAGTTAGAATTTGCAGTTGGTGATTGGGTTTATCTGAAGGTCAAGCCGTTCAAAGGCGTCTCGCGGATTCGCCGACTCAAGAAGTTGAGTCCAAGGTTTTTGGGGCCTTTTGAAATTGTTGAGCGGATAGGAGAAGCAGCCTATCGGTTGGCATTGTCCGCAGATTTGAGTGGATTACATGACGTCTTCCACGTCTCCGTGTTGAGGAAAGCCTTGGTGGAGTCTAGCGTGGTGATTGAGCCGGCATCGGTGCCGATTGAGGAAGACTTGAGTACGCGAGTCCTTCCAATCGCTATAGAAGATTCAGAGATTCGGCAGTTGCGGAATAAAGAAGTTAAACTTGTGAAAGTTCGTTGGGACAACTGCGGTCGTGAGGAGTTCTCGTGGGAGCGAGAACAGGCCATGCTAGAAGACTATCCAGAACTATTTTTGTCAGGTACAATTTAAGTTTTGTACCCTTTTGTTTTGTAATTTCGGGACGAAATTCAGTTAAGTGGGGGAGAGTTGTAACACCCCAGTTTTTGCAAGAGGTTCAGTCTGCTGTTCTGGAAAATTTTTGGGTTCTGGCAGGAGGCACACGGCCTGCGACACGGGCGTGTCGCAGGGCGTGTCGAGGCCGTGTCGACACTCGGCCCAAGTGTCGACACTTTGTGCTCGACAGAGTGTCGAGAGTGAGGCACACGGCCTGCGACACGGGCGTGTCGCAGGGCGTGTCGAGGCCGTGTCGACACTCGGCCCAAGTGTCGACACTTTGTGCTCGACAGAGTGTCGAGAGTGAGGCACACGGCCTGCGACACGGGCGTGTCGCAGGGCGTGTCGAGGCCGTGTCGACACTCGGCCCAAGTGTCGACACTTTGTGCTCGACAGAGTGTCGAGAGTGGGGCACACGGCCTGCGACACGGGCGTGTCGCAGGGCGTGTCGAGGCCGTGTCGACACTCGGCCCAAGTGTCGACACTTTTGCTCGACAGTGTGTCGAGACTGGGGCACACGGCTTGGGACACGGGCGTGTCCCAGGCCGTGTCACCTCTCGGGTTGGTGTTGGGGCCGTGTCGTTGGAGCTACACGGCAGGCCACACGGCCGTGTCACTGGGGACACGGGCGTGTCGGATTGAACACGGGCGTGTCGGATGCCCGTGTCTGATTCCAGGCGCGTCGATTTGAGACGGCGAATGAGGCACACGGCCCTGGACACGGGCGTGTGCCAGGCCGTGTTCGGCCCAGATCTTTTATTTTCCAGGCGAATCGCAGCCAGTCTTTTTCTGGTTTTGGGATCTAACGGTTCAGGCCATCTCCTGGGGAGTTAAGACCGAATTCAGGGTTGGAAACCCTCATTCGTTTCCAAGTTCTCTCTTTCTAAGATCTTGAGAAAACCTAGAGCAAGGAGGAAGAAGAAGAACTTTTGGGCTGTAGGGAGGGTTTCGGAGCTCCGAATCGCGAGCCGAGTCCGGATCCGTGAAGCTTGGAGCATTGCGAAGTGTTCCATCCGGCTATTTTGCCATGGCAAGGAAGAGGAGTCGGAAGGTAACGACATCTCTCCTCTCGGTCTTTAGGATGCACGTTTTAGCATCATCTAGTTTTCTTTTCTCTAATTTTTGGGCACCAAACTCTCAAATGAGAGGGGTTTTGGCTTGCCAAGTTTCAAGAGGAACTTCCGGGTCGATTGAGTCCGTCCCCGGCATATTTTGCATTAGAGATCCGCTTCGCTAGTGGATTAGGCATGGTGGGTGAAGCCGTAGTCGCGACCGTTAGTCCGACACGGTGATGTTGCATACGAACTTAGGGATTCGTAGAGGTTTCCGATGCGGCAAGATGCCGTTTGTGTTGTGGTGGTGATTGTCCCGTTTGCTTGAAAAGAGTACATGTAGTCGAACCCGGACAAGGTTAGCTCCTCGTGGTGGTAGATGGTTTCCTTGACAAGGTTAGCTCCAAATGAGAATGGAGATGGTTTCCTTGGTGGACAAGGTTAGCTCCGCACGAGTTGGAGATGTTTTCCTTGGTGCGCGGGAACGCTGCGGTACAAAGAGGGATTACGATGTGTTTAGTCTTGGTTGTGTTGTGCCAAGGCGTGGCTATGTCTCCGTGGTCGGCTGGCTATCCCGTGACATGTGCGTCATGTGTGGAGAGTGTCCCGGCGAGACTAGTCCCCTTCTGTGAGACTGACGAGAGTGCCAAGCTTGGGGCAAGCCCGGGCAAAGAGGCCATGAGCGGGTGGGGTCCAGCAAGGCTTCTTAGAATCGGTCAGTCTGTGGTTGTTGGAATCCTGACATGAGACGTCAGAGCTTGCAGGCAAGCCCGGGGCTAAGCCCACGAGCGGGTGGGGCCTTGGCAAGATTTCCATGAGGCGGCCTGTGCGCCGTGTGAGGGAGTTGTGTCTCCCTCAATGTTTGCGGCTTTATGCCAATTGGGGAAATGTGAGTACCCAAATGTTGTGATGTTGTGCTAGATGCATACGGTTTAGGGTACCTTGGGTGAAGCCCGGGTGTTGCATTCATGGTGCATAGTAGGCCCTTTCTTTATATGCTCAACCAGTAGAGAACATGTTTGTTGATTGAGACATCCAAGCCTGTTTTAATGTATTTCTATTTATAGAAATTTATATTGCATATGAAGTGCTGACTTGCAGGTTGGAGGGTTCCCCGGGGTCCGTTAGGGGCGGCCGGGAGGAGATGTGTTGTTCCACAGTTTGAGGTCAGCCTTTGCTGACTCACGTTACTAATAATTTTTACAGGGCAAGGATCGCACGCAGGAGCTAGCACGCCGGCCAAAAAGGCCTAAGCCCATGAAGTGTTTTCTCTTTTGTAGCACTACTTTTGATGATGTATGTTTGAGACTATTTTGTCCGGCTTGCATGCCGAGGTAGACTAGGAGTGCTGAGCACATTCATGTTTGGTTGTACTGTTTACCCTTTTGGACATTTGATGTAAGGCCGTAAGGCCATTTGTGTACTCTTTTTGTTAGTGGATAACTTCTAGTTGTGCTTGGTTTTCCGCTGTGTTGTGCAAGTGTTTTGAGTTTGGGTAGCTATATTAACTTTTAATGCTAAAGCTGTGGCGTTCGTATGTTGTGGGGCCCCGGCCGGACCCATATTATACGTCCATTATAGGGGAGGTGTTACAGAAAATAACCAAACTAACAATTCAACAAGGCAAGTATACTTATCGAAATGCAGCTAGGGGACACAAGTGTCGTATTGAAATCCGGGAACAGTTGAGTAAGCTTACTCACACGAAATCTATTATTTTATCGACGGAAACATTTGGTTTTTTAGAAGAAAGCCTAACGTACTAAAGGAAGAGAACTACTTGCAATGAAAGAGAGCTACTTGCATGAAAAGATAAAGAGAGCTAAAAGAGCGATTAAACTTAAGCTTAATAACGATGAGGGGAAAAATGCACTCGATCAGAAATCACCTCGGCAAGAGTGGTTAGAAAAATACGATAAATAAACCTAAGCTAATTAGGGTAAAAGTCCTTGACCGTGGAGGTTCCATGAATATTGACACGCTTCTCTCGAAGGTCGTGCCTAACTGAGTTTAGGAAGGTCCGACCGACTCTCGCCTAAATCGGAGGCCTAAAACTCGCTTTACGCGGTGAACCCCGCTATTGGATTTTACTCCAATCCGGGAGATTTGAACGTCTGCCTCTCTCGAGGGGTGCGAACAACTCCCTTTACTCTTGAGTGCTCATTTCAAACTTTCGGCCTCTCGGCTAGCCCAGAATGAAAGCAAAGGTGGAGAGTATATATTGATGATATACCTCCAACCCGTGATAAATCAAGAGTAATTCAAAGCTAAACTCTAAAAAGAAAAGGTAAGATTCAAAGCATCATAAGCTAATCACTCGAACCTCGGATCATTAAGATCGAGTACATGGAGGATTAGTTAATCATGGTGAGGTGGAAGAGGGGGGATGAGTAGAAGAAGAAAATGAAAATAGAGCAGAAACGTAAAAGAAAACAACACTTTTTATTAATGGAAACAAAGATCTTACAGCTTGAAAACTAGAGATTACAAGTGCATGGAAAGTAATCTACACTATTATTAGCATCATACTACAGAAAGAAGCTAGGAGCTAATACAAGAAAAGCATAAAGCTAGGGCTACGAACTAAAAATGAAAAGACATGCTTAAAAAGTTCAAAAATACAAAGGACAGAACCTCCCCTCTCAATCTGAAAAGTGTCCCTGAACCCTTAGAGTTGGGCTCTATTTATAGAATTTTTCGGGTCGGGTCACGCCCCCCTGTCACGCCCTGGTCGGGCGTGACCCTGGGGCGTGACACATTCGGCGTGACTTTTTCGGGCTGGAATTGAATTCTGACGAAGTAGTTGAGGTACACGCCCACAAGTCACGCCCTGGTAGGGCGTGTACCTGGGGCGTGTTCTTTGCGGCGTGACTTTGTTGAGCTGAAATTAAATGCTGGAGGTGACGGGCGGAATTGCTGAAGTACACGCCCATATGTCACGCCCGGGTCAGGCGTGACACTGGGGCGTGACTTTCGGTGCGACGGTGGAGCGGGAAAAACGAGCACGCTGCGGCGATTCCTCGGAACCTGGGGACACACCTCTAGAACACGCCCGTGTCGGATGTGACACGGGCGTGACAGAGGGCGTGTACACCAAGTTTCCATGGAATGCAGTTTCAGACCAATTGCTTCATTCCTCTGGGTTACACGCCCTAGGTACACGCCCTACCAGGGCGTGACCTTGGGGCATCTCACAGCAAAATTCTGCTGAAAGCCGTGAAAACCTGCAAAAAACAGAAAAAATGCATTAGCGACAAAAATATATACAAAGGGGAATCAAAATAAGTACTTTACAAGAAATGATTTGCTTTAAAACCCCGAAAATATCCTAATAAAATTGACTGCAAACCGTATTATCAGTACCAGGCGGCGAGTAGCGGGCTTAAGCCCAAGCTCGTGCCGGCCCTCAAATACCTTTTTTGTTTATATTGTCGGCCTGCGTGCTGAGTATGGAATTCATATTCCTGTAATATTTTTTAATATATGTGATGCTCTGTGAATATGTAGTTTACTCCTGTCTTGGGCGAGCGGTGTGTTCGTGAACCGCTCCCCCCGTGGGGGCCCTGAGTTATAGATGCCGGGAAGCCCCTAATGGCATGTTGTCATCCTTTCAGAATAGCGGAGTTCCGCTGTTAGCGGACCCAATTGGGGCTGCGTAGAGTAGGGCTGCTGGGCGGTTTTGCGCCAATAGTATGACGGGCGGGGAACATTTTACATAGACCCGAGATGGCACCTCTAGTTAAGGAGTGGATCTTGAGATCCTCCTCAGATGTTCCGGTCGGCCAAGAGAGCCCTCCGAAGGTGCCTTAGCTCAGCCCTTGGCTTGGGAGGTGAAGAGTTTGTTAGTCTTCCGGGTATGCAGAGGGTCCTCCACGCTGAGACCTTGGGTCTGTCCCTCGTGTTCCTAGTCTTGTGCCTAGATCGTTCGCTTGAGGGTAGTAGGTGCGCGGTTACCCCTTCCCCAAGGGTCGAACTCCACAGGAGACCGATTTTCGGTTTCAACAATAAGAAGGGCAAGAAGGAGAGAACCTTCATTGCTAAGACGGAGAAAAGCTGGACTGATTCATCCTCTTCTAAGTCAGATGAAGTTAAGGAAGCCTATATTGGGCTGATGGTAAGATCTGATGAAGAATCCTGCCAGGATCATCCTGGTCCATCTAAGGTACACTCTCCAATCAGATCTTCATCTAATTCAAGCTATAAGACTGGTCCAGATTCAGAATCATCTTCTGTTGGTCTTGCCATTCTGATCTGGAAGTGATCAAGCATGTAGCCTTACTGCAAACTTAGTATGAGCCAATCAGGGTTGCACATAAGATTATGGAGAAATTTGGAGATTGGGTCTGTAGGCTATAACTCATATGATGAGTTGAAAAGGACTTAAAATATGATATGGCAAAAGCGTCGAGTGTGTCGAGACCACTCAATATTTTGGTCAACTTAAGAGTTGACTCGTCGAATGGCGGCGTTGAGTGAGTTAAGTATATTCAACGACTCGTCGAGTCAAGGAGTTGATTCATCGAGTATGACACTCAAGCGTTGTGTGTATTGAGTATACTCGACTATTTGTTGAGTCAAGAAGTTGATTCGCCGAGTCTGAGTCTCTGGCGTTGAATGTGTTGAGTCCACCTAACGCCTTCATCGAGTAAAGTGTTACTAGATGAATTTGGCCTTAGTCGTTGAGTGTTGAGTTCACTCAACACCATTCGACGAATCTGGCCTTAGGAGTTAAGTGTGTTGAGTGCACTAAACGCCATGGAACAGAAAGCATTGACAGTGTTGAGTCCATTCAATGCCTTCGTCAATATCAAGTGTTGATTCGGCTGAAGGTAGTCATTGAGTTCATTGTGTATCTTATGGATACTCGACGATTCATCTAATATAAGATGATACTCGATGATTCATCGTATATACCATGGATACTCGATGATTCGTCGAGACAAGGGTTGTCTGGCCGATTTCTGGATTCAAGTCTTGGGTCTGTCGATAGCGTTGGAATCTGTTCTATTTATTCCTTGGGTATAAATAGAAAGTTTTTTGTTTTCTTCTCACAAACGTTTCCTTCTAAGCACACAAGCAGTTATTGTGCGAAAGACGGAAACCCTAGAACCCGATGGAAGTGTTTCGCCGATTTCGCCGCCGATCCTGATCCCGATCCCAGCGAGTGTCACCGCCGCCTCTCCTTAAATAGTTAAGGCAATCTGTGGAGATACTAAGTGTCCTCTCCCAACCCAAAGCTTGTGTGACAAGTTGTTGTGGGTTCTTCCGATCGCGTGGACTGTTTGTAGAGGCGCATATACTTTTCTGCACTGAAGACTCAAGCCGCCAGTGCCCGACTGGAATTTTCTATAGCATCTTGGTTAAATATAGACTCAATCCCTCAAAGGTAATTTTTTTACAGCATGCTTTACTTCTGGATTCATGAATATTGCCAAATTCGAACTTTCTTTTTGGTTTTCTTGTTCTCTATTTCCGCTGCACGCACAAATGTTGTGCCACCCCAGTAAAACCCAACATTGGTATCAGAGCTAGGTTGCCGTCAATATTCCAAATTTCAAAAGTTTCTAAATGCATGGAGTGTAGATTTAGAGAATTTAAAAGTGTTCTAAAATGCCTAAATCTATTCTCGGAATCCCATCAAAAATGCATGTAATTTCTTTATTGCTACTCCTTAACAGTAACCGTCACTTTTGCTGGTTTGTGAAAACAAGTTGTGGTAGATTTTGGAATCTCACACTTAAGTGACGAGCTTGTCAACTGTGTAAGTGGAGTTTGTGTTGTTCATATCCAGTGCATGTAAATCTGAACATTTAGAAGTGTTCTAGATATTCAGATTTAGCCCAGCTCATCACGTGTTGATGATGATTTTCTTGTGTATATCTGGGATGCATTTGGATTTTGATTTCTGGTATTTTATTTTGTTTGATGTTCACACTGGTTAAGTGTGAACCATGATTAAAGAGTTAATCAAGTACTTAAAATCCCTTAAGTATTATTAAGTATTCGGATGCCTTTGGATAGATGACACTCTTCTTGCCTCAATCGATGAAGTATGGGCTTGTCAAAGCAAGGTGCATTAATCTATCTTGGTAAGCGTGCGAGCGGATAATTGTGATATCCCATAGTCGACATTGGGTCATACTTAACTGGGTGACCTCAAAGGTTGAGTGCCTAGAGGCATAGTGTTGGCATGCACCATATGATGGATGCGAATAAAGTATTATTCAGCAAGCATACAAGAATTGTATTGTGATGCAATTAGTAAGTATTGCCTACCTAAATAGCTGCATTGTGAGAGAAAAGCCAAAGCTGACTCAGAGTGTTAGTGAAATATGGATCTTGTCCACTAAGAATTGATATCGAGGGTGTGCCACCACTGTGGCAAGGCTGGTCATTGGAGGAGGAATTGTCCTTCATATATTGAGGGTCTGCAAAGGATGAAGGTGAGGTATGATTTCCGCTTCAGGTATTTATGTTATAGAGATAAACCTTTCCGCTCCTTCATCCTGGGTATTTGATACCGGATGTGGTTCTCACATTTGTATAAATGTGCAGGAACTGGGATGGAGAAGAATGCTGAGTAATGGAGAGGTGGACCAACGTGTTGGCAATGGAGCAAGAGTTGTTGTTGTCGTCGTAGGATTTTACCATCTTGCTTTGCCCAGTGGGCTTGTAATTGAATTGGATAATTGTTATTTTGTTTCGTCCATAACTAGAAACATTTTATTCATTTCATTTTTGGACATGGTGGGTTTTATTTTATTATTAAGAATAATTGTTGTTCAATATTTAAGTTTGATGTTTGTCATGGTGTAGCCCAAATGTTTAACAGTTTATATGTTTTGAACTTATACCATCAAATCTATAACATAGAAAATACTAAAACACTAATAACGAATGACTCAAACCCTATGTATCTTTGGTATTGTCATTTGGGCCATATAAATGAGAAATGTATATCCAAACTCCATAGAGATGGTAATATTGGACTCATTTGATTATGAATCATTTTAGAGATGTGAATCTTGTTTGTTAGGCAAGATGACTAAGGTCCCTTTCACTAGAAATAATGAGAGGGTTGATGATCTCTTGGGTATAGTATATAGTGATGTATGTGAACCCATGAGTTTTATGGCTAGAGGTGGGTACTTCTACTTTGTTACATTTACTGATGATTTCAGTAGATATGAATATGTGTATCTTTTGAAGTGCAAATCTGAAACCTTTGAAAAGTTCAAAGAGTTTAAAAATGAAGTAGAGAACCAACTCGGTAAGAAGGTTAAAGCACTCCGATCAGATCGAGGTGGTGAATACCTAATTCATGAGTTTTGTGGTCATCAGAAAGAGTGTGGTATTATATCACAACTCACTCCACCTAGAACACCACAACATAATGGTGTGTATGGGTGGAGGAATCATATATTATTAGACATGGTGTGGTCGATGATGAGCCATGAAGATCTGCCTGTCTCCTTTTGGTGTTTTGCCTTAGAAACTGTTGCTTTAATATTAAATCGTGCTATAATAAAAGTGGCTCTAAAGACACCATATGAGATATGGACTGGGAAGAGTCCTATTATGTCGTTCATTAAGGTTTGGGGCTATGAGGCATACGCGCAACGTCAAATTCCTGACAAGATGGAACAAAAATTGGATAAGTGTTATCTTGTGGGGTATCCTAAGGAAACTAAAGGGTTTATTTCTACCTACCGTCTGAGGGCAAAGTCTTTGTCGCGAGGACTAGAGTCTTTCTTAAGAAAGAGTTCTTAAGTAAAAAGACTGTCAAGATAGAACTTCAAGAAGTTCAATAACCACAAACTGTGAATGAACCGAAATTGGAACCTGAGCCAGGACTACAAGTTGTTGTAGCTGCAGAACTTGCTCAGGAAATACAAGTTACACGTAGATCTGTAGACCAAGATTTGAGCCTGAGAGATATGGATTTCTCATGTCTCAAATAGGTAATGTGTTGTTTATGGATCATAGTGATGATGCTGCAACCTACCAAGAGGCTATGAGTGGACCGAACTCTGAGAAGTGGCTTGAGGCCATGAATTTGAGATGGACTTCATGTATGAAAACCAAGTTTGGACCTTGGTGGAACCACTTGAAGGGGTAAACCCATAGGGTGCAAGTGGGTTTTTAAGAAGAAGACCGACATGGATGGGATTGTACAGACATTCAAAGGGCAACTACTGGCTAAGTGTTTCAAGCAAATTCATAGTATTTGTTGGATCCCTAGTTTGATTTGTGCTAGGTTCACTAACTTAGGATGATGTGACCCAACATGTGTAGCCAGGGTCATTGTTGTGTCCTAGAGTCTAGGCCAAGTCCTCAGTAAAAACATCACATGGACAAGCCATCATCAGACTGCTAGAGACTCAAGACTTAGAGTTTTTACAGAGATTCAGAGATTTCTCAAGAGACTAAGTAAAATGAGTTCGACGTTCGTCGAACTCAGGTCGACGATAGTCGTTCTCAGCTCGACGATCTTAGAGAAATATTCTCTGAGCTGAGCTCGACGAACTTCAGTCACAGGTCGACGATCCTTGGACTCCACCTTCAGAATTCTAAGTCCAGACGGTTCTCTAGACTCAAGTCGATGAACCTAGTTCTCGGGTCGACGAACTTCATTCTTTGTTCGACGATTTCTAGACTTCCACTTCAACTCTATTGCCAGAGGTTTATCAATTTTTCTCTAAGTACAGAATCATTTTTAGCTCGACGAATTCAAGGTTCTCCAGACTTAGCTCGACGAACCTTATTCTTTGGTCAACGAATCTTTGGACTACTACAGCATTCTATCGAGACTATGTTCTCTAGTCTCAGGTCGACGAACTCAGCTCTCTGCCCGACAAATTCTGGAACCAAAAGACTTGTGTCGACACTTAGAGTATATGTCGACACCAACTGAGTCGACACTAGAAGAACTTGTGTCAACACCCAGATCATCAGTCAACATTGAGGAAAGGTTGTGTCGACACCACACAGAAGACTTGTGTCGACACACTGGATATCAGTCGACACACAGAATATTTGATAACTACACAATAGTTGCTGAACTCCAGTCGACGAACACATTTACCAGCTCAACGAACTTCAGACACAGAATAGGCAAAGTTCAAAAGAGACAGCAGTTCAGGTTCCAGCTCAACGATCATGGAACTCAGCTCGACGAATAGAAGCCGTCTGGTCGACGAACACAACATCTCAGCTCGACGAACTGTGGACTCAGTTCGATGATTTCTGTCAACTGTTCGATGATTCCAGACTTAGTTATTTCCGGCCTTTTGTCCCCACTCTAATGCGATAATTCCTGAGTAATTAATGCTCTAACATTCTCTGAATGTATCTGTTAGAAGGAGCATTAATTATGGTCTACTCCAGGATTATTGCTTGCCATTTTTCCATGGGACAGTTGGGGAAATAAATCAATTCCGGTTATCCTAAAGGCTGTCAGCATTAATTGCAGATGAATTCAAATCCTTGAAGGACAGAGAAGAAGAAAAGAATGGACACACAGACAGATAGACAGAATCAATCAAGAATTATTAACAAAGTTTTTTACAGAGCACAGCACTCTCAGAGGAATACAGAGATTACAGAGAAACATTCAATCTTGAACAATCTGCTCTGTCAACAAAAAGCATTCTCTGATATAGAGAAGCCCTTGACCAGAAGCTCATCAGTACCTGAAGAAGAAGAACAACAATACCTATATCAAGAGTCCCCTTTCTTCAAGTACTCCAGGACACTTCAAAAGGACAACTTTAGTTCCATCTGTCAAAGAAGTTCCTGAAGATTATTGTTGGTCAAGAATTCAGTTTGAATACCTATCACCCTGAAGCTTAGCTCCTATTTTTCCCTGATTCATTCTACATCTCAGGGGGAGCCTTAAGCTATAATCAAATCCACAGTCTTCTCAATTGTATATTGAGAAAGAGAAGACAAAATCATCTCTCACCCCACTGTATAAAGGGTTGTCATCTCCCTTCAAAAGTGATTCCTTGGTTGCAAGTCTCCTGATCAAAAGACTTGGGTTAGTTTTTGAGCACCTGATCAAAAGCTCATTGGTGTCAGGCACCTGATAAAAAATCTGAGTGGATTCCTAGCAAGGGTGGTAGAAGAGTGGATGTACCCAGGTTCGGGAACCACTATAAAATTCTTGTGTCGTCTGGTTGCCTCTTTCTCTTTTGTTCTTGCTGTGCTTGTGCTTTAGGTTTATTGTGTTCTAGCTATATTTATTTCTACACTTTTAATTTACAGCAAAAAGCTATAATAGTTGTAAGATGTTTTTTTAAGAATACTCTATTCACCGCACCCCGCACCTCTAGAGTATTTCAGATCTAACTCACACTTTAAATTGGCATCAGAGCAGGTTCCTTTGGTTGTACAAGTTAAATCTTGAACCAATGATCCTTTGTTAGATCTACACATTATTTTATTTTCATTTAGATTATAAACACTGCCATGACACAGAACAAGGATTATGCTAGCACCAGACCTCCAGTTTGCAACCTTAATACGTTTGCCATCTGGAAGGCAAGAATCAAGTTGTACATGAACTCTATTGATGAAGACATCTACAACTCTATTTTGACAGGTCCCCCACAGGCATCTACATATACAACATCTTCCAGCAATAATGCAGTCCCACCACCTGAGTGGACTGAAGCCCAGAAGAAAGTAAAGATTGTTGATGCCAAAGCCATGAACATATTGGCTCAGACTATGTCAGATGACATCTTTCAGAAGGTGGCTGAGTGCACCTCTGCAAAAGCCATCTGGGATTCACTTAATCAAATGGTTGCTGGCTCAGTAGATGAGAGGAAAGATAGGAGATCTAACCTCATCACACGATATGAGAACTTTAAGAAGGAAGAAGTTGAGATAGTTTATAATATGTACAATAGGTTAAGCTCAATTATCAATGAGCTAAAAATCGTGGATAAGAACTTCACTCTTACTGAAGTGAATGACAAGATCCTGATGTGCTTCCCAAGCTCATGGGGTACAAGAATCTGGCCCATAAAGGAGGCCAGATGCCTGAATGAGATTTCAACTGAATCTTTATTGGGCAAACTGAAGTTATATGAACAGCTGATAAAGACCAGGGAGGCAGCTGAACAAACAACACCTCCAGCAGCCAGAAGAGAACAAAGTATTGCCTTCAAAGCCACTGAAGAGATAGAGACTGCAACATCAAATGAAGAGCTCATGAGTCTCTTTGCTAAAAGATTCTACAAGATGGTCAGAAAGGACTTCAGGAGAAAGTCATCAAGAAATGATGACAAGCCAAAATATGACAAGACACCAACCAAAGAAATTGCGTGTTATCGATGCAGGAAGACTGGGCACTTCCTCTCTGAGTGTATAGAGAACTAGAAGAAAGAGAAGAGAAGAGAGAAGGAAACCAGAAGACAGCACACCAGCAAACACTCTTCTAGCAAGCACAAGAAGAAGGAAAAGGGCTCTGTGGTTGAGACCTGGAGTGAGACAGAAGATGAGTCAACATCTTCAAGCTCCAGTGAAGATGAGGAAGAAATAAGAGCAAAGGAGGTTTGCCTCATGGCAATTGATGCCTCAAGAAGTCACTCAGAAGAAGAAGAATCTGAAGATGAAGGAGTGTCTGAATCAGAGGCAGATTAGGTATTGTCCTCCTTTGACTACATCTATGAAATATTTAAATCTGATTTCAAGTTAATGTGCATATACTTGATTAATTCTTAAAAAGAAATTAAAATTCTTAGGGAAAAATTAGGAAACTTAGAGGATGTTCAATTTGAAAACATTAGGTTAAAAGATGAATTAACCTTATCAAATGAAAAAATAATTTCACTAAAAACTGAGCTTTGTGAGGCCAAACAACTTGAGGAAACTCTCAATGGGAGAAGCCTCAAGCTGATGGATATCACAAGTACTATTAATGCCAGACTTAATGGCATGCAAGGCTTGGGTGCTCCATCATGTTTGCCCCCTATTCTTAGGAAGAACATTTTATCAACCCCAATAAAATTTGTATCTACTAAAGGGAAAGAAACAGTAAATGACAAACAAACAGTAGAAAAGATCTCTAAGACAGTAGGACAGAAAACCAAAAACCAGAAAACACCTAGTAAAAACAAAGTTCAGCAATTTTCGTCGAACTCAGATCGACGAAGTGGGGCCAGTTCGTCGAACCCAGATCGACGAACTCTGAATGCAAACTATAGTTACATTTATTCGTCTAACTGCGATCGACGAAATCTGTATGGTTAGTCGAGCAGAGGTCGACGAATGTGGGGCACAGAGAATGAACATGTTCATTCTCTGGGCAGAGATCGACGATTTCAACCCAATTCGTCGAACTCTGGTTGATGAACTTACAGAAATTTGTCGAACCCAGGAAGACTTAATCAAAACTATAATTCCAACAGCAACTTAAATATTTCTAAGAAATCATTTAATCCACTAGCTGACTGGATCATAACACCTAGGAGATAACACCCCCTAGGATACAAGTCCCAACCTGAATTCTCTGTTATTTCCAGCTTCTCTTATCAGCAATACAATGGACCCAAGGTAACCTGGGTCAAAAACCATTAACTATTTTCTATTGCAGGTCAAGAGCTGTCCAGGGGTAAATCAAACTTGGTACCTAGACAGTGGCTGCTCCAAACATATGACTGGCAGCAAGGACATCTTGTCTAACTACAAGTCCAAGCTGGGGCCAAAGGTTATCTTTGGTGACTCAAAATGTGGTTAGCCAGAAGGATTTGGAGAAGTAAGAATAGGAACTATCACATTCAAAAAGGTGACATATGTTAGTGGACTAAAGCATAACCTCATCTCCATAAGTCAGTTATGTGACGATGGTTATCAGGTATACTTTAACCCATCCACTTCTTCTATTATTGATAAAAACAACCAAATAGTTTTAACTGGAAATAGACAAGGCAACATATACTTAGTAAATTTTCTTTCTGCCAAAACAGATATTTGTTTACTTAATTTAACTAGTAATCAGAATGACTTATGACACAAAATACTAGGTCATGTAAATCTGAAAAACATTGCTAGGCTAACTAAACACAACCTTGTTAGAGCACTACCTTCTGGTCCCTACAAGAAGGAAGGTCTCAGTAGGGCTTGTCAATTAGGAAAGCAAACAAAAACTAGTTTTAAATCTGTTAATAAGAGTGACTCACCTAGGATTTTGTACTTGCTACATTTGGATCTCTTTGGACCCATTGCTGTACAAAGCCTAGGAGGGAAATCCTACACTTTGGTTATAGTGGATGAATTCTCCAGGTTCAGTTGAGTATTCTTTCTGAGATCTAATTCAGATACCTTCAAGGTTCTTACAGATTTTCTCTGGACCATCAAATTGAGTTCTCTACTCTTGTTGCATTGATCATAAGTGATCATGGAACATATTTTGAGTCTCTTCTTATGCATGAGTTCTGTGAGAAGGAAGGTATTAGGCATTGCTTCTCAGCTCCTAGAACTCCACAAGAAAATGGGGTAGCTGAAAGGAAAAATAGGACACTCATTGAAGCTGCAGGTACATTACTTGTAGATGCTTACATTCCCCTAACCTTTTGGGCAGAGGCTGTAAGCACAACAAATTATGTCCTGAACAAGAGCCTAATTCACAAACTAAAGAACAGGACTCCCTATGAATTGTTCAAAGGGAAGATACCTAAAATAAACTATTTTAAAGTATTTGGTTGTACCTGTTATATACACAATAACAACAAAAAAATACATTAGAAAGTTTGAGGCTAAGGCTGAAGAGGGAGTTTTTCTAGGATATTCCCAAGTAAGCAAGGCCTATAGGGTTTTTAATAAATCAACATTAAAAATTGAAGAGTTCATTCATGTTTCATTTGATGAGACTAACATGTATTTTAAGGAGAAAGAAGTTTCTACCAATAGCAACTTGCAGGTACCCCACTTGTGTGAGACATTGGATGGACTAAACCTCACCCAAGAGGTTCCAACTCATCCCTCTCCAAAAGCCATTGAAGAAAGTGAAGAAGAAGAAGCTGAAGAAAATGAATCTCTACCAACAGCAAATACAATTCCACCGGATGAATTAATTCCAAATATTGTTGCACAACCAACTCCACCCACTAACTTTGTCACACTTAGGGATCACCCCAGATCTCAAGTGATTGGAGACATATCAGCAGGTGTACAGATAAGGCATCAACTCACCCAAGATTTGATGCATGCCTGTTTTCTCTCTCAGGTTGAACCTCTATCCATCCATGATGCTGAGCAGGATCCCCACTGGATCCTTGCAATGTAGGAGGAACTAAATCAATTTGAGAGATGTAGAGTTTGGGATTTAGTTCCAAGACCCCAAAACTACCCAATTATTGGAACCAAATGGTTTTTCAGAAACAAGCTGGATGCCCAAGGAATCATTGTGAGAAACAAGTCTAGGCTTGTTGCTCAAGGATATAGGCAAGAAGAAGGAATTGATTATGATCAAACCTTTGCACCTGTTACAAGGTTGGAAGCCATAAGAATATTCCTTGCATATGCATCATACAAGAAATTCAAGGTCTTCCAAATAAATGTGAAGAGTGCTTTTCTAAATGGAGTGCTAAAAGAAGAGATTTATGTAGAATAACCTCCAGGTTTTATTTCTCCAACTTACCCCTCTCATGTTTTTAAATTGCATAAGGCTCTTTATGGTCTAAAGCAAGCTCCAAGAGCATGGTATGAAACCTTAGCTAGTTTTGTATTAGAGCATAAATTTATAAGAGAAACTATAGATAAATTATTTTTCACTGGACATCATAAGGACCAAATCTTATTAGTACAAATCTATGTGGATGGTATTATATTTGGCTCTACAGATTCCAAATTATGCAGGAGGTTCTCTGACCTCATACTTTCCAAATTTGAAATGAGTAGCATGGGTGAGCTTTCCAATTTCCTTGGTCTCCAAGTGAAGCAGCTCCCTGATGGCATCTTCATCTCTCAAGCAAAATATGATAAAAAACTTCTAAAGAAGTTTGGGATGGCTGATGCCTCAGCAAAGAAAACACCCATGGCTACCAATATTGTTGTGGACTCTGATGTACCAGGGAAACCTGTGGATCAGAAACTTTATAGGGGTATTGTTGGGTCCCTATTATACCTCACAGCAAGTAGGCCAGATATTATGTTTGTCATATGTCTTTGTGCTAGGTTCCAGGTGAACCCTAAAGAATCTCACCTAATTTTACTAAAAAGGATTTTGAGATATATAAAGAGTTGTCCAAATCTAGGCCTATGGTATCCTGCTGAATCAGAATTTGAATTAACTAGATACTCTGATGCTGATTTTGCTGGATGCAGGGTAGATAAAAAAGTACTTCAGGGACTTGCCAGTTCCTGGGTATGAGATTAGTATCTTGGTTTTGTAAAAAGCAAACATCAGTGTCAACCTCAACTGCTGAAGCAGAATATATTGCAGTAGGCAGTTGTCGTTCACAGATGCTTTGGATACAAAATCAACTCCTAGATTATGGGTTCAACTTAAATAATTCAACCCTACTCTGTGATAATACAAGTGCTATAGCCATAGCCCAGAATCCAGTTCAGCATAGTAGGACAAAACATATTGACATAAGACATCATTTCATTAGAGAGTGTAGACAAAAAAAAAATCAAGCTTGTCTATATCTACACTGACTTATAGAGGGCTGATATATTCACCAAACCTCTGGATGAGAGAAATCATATGTTCTTTGTAAATTAACTTGGAATGATCAATGGAGAAGACTTTATTTAATTTCTGTCTGCACTCGACAAATTTTCCAAAGTTCGTCGAATGGAGTTCGACGAACCGGGGAAGGTTTGAGAGATATTCGTTGAACGGAGCTCGACGAATTCTCTGTGAGTGATACAATTTTCATCGAACGGAGTTCGACGAACTTGCTTCAGAGGATATTCGTCGAACGGAGTTCGACGAACTGTCTTCAATTCTTCTGGATAAGATCGACGAATTATTTCATTCAAAATTATTTCTTCGAACTTAGTTCGAAGAATTATTTCTATTTTCGTGGAACGGAGTCTGTCGATTCATATTCTTGAAAACCCTATATTTAGGTTCTCTTCGACCTCCGTCCCGCGCTTTCTATTCCTTTGCACTTGATCGCCGCTTTTGTGTCTCTATTGCAGAGTATTCCATGGCGATTCAGGCAAGCATTCTCGCAGGCATGAAGTTCGATACAGGTTTTGATGTGGACTTCGATTCGTTTCAGCATTCTGATCCCATATTCCTTTACATTCTAGAACTACTTGAAGAACAAGAACTCAAAACATTGATGACAAGAAGAATCAAACTGCACAACACTGAAATCAGAGAATGGGTCTACACCCTATCGCCAATAGAGGAGAATACGATGACAGGAACCATTGCGAGTAACCCCATCTCCTTAACTCCCGTAATTTTAACTGAAATTTTTGGATTAAGGAATGGAGAAGAGCAACTAGAGATTGAAATAGAGGAGTCTGACGTGATGCTGAGCCTAATGGGTTATACTGGAGATAACCCTAATAAACTATTGAAGAAACACCTCTCTGCCCCTTATAGGTTATTGGCAGATTTGGTTGGAAAGGTTTTGCTTGGGAAATATACTGCCCATGACTACATCACCAGACACCAGTTTCTGGTCATGTGTGTAATCATAAATAAGAAACCAGTGGATTGGTCACAGATTCTTTTTGATCTAATAAATAATAAAAACAATAAAAAGGTAGTTTGCTTTGGATGGATCCTAGAGATCTTTTTACAAGAAAAAGCTGCTGAATCCCTAGTCTCCCAGACCATATTCATCAATGCCAGTAAAAGGCTAACATGTGCCTTATTTTGCAGGCCGGAGAGGACAATAACCAAGCCAACTAAGGCTTCTACCTCTTCCACCCCAGCTTCAGAAGGCACAAGGGCTGTAAAGGCCACTTCCCACCCTGTTGAAGAGATCCTTCCTCCATCATCCACTATCTCTCCAACACCACCATCTCTTCCAGCCACCCTTTCAGCAACATAAATCCATCCCTCTTCCACACCTCCATCCTACCCTACTCAACCTCCTACTCCACCAGAATCTCCACATGCTTCACCAGCACCTACTCCTCGATCATCTCCACTTCCTCCTCATTTATCTTCCATACCATCTTTCAACATACCACCATCACCTCCCAATTACCCTCTTCCTCCAATCACCCACATGGAAGATGACACCCATCCATCCCCATCAACATCTACCATCCCTCAACATGCATCCCCTCTAGATGTCCACATACTAAATGCTCAACTTTCTATCCCTCCCATAATTTCCACTTCTACACCTTCTACAACACCATCCACCACTCCACCATTGGACCACTCCACCATATCTTCTATCATTTCCATAATCACTCCCCTCCTCAAATCCCTTATAGCAGAGGCCATTACACCTCTTGCCACCACCATCTCCTCTCTCTCTAACCAAATCTCTATTCTTACTGTTGCCCCATCTTCATCTAGGGGCCTGGCCTCAGTTCCCACTGAAACCAGGCAGGGGGAGATGCTTGATGATGAAGCAGCAGCTACAGCTTCAAAGGCTTCAGCTCCAGCTCCAGCAGCAGAGGCAGCAACAGTAGCAGCAGACTGTACAGAGTATATTGATACAGATGATCTTGATTTTCTTAATTTTATTGAAACTGACATGGACTTGGAAGAATCAGTCTCTTAAGAGCCCAATACTGTTGGTGATTTCATTCTAAATCCCACAGTAGATATTACTAATTTGTTAAGTATTTTTGATACTGTACATTTGAATTACCTTCCAGCTGAGATTACTAAGCCATCCTTGGCTATTATACCATACACTTCCCCCATCTCTTCAGAAGTTGCTACACAACTTAGGGAAAGTTTTTCTATTGCACAGCCAGCAGTCACTCCACTTACAGAAGTAGTGGCCATTCCCTTTTCTCCAATAATATTGAAAGTGCAAGTTAGATCTGATATACTCTAGAGGGGGGGGGGGGGGGAATAGAGTATGGTGCTTGCTACAAACTTTTTACAACAGTTGTTGTATTCCTAAGTGAACATGGAAGCAAATAATATAAAGTAATCTAAACAAGAAGCAATCACAGATCAATCACAAATCACAGCCAGAAACAAAAATAAAGTAAGCAACCAGATGACACAAGGAGCTATAGTGGTTCCCCAATCAACCTGGGTACATCCACTCTTATACCACCCTAGGTAGGAATCCACTACAGGATGAGTTGATCAGGTGTCCTGGGCACCAATGAGCTTTTGATAAGGTACTCAAAAACCAAACCAGAATTTTTGATCAGGTGTCTTACCACCACTGAGTTTTGATAAGGTCTCAGAAACCAATCACAAACTTTTGAAGGGAGTTTGAAAAACCCTTTACAGTAGAGAGAGAGAGAGAGAGAGAGAGAGAGAGAGAGAGATGAGAAGATCTTCTCTGTCAACAGTCAGAGAGAAGATAGTGGATGTTGTCAAAGCTCCCCCTGAGATCTTGAGTTGTTCAAGAAGTGAAGCTTTGTAGTAGAGTGATAGGCCTTGAAATGATTTGATCTCCAGCAAATGATGATTTCAGCAATAGCTGAAATGTGAGGTGTTTGGAGTCTTGAATGATGATGACCTTTGAACACTTGAATGAAGAGAGATCTGAAAATTTCAGTTAGTTGATCTCCTTTTGTGATGTGTGTTCTTGTATGAATCCTTGAGACTGAGAATGTCTAGAACTCTCTTTCTTTCTCTTGTGTAAATGTTGTTGTAAGAGTTGGTGTTGCAGAGAATATGTTTCTGACTTCTTGTTCTTCTTGAGCAGGAATGAAAAATCTGATCTTTTATTCCTTTTGTCTGAATAGAAATGATCCACTGTCCAAGATAGCCGTTAGCCTATCATAAATGACTTCCTTAATTGCAATTGTCTTCTGGAGGAAAGTCCAATAAAACATTCCTTGAAAATTCCTTGAAACTTGCTCCAGATTAATTAAAAAGGGCTACAAGATCTCTGAATTAAATGCTGAGAATAATTCCACAACTGTCTGAATTTGAATCTTGAAAATCATCTAACTCTTCAGAAAAACGTCGAACTGAGCTCCACTATCGTTGAACTGAGCTCAGAGATTTGGACTTAGACAGAAACAGAGATCGTCGATCTGAGCTCAACTATCGTCGAACTGACCTCAGAGATAGAGAATCAAACTGGAGTCAAGATCGTCGATCTGAGCTCGAAGATCATCGAATGGAGTTCGACGACTTGTTGAAGTTGACCTCAGCGATCGTCGAATGGAGTTCGACGATTCGTCAAAGTGAGCTCAACGATCGTCGATTGGAGTTCGACGATTCGTCAATCTGAGCTCGATGAAATGACTTGGTCTCTAAAACTGAAAAACCTGGTCTTCAGGGCAGCTTCCAAACCTAACTACTAACCCTTATACTCAATTCTAATTGACCTTTAGATCTATACAATGAGGTCAAAATAGGTTTTCTAAAAACATAGTGATCCTTGCCCAAATCAGTAATAGGGTGTTCCGACAATCTCCCCCTATTTGGGTTAGGATTACTATTTACAGATATTGGAAAATAAAAACACATACAAAGCAACAATATAACAAACAAGACATTGCATAAACACAGATATTATCTCAGATAGTTTAGAAATCAAAATAACTATCATCTTACAGAATTACTCTTTTTCCTTGCTCTTTATAAGTACTATTTCTCTGTTTGGATTGAGAGCTTACTTTTTAGATCTTCTATCATCAGCTACACCTAAAGAGGTTTGTTGCTTAGTCTTGGGCACTACAGCTTCAGGGTGAAGCTTCATGTAGCTTTCTGAATCAAAGAATTTACTGGATGAATATCTTTCAAGTTCTTTTTTTCTTTGATCAGATAAAGTAGTAATACTGGAAGTGTCTTTGCCTTGTTCTCTGGCTTTCTTGATCTGGTCCAGAGCAGCTAATTTTTTCATTCTAGCTGTCCATGAAGTAGGATTGATCTTTGGATCATCAAAAGGAACTGGAGGCTCATATCTATTTGAGGGATTGTCTGGAGGAGCTCTGGAGGAGACTAACTCTTTAAGCTTGTAGGGAAAGGGACCAGAGGTTGTATCAGATGGACCTTGTCCTTCCCTTGAATATGGATGTTGCCTGGAATGTCCTTTGGAATAAACTTGAAATTCTCTTTGTTTTCCTCTGTAGTTTCCTCTCCTTGACTAATAGCCTCTAGATTGACTTCCTCTGTAATGGGATCTTCCTTGAGGTTGATAGGAGGATTGGCTTCTGGCAGAAGGTTGAATAGCTGAACTACCACCTGCACCTGCATCAGGTGAGGGAGGAGGAGCAGGAGGATGATTGAACTGAGAAGATCCTTTCTCATACTTTCTCTTTTTCTTCATAGCCTTCATTTGATTTTTGGAGTATTGCATCCAATGTTCTGTGATAGGACAGTTATGCAGTATGTAATAAGGAATATCATTTGTATCTTTTAATTTTGCTGGACGAACCCTTTTCATTGCTTTGCTTCTGGCCTTTCTTTTCCTTGCAATAGTAGCAGAAGAATCATCTGAATCAGTTCTGAACTGATCACTTTCTGAGCTTTCATCATCATATAATGCATAAATCCTTTTAAGATAATCTTTTTGTTGTTGAGATGGAGCAGAAGTAATAGCAGAAACAACAGTAGCTGGGGCAGCAGATTCAGATATAACAGTTTCAGCAGTTTCAGATACAATACTTTCAGATACAACAGTTTCAGTAACAGAAATAACATCAGTAGTAACAGCAGGCTCAAAGTCAAATGCCTCTGTCATATGTATATCCTCAGATATTAAAACATCAGAATTAACAGCAATATCAACAATATCAGTACTTTCAACAGAAACGGAAGGAGCAGCAGCAGAAAGGGACTTTACAAAAGAATGTATTATACTGGTGTCACAGCTTGAAATAGGCACAATGGCCTTAGAGAGATCTTCAGATGGCTGGATTGCAGTGTGCTCTGGAAGACAGCTGAAATAAATATAATTAAAATCTGATAATAGTGACCTGAGGTCCATTGAGAAAACTGCAACTTGAGATGTTGAGGCTTGAGCTTGAACTGAAGTAACAGCAATAGCAGGCAATCTTTCCACTTCATGAGGCATCTCCCCCTGTCTAGATTCAGTCAGGACTAGATCAAGGCACCCAAATAAAGGGATTGCCTGAGTAGGAATGAGAGAGGAGAGCCTGGCAGACAGGTCTGCAACTGACTTGAGAAGTGGAGCCAAGGAGGTCTCCAACAAGAGTGATAGACTGGGAGCTATCAGCTCATAGAGTCTGTCTGCTAAAGCTGGAAGAGCTACATGCTCAAGAGGGACTTGAGCAGAGGTACGGACTGAAGGTGGAGCAGCTGGAGATGTGGGTGGAGAGCTGGTGGATGGTGAAAATGAAGGTTGAGAAATGGGGATTGTGGATATTGAAGATAATGGGGTTGAAATAGAGGGTGTGAAGGAGGGTTGTGCAATGATATATTGAAGAAATTGTTGATAGGATGTGGATGAAGATGGTGGCTCAGAAGGGGATGAGGGAGAATCATCCATAAAGGAATCATCTATCAGATTGAAAGATGGAATGTGAGAGGATGAATTAATGTCTTGTTGTGGGTAGTGATGTAAAGGATGAAAGAGTTCTTCTGTGAGCGGTGGAGGTGGAGAAGGAATGGAAGTAGGAGATGGGATGGAAATTATGATGGTGGATGAAACTGTAATGGTGGATGTGACTGGTGGAGATGAAATAAGAGGTGGAGGAGGAGGATAAGAAGCAGGCAAGTCTTCTGCAGGGGCAGAGACTTGAGGGGAAGAGACTGCAACAGTCCTTGTACCTGAAGTTGCACTTGTAGAGAGCCTGTTGGGCTTCACAATTTGCCTGTCCCACTTTCCAAATAGGGCACATGTGAGCCTCTTGGAGGCATTAATGTGCACCCCACTGGAGACTAGCAGAGCAGGGCATCTATTCTAAAGAAACATCCCTAATATTCTTCCAAAATTAACAAAATTTTTGTTGATCTTCTTCTTAATCAAGTCAAAAAAAACTTCTCCCCAGTTCAATTGTTTCTTATCTACAAGAGCACCCATCAAGCAGAGCTGATACCTGGAGATGGTATCATGGGCTGAGTGTTTGGACAACATGACTTTTCCAACCACATCAGCCAAGAATCTGTACTCAATAGATAAATTTTTCTTCAGGAGTTTGCTAGGGTTTGCATCTGAATGACCCATTCTATCAAGTAAATCAGAAAACTCTTCTATAGAAAGTTCAGCAGAGTCTTCTCCAGAATTCAATCCAAAAATCTCTGTCAGGGCAGCAGGTGTTAGATATACCTGGGTTCCTGAAATTGTCCCAACAACTGTATTCTGATCCTGAGTGTGGGCAGTATACATCCATTCCTTGATTTCATCTGCTGCTAACTTGATCCTGGTAGTCATTATTGTAACTAGCTTTTGTTCCTTGAAAAGGTTCAGAATATCTTGGAAAATTTGATCACTGGTGCTGAAAGAATCCATGTCAATGTCAAAACCTGCATCAAATTTCATTGCAGCCAGGACTGCAACTGAGACGGCCATTGATTCCTGCAAAAAAAATAAACAAACAAACGACCAAGTGTAGAGAAGTTTGGAGGGAAAGAGAAAATTTGCAGAGAGAATGAAAGCGCAAAGGGAGAATGACGGCCAAAAAATGAATTTTATATTAGGGTTCGACGCAGAAAAGGAAAGATCGTTGAACTCAGTTCGACGATCTGGGATTCTAAATTAAACTGAAAGGTCATCAACATCGTCGATCTCCGTTCGACGATATTGGAGAGCATCGAGCTCCGTTCGACGATAGTTCAGAAAATAAAATCGTCGAGCTTCGTTCGACGATCGCTGACCTGGAGAGATAGGTTAGCACTATCTGAGAAGCGCTTAACTCTGGTCGACGATTTCGGAAAGCGTCAATCTCCGTTCGACGATTTGGGGGAAAATCGTCGAGCGTAGTTCAGATACCAGAAACACTCTAGACACTAGAAAAATTAAGAAGTTTGCCTAGTCTTGGTCATTTTTATAGTTTTAAAATCTTGGACATTATTTTAGACCTCCTCCATCTAACATTCCTAAATGATTCAGGAAGAAGTTATGTTTCTTTTCATCCAAGGGTTTGGTGAAAATATCTCCCCTTTGCAAATCAGTTGGGATATAATGAAGTTCAATTTTATTTTTCTCAACATTATCCCTTAAAAAGTGATGCCTAATTTCTATATGTTTTGTCCTACTATGGAGGACTGGATTTTGAGCTATAGAAATAGCACTGCTATTATCACAAAAGATTTTTGACTTCTCTAAGTTGTAGCTATAGTTTAGGAGTTGGTTTGAATCCACAATATTTATGAACAACAACTACCTGCATCCATATATTCAGCTTCAGCAGTTGAAGTTGACACAGATGTTTGTTTCTTGCAAAACCAAGAGACAAGTCTGTCACCAAGAAACTGACAAGTTCCACTGGTGCTTTTCCTGTCTATTTTGCATCCAGCATAATCAGCATCTGAAAATCCAGTTAAGTCAAATGCTGAATCTTTTGGATACCAGAGACCTAGATTTGGACAACTTTTTACATACCTGAGAATCCTTTTTTACTAATGTTAGGTGTGACTCTCTAGGGCTTACTTGGAATCTAGCACATATGCATGTAGCAAATATTATGTCAGGTCTACTAGCTATAAGGTACAGTAGGGAGCCAATCATTTCTCTATATGTTGTCTGATCAACAGGTTTCCCATGTTCATCAGCATCTAATACAGCATTAGTAGGCATAGGTGTTTTCATACATGATGCTTCAGACATACCAAATTTCTTAACCAATTCCTTTGCATATTTGGTTTGAGAAATAAATATGCCTTCAGCATGTTGTTTGATTTGCAATCCTAGGAAGAAGGATAGCTCACCCATTCTACTCATTTCAAATTTAGAATGCATTAGATTGGAGAACCTTCTGCACAAATTTGAATCAGTAGAACCAAAAATAATATCATCTACATAGATCTGTACTAGTAGGGTATGGGACTTATGGGTTCTAATAAAAAGAGTTTGGTCTACTCTACCCCTTATAAATTCATTTTTCAGAAGGAAGCATGCTAGGGTCTCATACCATGCTCTAGGAGCTTGCTTTAGACCATATAATGCTTTATGCAATTTAAAAACATAATCAGGATGAGATGAAGAGATAAAACCTGGAGGTTGTCTAACATAGACTTCTTCTTTGATGTCTCCATTGAGAAAAGCACTTTTTACATCCATCTGGTATACTTTGAAACCTTTGTGTGCTGCATATGCTAAGAAGATTCTTATGGCCTCTAACCTTGCAACTGGTGCAAAAGTCTGGTCATAATCTATCCCTTCTTCTTGAGAGTACCCTTGAGCAACTAGCCCTGCCTTGTTCCTTATAATGACTCCATGATCATCCAACTTGTTTCTGAACACTCACTTTGTTCCAACAATGGAGTGATCCTTAGGCCTTGGTACTAGTTCCCAAACTTTGTTTCTTTCAAATTGATGCAACTCTTCTTGCATTGCAATGATCCAGTGAGGATCCTGCTCTGCATCTTGAATGGATTGTGGTTCAACTTGAGAAAGAAAGCAAGTGTGCATCAGGTTTTGGTTGACCCGATTTCTGGTTTGCACACCAGCTGAGATGTCTCCAATCACTTGGGAGATTGGATGGTCTCTTGATGTTACTAAATCAACAGGAGGTGTTGATTGTTCACCAACTTGTGTTGTTGTTTCCTCTGGTTGTACAACAACTGGCTCCTCAAGAAGTTTCTCTTCAAGGTGTTGAATGTCTTCTTCATCTTCACTGCTTTCCTCTTTTTGAATGATTTGTCATCTGTTCAAGTCTTCAGCAAGAGAATGTATCTGCAAAGGTTCTATGGTAGAAGTGTTCTTCTCCTTGAAAGACATGTTAGATTCATCAAAAGATATGTGAACAGATTCTTCAATTTTAAGAGTTGATTTATTATATACCCTATAAGCCTTACTGATCATGGAGTATCCCAGAAACACTCCTTCATCACCTTTAGCTTGAAATTTTGCTAAATATTTCTTGTCATTATTGTGAATATAACAGATACAACCAAAAATTCTAAAATAATCTACTTTAGGTTTCTTCCCTTTGAGTAATTCATAGGGAGTCTTGCCCTTCAGTTTATGTATTAAACTTCTATTCAACACATAGTTGGAGGTGTTCACTGCCTCTGCCCAAAAAGATAGAGGAAGGTGAGCATCTGACAACAATGTAGTGGCAGATTCAATAAGGGTTCTATTTTTCCTTTCAGCTACCCCATTTTGTTGAGGAGTTCTAGGAGCTGAGAAAGTATGCCTAATCCCTTCACTCTGACAGAACTCTTGCATAAGAAGAGAATCAAACTCTATCCCATGATCACTTCTGATCAGGGCAATGTGAGTATTTAACTCAGTCTGTATGCATTTGAGAAACTCTGTCAAACACTTAAAGTTATCAGACTTCTTCCTCAGAAAGAACACCCATGTGAATCTAGAGAAGTCATCTACAACTACTAAAGTGTAAGATTTCCCTCCAAAAAGATCCACGTGTAACAGATACAAAATCCTAGGTGAATCACTCTTATTAAGTGAGTTGAAACTATTTTTGGTTTGCTTGCCTAATTGACAAGCCCTGTAGAGTCCTTCCTTCGTGTAGGGGCCAGACAGTAGTCCTCTAATAAGGTTGTCCTTGGATAGCCTAGCAATGGTTCTAAGGTTTATATGCCCTAGTCTCTTATGTCATAACTCATTAGGTCTACAAATAGAATTAAACAGGCAAATATCTACTTCTGTTGAAAGAAAGTCTACTAAATAGATGTTACCTTTCCTTTTACCTGTCAACACAGTTGTGTTGTCCTCTGACTTGATCCTGCATAAGGATTTGTTGAAAGTCACTTGGTAGCCTTCATCACATAGCTGACTGATGCTGATCAAGTTGTGCTTCAGTCCTTCCACATAGGCTACTTTCTTGAATGTGACTGTGCCAATTTGAACTGCACCATATCCTTTTGTTAGTCCAAAGTTTGAATCACCAAATATGACTTTGGGTCCAAGCTTGGCTTTAAAGGATGTGAAGTTGTCCCTATTTCCTGTCATGTGCTTTGAGCATCCACTATCCAGGTACCATTGCTGGTTAGATGTTGGATAGGTCTTCACCTGCACATAAAGCAATTTACTTGTTTTAGACCCAGTTTACCTTGGGCCTAGGTTGATAACCTTTAAATTCAGAAATAAATGACATCCCTGGTTGACTCTTATAACCTTCAGGATGATATCTCCTTGGAGGTATTATCCATTCAGTATAAGGGTTAAATATGGATGAAGGACCCCTAGGATTGGAATTTGATTTACCCTTGAAGAAGTTTTCAAATCTCTGATCTCTACTCGACGATCGTTGAGCTGCGTTCGACGATCTTGGGTTAGATCGTCGAGCTCCGTTCGACGATCGACTGTGGCAGAGTTCAGGGTTTAGAGATCGTCGACCTGAGTTCGACGATTTTGCATGAGATCGTCGATCTGCATTCGACGATCGTCTAGCTTCGTTCGATGATTTCTGTTGAACACTTGTTTTCTTGGGTAAGTCAGAATTCTTCCTAGCTACCTCTACAACTCGCTTCCCTTTATCAGAGATAAACTTAATTGGGGTTGTTAGCACTATAGGTTGGCTGGATAAAGCACCCAAGCCCAGTGTACTATTGAATCTAGAGTTCACTGTACTTGTGATGTCCATTAGCTTGATGCTTCTCCCATTAAGGGATTATTCAAGCTTTTTGGCCTCTGATAGCTCACTTTTCAGTGAAGTTATCTGCTCCCTACAACACTCCAACTCCTCAGAGAGTTTGAGGTTTTCTGATTTTAAGGAACTGTGTTCAGATAATTGATTTTTGAGAGAAATGATTTCCTTCTCAGATTTTAATAAGTCTAAACATAGTGCTTTAAATTCATACTTAAATTCCTCAGAATTGAAATCAAATGAGTCTATTACCTGGTCCTCTTCAGGTTGAGTCTCTGATTCAGATTTTGACTCTTCTGCATCAGAATTGTGTTGTGAGGCATTGATAGCCATCATGCAGGATTCCTTTTCTTCAGCATCATCCTCATCATCACTTGAGCTGGATGAAGCTTCAGATTCCTCTTCTGTCTCACTCCAAGATTCAGCAACAAATCCCTTACTTGTGTGTTTATTCTTGCTTGAGGAGGGTTTGCCATTTCTATTCTTCTTGAAGTCCTTGTCTTTTCTTCTTTCTTTCTTGTCCTTTCTGTCCTTATTTTTGTTCTCTGGACAGTCAGGCACAATATGGCCTGGTTTCCTGCAACCAAAGCAAATAATTTCTTTATTATTTGGTTTATCATACCTTGGCTTGTCATGCTCTTTATATGATCTCTTCCTGAAGTCCTTTCTGGCCATTTTGTAAAATCTTTTGGCCAGTAGACTAAGCAGCTCATCATTGTCTGTAACCTTGTCTTCAGGCTGATCTTCAGTGGCTTTGAAAGCTATTGACTTTTCCTTTCTTGTGGCTGGTGAGGCAGCCTTCTGCTCTTCTTCTCTATTCTTAATGAGCAGCTCATAAGACTTGAACTTGCCCAAGAGAGCTTCTGTGGTGATCTCATTTCGACTTCTGGCATCCTTGATTGGCCAGATCCTTGAGTCCCAAGTTCTTGGGAAGCACATTATGATTTTATCATTTAGCTCAGTCAATGAGATCTCTTTATCCAAAGTCTCCAGTTCATTAACTATCAGGCTGAGTCTATTATACATGTCTGCCACTGACTCAGCTTCTCCTTTCTTGAAATTCTCACACTGGGTTATAAGGTGAGATCTTCTGTCTTTTCTCTCATCAGCAGATCCTGAGACTATCTCAGATAGCTTATCCCAGATTTCCTTTGCTGAGTTGCATTCAGCTACCTTTTGGAAAATCTCATCAGACATAGTCTGAGCAAGAATGTTCATAGCTTTTGCATCTGCAACTTTCCATTTCTTTATCTCTGCATCTGTTCCTGAGGGAGCTGGAACAGCATTTGTACTTGTGTTCTCTGGAGGTCTTGGACACACTGTCAAAACAGAATTGAAAATGTCCTCATCAATAGAATTCATATACAGTCTAATCCTTGCCTTCCAAAGTGCAAACTTGGATATATTGCACACTGGAGGTCTGGTGCTAACATAATCTTTGTTTTGGGCCATGTTTTGTGAAGAAATAATTTTAATAACAAAATCAAAACAAGCAGATCTAACTATAGGAATCTTTAGGTTCAGGTGTTAGCCTGTGCAACCACCAAGGTGTGGTATGTTTAACCAACCTAGCTTTGATACCAATTGAAAGTGCAAGTTAGATCTGATATACTCTAGAGGGGGGGTGAATAGAGTATGGTGCTTGCTACAAACTTTTTACAACAGTTGTTGTATTCCTAAGTGAACAGGGAAGCAAATAATATAAAGTAATCTAAACAAGAAGCAATCACAGATCATTCACAAATCACAGCCAGAAACAAAAATAAAGTAAGCAACCAGATGACACAAGGAGCTATAGTGGTTCCCCAATCAACCTGGGTACATCCACTCTTCTACCACCCTAGGTTGGAATCCACTGTAGGATGAGTTGATCAGGTGTCCTGGGCACCAATGAGCTTTTGATAAGGTGCTCAAAAACCAAACCAGATTTTTTGATCAGGTGTCTTGCCACCACTGAGTTTTGATAAGGTCTCATAAACCAATCACAAACTTTTGAAGGGAGTTTGAAAAATCCTTTACAGCAGAGAGAGAGAGAGAGGGATGAGAATATCTTCTCTTTCAACAGTTAGAGAGAAGATAGTGGATGTTGTCAAAGCTCCCCCTGAGATCTTGAGTTGTTCTGGAAGTGAAGCTTTGCAGTAGGGTGATAGGCCTTCAAATGATTTGATCTCCAGCAAATGATGATTTCAGCAACAGCTGAAATGTGAGGTGTCTGGAGTCTTGAATGATGATGGCCTTTGAACACTTGAATCAAGAGAGATCTGAAAATTTCAGTTAGTTGATCTCCTTTTGTGATGTGTATTCTTGTATGAATCCTTGAGACTGAGAATGTCTGGAACTCTCTTTCTTTCTCTTATGTAAATGTTGTTGTAAGAGTTGGTGTTGCAGAGAATATGTTTCTGACTTCTTGTTCTTCTTGAGCAGGAATGAAAAATCTGATCTTTTATTCCTTTTGTCTGAATAGAAATGATCCACTGTCCAAGATAGCCGTTACCCTATCATAAATGACTTCCTTAATTGCAATTTTCTTCTGGAGGAAAGTCCAATAAAACATTTCTTGAAAATTACTTGAAACTTGCTCCAGATTAATTAAAAACGGCTACAAGATCTCTGAATTAAATGCTGAGAATAATTCCACAACTGTCTGAATTTGAATCTTGAAAATCATCTAACTCTTCAGAAAAACGTCGAACTGAGCTCCACTATCGTTGAACTGAGCTCAAAGATTTGGACTTCGACAGAAACAGAGATCGTTGATCTGAGCTCAACTATCGTCGAACTGAGCTCAGAGATAGAGAATCAAACTGGAGTCAAGATCGTCGATCTGAGCTCGAAGATCGTCGAATGGAGTTCGACGACTTGTTGAGGTTGACATCAGCGATCGTCGAATGGAGTTCGACGATTCGTTGAAGTGAGCTCAACGATCGTCGATTGGAGTTCGACGATTCGTCGATCTGAGCTCGACGAAATGACTTGGTCTCCAAAACTGAAAAACCTGGTCTTCAGGGCAGCTTCCAAACCTAACTACTAACCCTTAGACTCAATTCTAATTGACCTTTAGATCTATACAATGAGGTCAAAATAGGTTTCCTAAATACATAGTGATCCTTGCCCAAATCAGTAATAGGGTGTTCCAACAAATACCTTCAGCACCAACCTTTGTCATGGATGACTCCCCCATGCCAGATCTAGATGAACTGATCTTGGCTGATATTGAAGATGAAAATAAGGCAGCAGCTGAAAGCTCTATCCAAGCTAGTTCTGATTCCTTTGTAACTTCTCCTCCAACTCTTGTTGAAACTCCTGCTCCTGCTCCAGAAAAGCCTGTTATTTCTGCTGAGGCTTTGAAAACTTTGAATGAGTTATATGATAACCCTCAGGGTTCTGAAAATGATGATGATGAAGATGAGGATGAGGACTCAGATGAGGAGGATACAAAGAAGAAGAAGCAAGTATCAAAGAAAAGAAAAGCTCCTCCTCCTCCTGCTCCTAAGCCTAACCCAAACAATGACACTCTCTATTACATTCTTCAAAAGATAACACCATATAAAGGGATGTCAGCATGGATGTGGCTATCTAAGAATCAGTAGAAGGAAAGGAAGAAGAGTAGAAGGTACTTTCCTCCACCAGTTCAAAGGTATAGAAAAGATCCACCACCTCCTCCTCCTCCTGCAGCTGGTGCTTCTAGTTCTAGTTCTCAAAGATCTGCCCATATTCAAACATATCAAAGACATCAAGGGAGATCTTATCATGAAAGCA
This sequence comes from Platanthera guangdongensis, assembly GCA_039583875.1. Lineage (NCBI taxonomy): Eukaryota > Viridiplantae > Streptophyta > Magnoliopsida > Asparagales > Orchidaceae > Platanthera > Platanthera guangdongensis. The sequence goes on along the minus strand of CM077151.1, from coordinate 180,026,874 downwards.
GCCAACATAGGCAACACTCTTCAGGAAAACAACATCAGCAGCAATAGTAACATCAGTAGCAACAACAACAGCAGCAACAACAATATCAGCAACAACAACATCAACAAGCTGAAAGTCCTAAAAGATTAACCTCTCCTCCTGTTCCTTATGAAGATCCAGAAACAGCCAACACAGCTAAAATGGCCAGGTTCCAGGAACTAGTAGGCCTTTCTATGATCAACAAGGCAAAGGCTGAAGGGAAGGATATTTCTGAATACACTACAATGTCCAAATACAGGAGAGAAGAACTGAAAAGGTTTGAAAAGGCTAACAAATTTTTTAATGTTGATGATTATATGAAATTACATTCTGAAGCAGTGGTCCCTAGAGCTACATCTCTGAAGATTATAGGGGCTGCTGACATGACAATGACTATTGAACAAGCTTCAAATCCAAACAGGGAAATAATCTTTACCAAGCCAGGAGACAAGGGAAAGGAGGTAAAGCATCAGGAGAAGAAGCATAAGAAATGAAATCTAAACAATTTTATTTCTATTTTTATATCTTAAACTATTTCATATTGTCTGAACAAAGCTCTTGTGTAAATATATCTGTTGCATGTGTTAATTATCTCTACCAGATATATGTTTTTCCTGCTTTATTTACTTTATGTTTTTATTTTGAGTCTATTAGCGACCTCACCCAAATAGGGGGAGATTTTTGGATCCATAGTATGATTTGGTCTAGATTCAATAACTTAGGATGATGTGACCCAACATGTATAGCCAGGGTCATAGTTGTGTCCTAGAGTCTAGGCCAAGTCCTCAGTAACAACATCACATGGACAAGCCATCATCAGACTGCTAGAGACTCAAGACTTAGAGTTCTTACAGAGATTCAGAGATTTCTCAAGAGACTAAGTAGAATGAGTTTGACGTTCGTCAAACTCAGGTCGACGATAGTCATTCTCAGCTCGACGATCTTAGAGAAATATTCTCTGAGCTGAGCTCGACAAACTTCAGTCAGAGATCGACAATATAAGACCCTTTTTTTGCAACAACCACCGGGGTCTTAGGCCCAGAACAGCCGCCTTGCGGTGACACCTTCGCACCAAGGAAGGTCATCACTACAAAACGTCGATCCTGCCGGCCAAATCGATCACCGTCGACAGAATGTATAATGAATGAAAGTGTAAGTAAGCATCTAAGTCCACAATAGAAAGAGGAAATCACATGACAAATAAATAGTCCACATCGCGAGAAAGTGAATACGGGCTTAAGCCCGGTACATGATAACCTCACTACAATCCACTCATAAAGTAAAACTACTAATACTCGGCTCCACTCATGGATCCAGTTACCTGTCCACCCGAGCTACACTGGCCCATCTCCATCTGCACCGTACCCTGCTGGTGTTACGTCTCCTGCGGCTATTCCCTGTCACCCATCCGAAGCACCTAAAATATGGTGGTCAAATGACCGTAAGTCAAACTAGACTCAGTCAACAATCCCCCCGTCACAACCCGCATTTCCCCAAACGAGTACATCGTATCATAGTAAGAGTAACTACGTGTTATGATGCCACATCGTGCAGGGGATAACTGCACACACTCAGGAAAAACCTCGATGCTTACTTTAGTAGTTGAAAATCATCAATTATATGCAAGAAAACCATTTAATTTAATGGTCGTATCCCTCGGCCTTATGGATCAAAACGTGTGTTTGTACGCGGCGGAAAATACTTTAGTTTACTTATGACGATCTCCTATATGCATTCTAGATTTATAATAATATAAGAACTCATCATTTTTACGTTGTTTGGAAAATATTTGATTAGTTGGCCAAAACATGTTATGGATATTATACAATAGTAGGTTTTTTTAGCTTTGTAAAATATCTAATGTAACCTACTATAAAACCTTCCCAAGAGCAAGTAGACATCATCTCATCCAAATGATTCATATTAGCAGTCTAGCATTCATATGTAGCAAGTAAAGAAAACCACCAATGGGTGCCAACAAGCTAACACGAACCCATTAGTGCGTATGTATGTCTGTACAACAAAGTAAAGAACTACCTCGCTAAGCAAGCTCGGCTAGCTCCTAAAGAGACTCTACCCAAGCCCTAGCCGCTCAACCGGCTACAACCTGCACCTGAGGCATTCGAGAAAGAACACCTCAGCAATCATCAAAGCTACAAAATAGAGTATTAAGTTCATAAAATATAACGAAGGGGCTTACCGACCCCGTAGCAATTTTTCATGTAAAACGAGTGAAAAGAACAGGGTGGAAAACAAGTGTTAAACACTGCCAACCCAAAGTGTAAAACGCACCAGGTACGTGAAAGTCTCATCAAGTCCTGCTCAACCCGCAGGTGCAAAAAGGCAACCTAGTTGCCTATTCCATCATCTTCATAACAAGAAACAACAATACGAGTGAAACATAAGCAGCGGTTAAGTTCGATTCCGCAAGGGTCTTTTGGTGGCGGCCCTAAAGTGGAACGCACCAATAAAAGCCAGCCCAAATCGGGGCCAAAACGGTACTCTATACCACAAAACAAAACCCGGTGGCCACCAAGGCTGAAACCACACCACCCCTTACAGAATCCTCAAACAAACGCTCCTGCCATGGTTCACAATTCGCCTCGCAAAACTCACCATAACCCAAGCTACACACATTTCATTTCATCGTCCTCACTCCTGACCACAAATTACCCAAGTTATGTCAAACTTGCTAGCATTTGGGTCTCTACTTCACCATAAGCGAACCCCACAAGTAGAATGCCGACTAAACACAACAAGATCTCGAATCATATGAACAAGAAAGGTAGCTAATAGAGAAATACAAGGTAAAACATGACAAAATGAGATGAATAATAGGTATGCATATAGATTGGAAAATTCTTGAAAGACAAGATTATGTATGCAACAAGGCTAACCTATTTAGACAAAAGTGAGGTGCAAAACAAGAAGAACAAGCTAGTAAAATTGAAAGGGGAAAGCTAGCTAAATTTGCACAATCAAAAAAACAAGAAAACAAGATTGGCAAGGGTGAAGAACACCGCTTGCCTGAACTGAGACGACACCGCAACGGTTGCTCCTCACTTTCCTTCCCTTGCCTTAGCTTTTATCCCTTGCTTTCTCTTTGAGAATGAAGAAGAAGGTGAAGAAAGGGATAAGTGAGGAGGAAGAGCTCTTTTTCGGTCTAATATCTTCCAGAACAGAGCTGGACCATTTGATCCAGAATCAAAGAAATGAACGGCACAAAAAAACTGGAAAAATTAATTTTCGTCCCTGACACGCCCTGCGACACGCCCGTGTCACAGTCCGTGTCACTTAAGCGGTAGGCAACCGCCTCACCTTGAAACAGTACACGGCCTGTGACATGCCCGTGTCACAGGCCGTGTCACTGAACATGCTTATCTACACGGCCATTGCACATGGCCGTGACACAACCCACAGCACCCGCCAAACAACCCGAGAAGGACACGGCCTGGGGACACGCCCGTGTCCCAAGCCGTGTCACCCCTACACGACACTCGTCGAGCGAATTTCGTCGAGCGAAGTTCGTCTACCGTGGGACACGCCATGTGACACGCCCGTGTCACAGGCCGTGTACCCCTTCTCTCGACACTCGACACTCGTCGAGTGAATTTTGTCGAGCAAAGTTCGTCGAGAGCGGGACACGCCCTGTGACACGCCCGTGTCACAGGGCGTGTACCCCTTCTCTCGACACTCGACACTCGTCGAGTGAACTCTGTCACCGAAATTCGTCGAACACCCGGGACATGCCCTGTGACATGCCCATGTCACAGGTCGTGTACCCCGACACACCCTGGGACACGGCCGTGTCCCAGGCCGTGTCACCCAAATGCGCTCCAGGTCCCCATGCTACAAGAAACAGCAGCCATAATTTTGGCACCTGAGGGGGTAAAAACCAGCAAATGCTTTTATCGATTAACTCCGAAATGCCATACAAATGCCATACAATCAACCCGTTTTGAGCAACACGACTCAGGCTTGAGAAAGTGCATGCATTCCCTAAGAGGCCCCACCGAGTCCCCAAAAATAGGCTCCGGCTTGCTGGGGAATTGTAACGCCCCCGGTTTTTCTGTGCTTCGTTTGATCTTTGGCTGGCGTTACGATGGCGTATTTCCGGCTTTTTGCCGTTATAGAGCGTGGTCTTAGCTCTTAGGGTTCCCTGTGTGGCTTGTTTGTAGCCTGTTAGCAAGATTCCCCAGCTAGCCGGAGTCCGTTTGATGACTCGGTTGGGCCTCTTAGGGAATGCTTGTGTTTTGGCTTCGGGAGATGTTATCCCGGGTTTTGTTCGTTGAATGCTAATTTCGACTTCGTAGTTGCGTTCGTAGCGTGGGTTTTTCGCTGTGGCGTAAATTTCGTCTTTTTTCGAGAAGTTTCGGGTTTCGGGTTGTTTTGTTATTGGGTGTAAATAGTAATTATTATGTATTGTTGTTTATTATTATTACTGCGGATATATATAGTCTTGGGTCAGATTAGGGCTGGGTTCCTTTTTGGTTCTTTTCCTGTTTCTCTGTTTGGAGGAAGTCGTCGCCTGTGCGAGAGGAGAGGAAGAGCTCTGCCGGACTACCCTAGCCTTCGGACGCCGTTTTCCTGGAGTTTTGCGGTCGGATCTTGGTTTCGAGAGTGGATCTGGACTGCCCTCGCCTGGATCTGCGTTTTTCTGCTCCTCAGCTGGTGCTTTGCGGCTAGATCCGAGAATGGGGGTTGCCGCCGGCCAGGCTTTTCTGGTATTAAGGCAAGCGATGTACCCTCATCCTTGCCTTGTTGATCTTTGCCTTCTTTTGGTTTAATCTTTTATCTCTTTTGTTTAGATCTGAGGTGTAAGCTAGGGCTTGTTCCCGATCATGCCGTGGTTAGTATAGGAAAGTCCAGTAAATCTCAGTTTTCCTGAGGGATTTCGTCTATTAGGGACAGATTTGGTTCGGTCTAGGTCGAGTAGTTACCATTGCCGATGGAGGTCGTCTCGAGAGAGAAGAGAATTTTCCCCGTTCCCGTTTTTGGTCGTTTGCTGGATCTGGCTCCTGTAGCCAATTGGGGTGTCGACACTGTTGTGTCGACACCGGCCAATCTTGGGGTGTCGACACTGTCGTGTCGACACCGGCCAGTCTTGGTGTCGACACTTGGTGTCGACACCGGCCAGTCGTGGTGTCGACACTTGGTGTCGACACCAGCAGTGGCAGTGTCGACACCATGTGTCGACACCGGCTGCAGTGGTGTCGACACTTGGTGTCGACACCAGCAGTGGCAGTGTCGACACCATGTGTCGACACCGGCTGCAGTGGTGTCGACACTTGGTGTCGACACCAGCAGTGGCAGTGTCGACACCATGTGTAGACACCGGCTGCAGTGGTGTCAACACTTGGTGTCGACACCCGCCGCGGCAGTGTCGACACCTTGTGTCGACACTGGCCTCTGTAGTGTCGACACTTGGTGTCGACACCAGCCGTGGTTGTGTCAACACTTTGTGTCGACGTCGGCTTGCCGAGGTGTCGACACATCGTGTCGACACCGGTGCTGCGCTTGGTTTGGGGTCAGGTAGACTCGGGGTTGGTTCGGGTTAGGCGTGCAAGGCCGCGTCGGTTGGACCCGACGTTTTGTCTTGGGTTCGTGTGTTTCTTAGGATTGTTAGATTGACTTTTTCCCTAGGGGGGGTGCTTTGGGTGTTCGGCTATTTTTCTGCATGCCGACTCTTGGGTCGTGGCAGGTGGTGGAGTTTTGGTGGCCTCTAGAGGGGTGGTTTTATGTGGAGAGCTGTGGCCACCGCCTTTTGCCCCGGTTTGGGTTGGTGTGTGTGGGACCCTAAAGCTGCCACTGTTTGACCCCTTAGCCCTTTTTGGGTCTGATCCTAGTTATGTAATCAGACCCATGTTTGACCACTGCCACTTACCCACGTGTTAGGACTATTAGTCCTTTTCCTGTTTATGCTTCCTTTCTTTTGGCATATGTATATGTCTTGGTGCTGTTGCAGGCTCTCTCTTGGTAAGGTCCTTTTGGTTTTATTGCTCGCACTTGGTGTGCTCTGCGGTGTTTTATACTGTACTCTTTGCCTTCTGTCATTCACTTTTTCTTTTGCTTATAGCAGTTTGTTGCCGGGTTGGTACCCCTTCATCTTATTGCTCATTAACCTATTGCTCTATTTACTTTTGATTGTTTCCTTGCTGAGGTGTTCTTTTCTTGAATGCCTTAGGTCCAGGTTGTAGCCAGTTCACCGGCTAGTTCTTTGGAGGGGCTTGTTGGTGGCCTCTAGGGTAGCTGAGATTGCTGATCCCCGTTTGTTGTGAGGTAGTTCTTTACTCTTCTGTATAGACATACATACTCACCAGTGGGTTTGTGTCAGGTTGTTGGCGCCCACTGGTGGCTTTTTGTGACGCCGAATATGAATTTAAACTGCTGTTTTTGCCTATTTGAGGTTGGTTACTTGCTTCTGGGAAGGATTTATGCTAGGCTGCATGTTAGATATTTTAAAATCTAAAAGTATTATTATATGTACCCCATGCATAACATGTTTTCAAATCGAAGACACTACTTCTCCTCAACGCAAAACACTATTTTTCATACCTATTATATTCACCTTAGAGTCATCCGCATATAAGTCGTCCCCCGGGGACGCTTATGCTCGCTTAGGGTGTCAATTTAATTGAACCAAAGTACTTTTCTGCTGCGTATAAAAATAGTTTTAACTGTGGACTAGCTGATCCACCGAGCCGAGGGATACGGCCATTCAACAAAGCTGATTTTCTTTCATACTTATTTAACAATTTTCCTTAAATTCTATCGTCTGGAGTTTTGCCTGAGCGTGTGCAGTTATCCCCTGCACGACGTGGCATCACGGCGCGTGTTTTCTCTTACTCTGATACGTTTTTACCGTTGAGAAAATGCGGGTTGTAACAGTTGGTATCAGAGGGAGGTTGCTTGACAAATGGTTGGGCAACCTTTCCCTTGTCTGCATTAGTGTTTAGCATCATACCATCCACACACCGATATGTCATCAGCACGTCTTGTCCGAAGCACGAACACTACACTCATGAGCATAAAGAAGTATACAGGGCATATTATGTAGTATGGGATGCATAATATGTGTTTGTATATGGATCCACCATAGGAGGCAACATGTGAGGGTTATGTAGTATGGGATGCATAACCTCACCACATGAATGCGGCTAGCACGTTTTCCTTTTCGTTACATGGGAATGTTATGTAGTATGGGATGCATAACATTTTCATGTGTACGCCGCCCATGGCATGCACTAAGGCTTTTTTAGAATGCATAGCACATCATGCATAGCATAACATTTCATAAGCACAACGTGCCAAGCTAAAGATTTGCAAGATGACATATGTACACACATGGTTTTGAGTCAAAAAGAATACAAATGCATGCATTCATGGTTTAGGCACATGAGTCAGTATGATGGTGGTGAACCATCTTAGGATAAGCATAACATCATCATGGTAAAAACAACTCCCAGAGCAAGTTTTTGCAGTTGAAGTTCATATTTAAGTGTGTTTGTCCGTACCGGGTAGTTTCGTTCTAGTTGATGGGCTAGGATTTGTCTAAAGCTTGTGCGATTTTAGGATGGCGAGATGTCCTGCGACGAGATCGACCCCGCAATCCGAGGGTGAGACGTCAGGAGCGCAGAGCGATGCGTTGGTAGAAAGCTTGCGGCATAGTAATGAGGAGTTATCGAGGCAGGTAGTGGCTATGCAGGCTCAGATTCAGTCCCTTGTAGCAGTTGTGGCGGGACAGCCCCCGAGAGCTCAGAACCCCGCAGAGGGGGTAGCTGTCCCTTCCCCTCCTGCTCCTCCCGTGCCTTTGGTTGTAGTGCCTCTGGAGATGGCGTTCAAATCCCAGTTTCAGCGGCTGAGACCCCCTACCTATGATGGGCAGGCGGATTTCATGATTTTGGATGATTGGCTAATTTCCATTGAGGAAATGTTCTCGTACTCAGGGATTTCGGATGATCAGAGAGTGATGCTCGCTGCCTACCAGCTCAAGGGCTTAGCAAAGAATTGGTGGCTGAGAGAGAAAGAGAGCTTAGTGGCAGGTTGCACTTGGGAGTCTTTTAAGGTGCTGTTGTTAAGTAAGTTTCTGCCTTCAGTCGAACGGGACCGGCTAATGAATGACTTTCTTCACTTAAAGCAGAGGAAACTCACGGTTAGTGAGTATGAGATCGAGTTTAGTAAGTTGAGTCGGTTTGCTCCGGGTCTGGTGAGTGTTGAGTCAGACCGAGTTAAGCGATTTCTGGGTGGACTAAGAAGCGACATACAGCAGTTAGCGATTGCCTATGGAGCAGTCAGTTACGCCAGTGCGGTTGAAGCTGCTTTGAGAGTTGAGGCCATTGAGAATGCCATGAATAGAGGCCAGCAGTTAAGGAAAGATAAGCGGAAGTCCGGTGGAGGGAAGAGCCCTCAGGAACCTGATGCTGTCGCAAGAAAGAAGGTCAAAGAGATTTGTAGCTTTTGTGGCCGGCCAGGCCACCCCTTTGAGAAGTGTTTCAAAAGGTTAGGAGTGCAGAAGAAGGAACAGGTGCATGCGATTCAGGGTACGTCCAGGGGAGACTTTTTGTGTGCCTTGTGTGGAAGGAAGGGGCATGAGGCTGCCCGTTGTTGGTTAAAAGATAAGGTCTGTTTTCAGTGCGGCCAGAAGGGTCATCTCAAGACAAGGTGCCCCAAGACCCAGCCTATTCTGCAGCCAGTTCCCCTCCAGGCCTTACCACCGCCTCAGCAAGTGGATAAAGGAAAAGGAAAGTTGAATGTGCTCTCGACAGACGAAGCGCAGACCTCGACCCAGGTTATCTCAGGTTTGACTCCTCCCCAGTCGTTTCGTTACGTTCTCTTTTCGGGTGTAGTTTTCGTTTTAGCGCTTGTTGCCTTAGATGCGTGTGCAATACGTAGGGCGATTTAAGGTAAAGAACCGCTGGGCGCGCGTTCTCTTCGATTCTGGCGCTACCCACTCGTTTGTGGCTAGAGCCTTTGTGGAGCGGTTCAGTCTGGGCTTAGATCATGTTGGTGGTGCCTTCTGCGTTAAGTTCCCCTCCGGTGACTCTGTGGTTACGGACCTGGGTATCCTTGATTGTCCGATTTTGTTGGGAGATTTTCTAGCCAAGGCAGATTTGAAGGTGATTGACCTGGAGGACTTTGACGTTATTTTGGGCATGGACTGGTTGTCAAGGTACGATGCTGTGATCCAGTGCAAGGGTAAGCGCTTGGACTTCGTCAAAGACAACGGTCAGCCAGGGAGCGTTTTTGGGTATTCTCTCCAGGAGTCTCCAATCATTTCTGTGGTGCGTGCTCGAAAGTTGCTTGTTTCTGGCTGTTTTGCCTGTGTGGTTTCTCTGGTAGGGTCGATTGTTAGTGTGCCCCGTTTGGAAGAGATTCCTGTGGTGCGTGACTTTTCTGATGTGTTTCCCGACGATCTTCCCGGCCTTCCACCCGATCGAGATGTTGAGTTTGCAATAGATTTGGAGCCAGGTACGCGTCCTATCGTTAAGGCGTCGTACCGGATGGCCCCGCGAGAGCTGGAAGAGTTGCGAATTCAGCTGGATGAGTTGTTGGCAAAAGGCTTTATAAGGCCAAGTTCTTCGCCTTGGGGTGCTCCAGTGCTGTTCGTTAAAAAGAAGGATGGGTCGATGAGGTTATGCATCGACTATAGAGCGCTGAACAAGGTTACTATCAAGAACAGGTACCCGTTGCCGCGAATCGACGATTTGTTTGACCAACTGCGTGGTAGTGCCGTGTTTTCCAAGATAGATCTTCGTTCGGGCTATCACCAGTTGAGGATTCGAGAGTCAGATGTTCCGCGGACGGCGTTCCGTTCTCGTCATGGGCATTTTGAGTTTTTGGTTATGTCATTCGGTTTGACTAATGCGCCCTCAGCTTTTATGGATTTGATGAACAGAGTTTTCAAGGACTTTCTAGATAAGTTCGTGATTGTCTTTATAGACGATGTTTTGGTGTATTCTAAGGATGCAGAGGAGCATGATCGACATTTGCGGCTGGTCTTGGCCACTCTGAGAGACCATAAGCTATACGCCAAGCTGAGCAAATGTGAATTTTGGTTGCCTCAAGTTTCTTTTCTAGGTCACGTGATTAATAAGGAGGGAATATCGGTGGACCCAGAAAAGATCGCTGCTGTTATGGAATGGGCGAGACCAGTTACCCCCAAAGAGATCAGAAGCTTCTTGGGTTTGGCTGGTTATTATAGAAGATTTGTAGAAGGTTTCTCTACCTTGTCCGCGCCGTTGACCAAGTTGACGCAGAAGAATATAGCCTTTATATGGAATGACAAGTGTGAGGAGGCTTTTGAGGAACTAAAAAGAAGGCTGTGTTCGGCTCCAATTTTGTCTTTGCCTACGGAGGGCAGTGAGTATGATATATATGTGGATGGGTCGCATGTCGGTCTGGGCTGCGTTTTGATGTAGGGCGGGAAGGTGATTGCGTATGGGTCGAGGCAGTTAAAGACTCACGAGAGGAACTACCCTACGCATGAACTGGAGTTTGCAGCTGTGATCTATGCGTTGAAATTGTGGAGGCATTTGTTATATGGCGCGCAGTGCAAGATTTTCACGGATCATAAGAGTCTGAAGTATATCTTCACTCAGAAAGAATTGAATCTGCTCCAGCGGCGGTGGTTGGAATACGTGGCCGACTATGATGTTGAAATTCAGTATCACCCAGGCAAGGCAAATGTGGTGGCTGATGCCCTGAGTCGGAAGTCAGGTAAGATCTTTAATCTTTCCGTCGAGCGTCTAGTGGAGGAGTTTCTATTAATGGATATTTCTGTGGGAAGCTGTGATTTGTAGAGTAGCATGGCAGTAGCAGAACCTTCGTGGATTACGCTTACGAGACTGCATCAGAAGGACGATCCCGATATTCTGCATTTGCATCTTCGAGCTGAGAAGGGTGAATTACCAGATTTCTCTATAGATGATGCGGGTACCTTGAAGTACCGTGGCAGGTTTTGCGTCCCCGCAGTTGGAGATATCCGGAGTATGGTGTGCAGAGACGCCCACGGATCTAGTGTTGCTTACCATCCAGGGTCTACCAAGATGTATCATGATTTAAAACAAATTGACTGGTGGTACGGGATGAAGAAGGACATACCAGATTTGTTTCAGAGTGTTTCACTTGCAGGCGTGTGAAAGCCGACCATGGGAGGCCTGGTGGCAAGCTGACTCCCTTGGAGATTCCGATGTGGAAGTGGGAGAGTATCTCGATGGATTTCATTACCGGCTTACCGAATCGCCTAAGGGGCATGATTCAGTTTGGGTAATTGTAGACAGATTGACGAAGAGCGCTCATTTTGTGCCATTTAAGATCGATTATCCAATGAGGAAGATAGCCGAGCTGTATATGGAAGAGGTTGTCAGATTGCATGGTGTACCCGTAAGTATCGTATCAGATCGAGACTCCAGGTTCACGTCTCGTTTTTGGAAGAGCCTTCAAGAAGGGTTGGGTACAGATTTGAGATATTCCACGGCTTATCATCCGCAGACCAATGGTCAGACGGAGCGAGTGAACCAGATTGTGGAGGATATGATCCGATGCTATATTCTGGACCACGGAGGAGCGTGGGACGAGCGCTTGCGGCTTATGGAATTTGCATACAACAACAGTTATCAAGAAAGCTTGCAAATGGCTCCTTTTGAAGCTTTGTATGGGAGGCGCTGCAGGACTCCCTTGTTTTGGGCTGAGCTTGGCGAGGGACCTTTGTTGGGTCCAGAAGCGCTTGAGGAGATGGAGACCGCTGTGAAGCTTATTCGGGAAAAGCTTCGGATAGCCCAGGAAAGATATGAGAAGAACGCCAATCGGCGTAGATCGGACTTGGAATTTGCTGTGGGGGACTCGGTGTTCTTAAAGGTCTCCCCGTTGATTGGAGTCAAACGGTTTGGCAAGAATAGGAAGTTGGACCCGAGGTACGTGGGGCCGTTTCCGATTGTTGAGCGGATTGGGGTATCAGCCTACAGGCTGGCTTTGCCCGCAAATTTCCCTGGCGTACATAATGTCTTTCACGTCAGTCAGCTGCGAAAATGTGTGATGAATGGCAGGCAGGTTTTGGATTCTGTGCCTCAGTTGGAGCCGAATCTTTCTTATGTGGAGGTGCCTGTTCGTATTTTGGATTCTCAAGTTCGGGCGTTGCGGAAGAAGACTATTCCGATGGTTAAAGTTTTATGGAGAAATCAAGATGTGGAAAGCGCGACTTGCGAGTTGGAGTCGGCTATGAGGAAGGCTCACCCTCATCTGTTTCCATGATCTTGTGCTTGGTATGTTCTATGTTGTTGTTTATTTAGCCCTTTCCCGGCTTTTTCTCTCTCCTTCTTTATAGGAGTGTTGCGAGTAAAGTTTCGAGGCGAAACTTTCTTTTAGGGGGGAGTGGCTGTAACGCCCCCGGTTTTTCTGTGCTTCGTTTGATCTTTGGCTGGAGTTACGATGGCGTATTTCCGGCTTTTTGCCGTTGTAGAGCGTGGTCTTAGCTCTTAGGATTCCCTGTGTGGCTTGTTTGTAGCCTGTTAGCAAGATTCCCCAGCTAGCTGGAGTCCGTTTGATGACTCGGTTGGGCCTCTTAGGGAATGCTTGTGTTTTGGCTTCAGGAGATGTTATCCCGGGTTTTGTTCGTCGAATGCTAATTTCGACTTCGTAGTTGCGTTCGTAGCGTGGGTTTTTAGCTGCGGCGTAAATTTCGTCTTTTTCCGAGAAGTTTCGGGTTTCGGGTTGTTTTGTTATTGGGTGTAAATAGTAATTATTATGTATTGTTGTTTATTATTATTACTGCGGATATATATAGTCTTGGGTCAGATTAGGGCTGGGTTCCTTTTTGGTTCTTTTCCTGTTTCTCTGTTTGGAGGAAGTCGTCGCCTGTGCGAGAGGAGAGGAAGAGCTCTGCCGGACTACCCTAGCCTTCGGACGCCGTTTTCCTGGAGTTTTGCGGTCGGATCTTGGTTTCGAGAGTGGATCTGGACTGCCCTCGCCTGGATCTGCGTTTTTTCTGCTCCTCAGCTGGTGCTTTGCGGCTAGATCCGAGAATGGGGGTTGCCGCCGGCCAGGCTTTTCTGGTATTAAGGCAAGCGATGTACCCTCATCCTTGCCTTGTTGATCTTTGCCTTCTTTTGGTTTAATCTTTTATCTCTTTTGTTTAGATCTGAGGTGTAAGCTAGGGCTTGTTCCCGATCATGCCGTGGTTAGTATAGGAAAGTCCAGTAAATCTCAGTTTTCCTGAGGGATTTCGTCTATTAGGGACAGATTTGGTTCGGTCTAGGTCGAGTAGTTACCATTGCCGATGGAGGTCGTCTCGAGAGAGAAGAGAATTTTCCCCGTTCCCGTTTTTGGTCGTTTGCTGGATCTGGCTCCTGTAGCCAATTGGGGTGTCGACACTGTTGTGTCGACACCGACCAGTCTTGGGGTGTCGACACTGTCGTGTCGACACCGGCCAGTCTTGGTGTCGACACTTGGTGTCGACACCGGCCAGTCGTGGTGTCGACACTTGGTGTCGACACCAGCAGTGGCAGTGTCGACACCATGTGTCGACACCGGCTGTAGTGGTGTCGACACTTGGTGTCGACACCAGCAGTGGCAGTGTCGACACCATGTGTCGACACCGGCTGCAGTGGTGTCGACACTTGGTGTCGACACCAGCAGTGGCAGTGTCGACACCATGTGTCAACACCGGCTGCAGTGGTGTCGACACTTGGTGTCGACACCCGCCGCGGCAGTGTCGACACCTTGTGTCGACACTAGCCTCTGTAGTGTCGACACTTGGTGTCGACACCAGCCGTGGTTGTGTCGACACCTTGTGTCGACGCCGGCTTGTCGAGGTGTCGACACATCGTGTCGACACCGGTGCTGCGCTTGGTTTGGGGTCAGGTAGACTCGGGGTTGGTTCGGGTTAGGCGTGCAAGGCCGCGTCGGTTGGACCCGACGTTTTGTCTTGGGTTCGTGTGTTTCTTAGGATTGTTAGATTGACTTTTTCCCTAGGGGGGGGGTGCTTTGGGTGTTCGGCTATTGTTCTGCATGCCGACTCTTGGGTCGTGGCAGGTGGTGGAGTTTTGGTGGCCTCTAGAGGGGTGGTTTTATGTGGAGAGCTGTGTCCACCGCCTTTTGCCCCAGTTTGGGTTGGTGTGTGTGGGACCCTAAAGCTGCCACTGTTTGACCCCTTAGCCCTTTTTGGGTCTGATCCTAGTTTGTAATCAGACCCATGTTTGACCACTGCCACTTACCCACGTGTTAGGACTGTTAGTCCTTTTCCTGTTTTTGCTTCCTTTCTTTTGGCATATGTATATGTCTTGGTGCTGTTGCAGGCTCTCTCTTGGTAAGGTCCTTTTGGTTTTATTGCTCGCACTTGGTGTGCTCTGCGGTATTTTATACTGTACTCTTTGCCTTCTGTCATTCACTTTTTCTTTTGCTTATAGCAGTTTGTTGCCGGGTTGGTACCCCTTCATCTTATTGCTCATTAACCTATTGCTCTATTTACTTTTGATTGTTTCCTTGCTGAGGTGTTCTTTTCTTGAATGCCTCAGGTCCAGGTTGTAGCCAGTTCAGCGGCTAGTTCTTTGGAGGGGCTTGTTGGTGGCCTCTAGGGTAGCTGAGATTGCTGATCCCCGTTTGTTGTGAGGTAGTTCTTTACTCTTCTGTATAGACATACATACTCGCCAATGGGTTTGTGTCAGGTTGTTGGCGCCCACTGGTGGCTTTTTGTGACGCCGAATATGAATTTAAACTGCTGTTTTTGCCTATTTGAGGTTGGTTACTTGCTTCTGGGAAGGATTTATGCTAGGCTGCATGTTAGATATTTTAAAATCTAAAAGTATTATTATATTTACCCCATGCATAACATGTTTTCAAATCGAAGACACTACTTCTCCTCAACATAAAACACTATTTTTCATACCTATTATATTCACCTTAGAGTCATGCTCATATAAGTCGTCCCTCGGGGACGCTTATGCTCGCTTAGGGTGTCAATTTAATTGAACCAAAGTACTTTTCTGCTGCGTATAAATATAGTTTTAACTGTGGACTAGCTGATCCACCGAGCCGAGGGATACGGCCATTCAACAAAGCTGATTTTCTTTCATACTTAATTAACAATTTTCCTTAAATTCTATCGTCTGGAGTTTTGCCTGAGCGTGTGCAGTTATCCCCTGCACGACGTGGCATCACGGCGTGTGTTTTCTCTTACTCTGATACGTTTTTACCGTTGAGAAAATGCAGGTTGTGACAGGAATCGTGCAACTAGGCTACCAAAACAGCCACTTGAAAGCTCGCGTGAAAACCATGCTCAAACAACGGTCAGAGCCAACGCAATGGCCATCAAGCGTATGCAATCATTCAACGAAAAAATCCGGGGCGTTACAGTCACTCCCCCTAACAAAAAGTTTCGCCTCGAAACTTTTCAATACTTCTTATATAAATTAAAAAGGAATCACACAAAAACATCAAGTCACATACCAGCTTCATTTATGGGAATAAATGAGGGTGAGCCGCCCTCATCGTTGACTCAAGCTCCCACGTTGTGCTTTCCACATTCTGATTTTTCCATAGCACCTTGACCACAGGAATCTTCTTTTTCCGCAACACGTGCTCTTGGGAGTCCAAAATACGTATGGGCATCTCTACATAAGAAAGGTTCGGCGCCAACTGCGGCACAAAGTCCAAAACTTGCTTGTCATTCCGCACATACTTTCGAAGTTCGCTAACATGAAACACGTCGTGAACACCAGGAAAGTTCACGGGCAACTCGACTTTGTACGCGGATGCACCAACCCGCGCAAGAATCTTGAAGGGACCCACAAATCTTGGGTCTAATTTACGCTCTTTTCCAAACCTCTTAATTCAAACCATTGGGGAGACTTTCAGGAAGACGAAATCCCCCACAACAAACTCTAACTCCAACCACCGCCGGTTGGCGTACTTTTCATATCGCTCTTGGGCGATCCGGAGCTTCTCCCGAATAAGTCGTACAACAACTTCCATGTCCTCGAGCGCCTCTGGGCCCAACAAAGGCCGCTCGCCAACCTCAGCCCAAAATAGGGGAGTCCGACATCGTCGCCCATATAAAGCTTCGAACGAAGCCATTTGCAAGCTTTCTTGATAGCTGTTATTATATGCGAATTCCATAAGGCGCAAACATTCATCCCATGCTCCGCCATACTAAAGAATGTAGCATCGAATCATATCTTCCACGATTTGGTTTACTCGTTCCGTTTGGCCATTCGTCTGAGGGTGGTAAGCTGTGGAATACCTCAAATCTATTCCCAAACCCTCTTGTAGACTCTTCCAGAAACGAGAAGTAAATCGGGAATCCCGGTCTGAAATGATATTGACTGCCACACCATGCAGTCAGATGATCTCGTTCAAATGTAGCTCCGCTATTGTCTTCATCGGGTAGTTGATCTTAAATGGTATGAAGTGAGCACACTTGGTCAACCTATCCACGATCACCCATACGGAGTCATGTCCTCGTGGAGATCTTGGTAAGCCTGTAATAAAATCCATTGAAATGCTTTCCCACTTCTATGTTGAAATCTCTAAGGGCGTCAACTTTCCACCAGGCCTCTCATGATCAGCTTTCACCCGCTTGCAGGTATGACATTCAGATACAAATTACGCTATATCTCTTTTCATTCCATACCACCAGACAATTTGTTTCAAATCACGGTACATTTTAGTTGAGCCTGGATGGTAGGCCATACTTGAGCCATGTGCTTCCCTACACACCATATCGCGAATGTCTCCAACTGCGGGGATACAAAATCGACCGCGATATTTTAACGTGCCTGCGCCATCAATAGCAAACTCTGGTAATTCACCTTTTTCAGTCCGAAGAAATAAATGTAAAAGATCAGGATCCTCCTTTTGATGTTGTCTTGCAAGAACCATCCATGAAGGTTCTTCTACTGCCGAATGACTTTGCGGTTCATATCTTCCCACGGAAATATCCATCAATAGAAATTCCTCCACTAGACGGTCGGCTGAAAGATTAAATAATTTACCTGTCTTCCGACTCAAAGCATCGGCCACAACATTAGCTTTCCCGGGATGATACTGAATCTCCACATCATAATCAGCTACATATTCAAGCCATCGCCATTGGCGCAGATTAAGTTCCTTTTGCGTGAAGACGTACTTCAAACTTTTATGATCCGTAAAGATTTTACACTGCGCGTCGTAAAGTAAGTGTCTCCACAACTTCAATTCAAATATCACCGCTGCGAACTCCAAATCATGCTTCGAGTAGTTCTTTTCATGACTTTTCAACTGCCGAGACCCATACGCAATCACCTTTTTGTCTTGCATTAAAACACATCCAAGTCCAACGTGCGATGCGATGCATCCACAAAAACCTCATAATCTATCCCTTCTGTTGGTAATATCAACACAGGAACGGTATATAATATGTTCTTGAGTTCAAGGAATGATGCCTCACACTTGTCATTCCACTCAAACGCCACATTATTCTGGGTTAAGCGAGTCAAAGGTGCAGCTAACGTAGCAAAACCTTCTACAAACCTGCGATAATAGCCGGCCAATCCTAAGAAGCTCCGAATCTCCTTGGGGGTCTCCTATCTCCTCCATTCCATGACTGCAGCAATCTTTTTGGGATCCACTGAAATTCCCTGTTGATTAATAACATGACCCAGAAACGCAACCTAAGGCAACCAAAACTCGCATTTGCTTAGCTTGGCGAACAACTTTTGGTCTCGCAAAGTGGCCAATACCAATCGCAGATGCTATTCATGCTCCTCAGCACTGCGGGAGTAGACAAGAACGTCGTCAATAAAAACCACCACAATCATATCCAAGTAGTCCTTGAACACCCGGTTCATCATATCCATGAAGGCTGATGGTGCGTTGGTCAAACCAAACGACATCACAAGAATTTCAAAATGGCCATGTCTCGATCGAAATGCAGTCCGCAGAATATCAGACTCCCGAACCTTTAGCTGATGATAGCCTGAGCGGAGATCAATCTTCGAAAATACTGAACGGCCACGTAGTTGATCAAACAAATCATCAATTCTTGGCAGTGGGTACTTGTTCTTAATCGTCACCTTGTTCAATTCCCGGTAATCGATGCAAAGCCGCATCGACCCATCTTTCTTCTTCACAAATAACACCGGTGCACCCCAAGGTGATGAACTTGGCCTGATAAACCCCTTTGCTAATAAGTCATCGAGCTGGGTACGCAACTCTGCTAGCTCACGCGGTGCCATTCTGTACGGCGCTTTCGCAAAAGGTCGCGTACCCGGCTCCAAATCAATGACAAACTCGACATCACGATCAGGTGGAAGACTAGGAAGATCAGAAGGAAAAACATTTGGAAATTCACGCACAACAGGAATCTCCTCCAAATGCGGCAAAACAGCACTAGTCCCCACAACTGAGACTAGACAAGAAAAACAGTCGGAAACAAACAACGTCCGAACACATACCGCCAAAATCCCTGGAGAATCCTGGCATGAATCGCCATAAACACTTCCCGGCTGACCATTGTCCTTGATAAAATCCAAGGGCTTTCCTTTGCACTGTATGACGGCGTCATAGCGGGATAACCAGTCCATGACCAAGATAACGTCAAAATCTTCCAAATCGATCACCTTCAAATCAGCCTTCGCTAAGAAATCCCCCAACAAAATGGGACAATCAAGAAGACCCCAGTCTGCAACCACAGAAGCACCGGAAGGAAACCTCACCAAAAAGGCATTCCCCACTCGATCTGGTGTCAAATGATACCGATTCAGAAAGGTTCGAGCCACAAATGAATGGGTCGCGCCAGAATCGATGAGAACACGCGCCCAACGGTTCTTTACCATAAAGTTTCCTATAAGGGTACATATGTAGCTAAGAACTACACGTAAGAGTCATAAACAAAACGTGAACCAGAGGAATGAGTCGAACCTGAGATAACCTGAGGTGACATCTGAGCTTCCTCTGAAGTGATCACATTTAACTTCCCCTTTCCTTTGTCCAAACGCGGAGGCTGAGGCAAAGCCTGGAGTGGCATTGGCTGCAACACGGGATGGTTTTGTGGGCAGCTTGCCTTGAGATGTCCCTGTTTGCCACACTGAAAGCACACCTTATCTTTGACCCAGCTGCGGCCCACATCATGACCTCTTCCCCCACAACTTGTACACTCCAATTCTCTGGATGGCGCACCCTGAATGGTGTGCACCTGCTCCTTCTTCTGCATTCCCAATCGCTTGAAACATCTCTCAAACGGGTGACCTGACCGGCCACAGAAGCTACATGTCTCCTTAATCTTCTTTCTCCCAGCAGCTTCTTGGGAGCTTTTCCCTTCCACTAGCTTTCTCTTGTCTTTTCTCATCAACTGCCCTCTTTGTTTTGCAGTTTCTATAGCTTCCACCTTCAAAGCAGCCTCAACCATACTGGTTTAACTCGTCGCTCCATAAGCGCTTGCGAACTGCTGAACATCGCTCCGGAGTGCGCCAAGAAATCACTTCACTCGGTCATCTTCCGTAGTCACCAAGCTCGGTGCGAATCGACTTAGCTTGCTAAACTCAATTTCATACTCATTAACTGTGAGTTTCCTCTGCTTTAGGTACAAAAGGTCATTCATCAGGCGGTCCCTTTCAACTGACGACAGAAACTTGCACCGTAACATTTCTTTGAAGGCTTCCCACGAACATCCCGCCACTAGGCTTTCCTTTTCTCGCAACCACCAACCTTTAGCCAACCCTTTTAGTTGATAGGCGGCAAGCATCACCTTCTGGTCCTCAGTAACGCCAGAATAGACAAACATCTCTTCCAACATGATCACCCAATCATCCAAGATCACAAAGTCTGCTTTTCCATCATATGTAGGTGGTCCAAGTCGCTGAAACTGCGAGATAAAAGTCATCGCAGGAGGAACCACAACTGGGGGTATCAACGCCATGGAAGGTGTAGAAACAGCGGGGCCTCTAACAGGCTCTTGCACTCTTGGTGCCAGCCCAGAAATCACTGATGACATAGCTTGGAGCTGGGACTACACATCCTGCACTTTCCTAGTCAAAGCATCATTACTTTGTCGTAGACTATCCATCAGGGCATTATTCTGCGCGCCCGAAGACTCGCCCTCAGATTGGGGAGTCTGCCTTGTCACTGGACGCTTCGACATCCTATAAACACGTTCACCCTCATCAAGCTCAAACCCAACAAAAACACACAACTACTATGTACAGACAATACATGTATAAATATGACCATCAACTGCTAACTTGCTCTGGGAGGTTAAGAATGATGTTATGCCTAGCCTGCGATGACTCACCGTCATACCACTAACGTTTGCCTAAACCATGAATGCATGAATTTCTTTGACCCAAAACCATGTGTGTACAGGTGTCATCATGTAAATCTTTAGCATGGCACATTGTGCTCATGCAATGTTATGTTATGCGTGTTGTGCTATGCATTCTAAAAAAAGCCTTAATGCATACCATGAGAGGTCGTACGCATCACAATGCTATGCATCCCATACTACATAACATTGTATGAAACGAATAAAAGAAAACGTGCTAGTCGCATTCATGTGGTGAGGTTATGCATCCCATACTACATAACCCTCACATGTTGCCCCTATGGTCGATCCATATACAACCACATATTATGCATCCCATACTACATAATATGCCCCTTATACTTCTGTTCATGCCATGAGTGTAGTGTTCGTGCTTCGGCCAAGACGTACTGATGGCACCTTGGTGTGTGTATCATATGATGATAATTAATAATGTTTACTCAAAGGAAAGTTTGCCCGACCAATTGTCAAGCAAACCTCGCTCTGATACCAACTGTCACAACCCGCATTTCCCCAAACGAGTACATCGTATCAGAGTAAGAGGAACTACGTGTTATGATGCCACGTCGTGCAGGGGATAACTGCACACGCTCAGGCAAAACCTCGACGCTTACTTTAGTAGTTGAAAATCATCAGTTATATGCAAGAAAACCGTTTAATTTAATGGCCGTATCCATCGGCCTTATGGATCAAAACATGTGTTTGTACGCGGCGGAAAATACTTTAGTTTACTTATGACGATCTCCTATATGCATTCTAGATTTATAATAATATAAGAACTCGTCCTTTTTACGTTGTTTGGAAAATATTTGATTAGTTGGCCAAAACATGTTATGGATATTATACAATAGTAGGTTTTTTTAGCTTTGTAAAATATCTAATGCAACCTACCATAAAACCTTCCCAAGAGCAAGTAGACATCATCTCATCAAAATGATTCATATTAGCAGTCTAGCATTCATATGTAGCAAGTAAAGAAAACCACCAATGGGCGCCAACAAGCTGACACGAACCCATTGGGGCGTATGTATGTCTGTACGACAAAGTAAAGAACTACCTCGCTAAGCAAGCTCGGCTAGCTCCCAAAGAGACTCTACCCAAGCCCTAGCCGCTCAACCGGCTGCAACCTACACCTGAGGCATTCGAGAAAGAACACCTCAGCAATCATCAAAGCTACAAAATAGAGCATTAAGTTCATAAAATATAACGAAGGGGTTTACCGACCCCGTAGCAATTTTTCATGTAAAACGAGTGAAAAGAACAGGGTGGAAAACAAGTATTAAACATTGCCAACCCAAAGTGTCAAATGCACCAAGTACGTGAAAGTATCATCAAGTCCTGCTCAACCCGCAGGTACAAAAAGGCAACCTATTTGCCTATTCCATCATCTTCATAACAAGAAACAACAATACGAGTGAAACATAAGCAGCGGTTAAGTTCGATTCCGCAAGGGTCTTTTGGTGGCGGCCCTAAAGTGGAACGCACCAATAAAAGCCAGCCCAAATTAGGGCCAAAACGGTACTCTATATCACAAAACAAAACCCGGTGGCCACCAAGGCTAAAACCACACCACCACTTATAGAATCCTGACACAAACGCTCCTGCCATGGTTCACAATTCGCCTCGCAAAACTCACCATAACCCAAGCTACACACGTTTCATTTCATCGTCCTCACTCATGACCACAAATTGCCCAAGTTATGTCAAACTTGCTAGCATTTGGGTCTCTACTTCACCATAAGCGAACCCCACAAGTACAACGCCGACTAAACACAACAAGATCTCGAATCATATGAACAAGAAAGGTAGCTAATAGAGAAATACAAGGTAAAACATGACAAAATGACATGAACAATAGGTAAGCATATAGATTGAGAAATTCTTGAAAGACAAGATTATGTATGCAACAAGGCTAACCTATTTAGACAAAAGTGAGGTGCAAAACAAGAAGAACAAGCTAGTAAAATTGAAAGGGGAAAGCTAGCTAAATTTGCACAATCAAAAAAACAAGAAAATAAGATTGGCAAGGGTGAAGAACACTGCTTGCCTGAATAGAGACGACAACGCGACGGCTGCTCCTCTCTTTCCTTCCCTTACCTTAGCTTTTCTCCCTTACTTTCTCTTTGAGAATGAAGAAGAAGGTGAAGAAAGGGATAAGTGAGGAGGAAGAGCTCTTTTTCGATCTAATATCTTCCAGAACAGAGCTGGACCATTTGATCCAGAATCAAAGAAATGAATGGCACAAAAAAACTGGAAAAATTGATTTTCGGCCCTGACACGCCCTGTGACACGCCAGTGTCACAGGTCGTGTCACTTAAGCGGTGGGCAACCGCCTCACCTTGAAACAGTACACGGCCTGTGACACGCCCGTGTCACAGGCCGTGTCATTGAACACGCCTATCTACACGGCCGTGTCACACGGCCGTGACACAGCCCACAGCACCCGCCAAATAACCCGAGAAGGACACGGCCTGGGGACACGCCCGTGTCCCAAGCCGTGTCACCCCTACTCGACACTCGTCGAGCGAATTTCATCGAGCGAAGTTCGTCGACCGCGGGACACGCCCTGTGACACGCCCGTGTCACAGGCCGTGTACCCCTTCACTCGACACTCGATACTCGTCGAGTGAATTTTGTCGAGCAAAGTTTGTCGAGAGCGGGACACGCCCTGTGATACGCCCGTGTCACAGGCCGTGTACCCCTTCTCTCGACACTTGACACTCGTCAAGTGAACTCTGTCACCGAAATTCGTCGAACACCCGGGACACGCCCTGTGATACGCCCGTGTCACAGGCCGTGTACCCCGACATGCCCTGGGACACGGTCGTGTCCCAGGCCGTGTCACCCAAATGCGCTCCAGGTCCCCCTACAACAAGAAACTGCAGCCATAATTTTGGCACCTGAGGGGGTAAAAACCAGCAAATGTCTTTTATCGACTAACTCCAAAATGCCATACAAATGTCATACAATCAACCCGTTTTGAGCAACACGACTCAGGCTCGAGAAAGTGCATGCATTCCATAAGAGGCCTCACTGATTCCCCAAAAATAGGCTCCGGCTTGCTGGGGAACCGTGCAACTAGGCTACCAAAACAGCCACTCGAAAGCCCGCGTGAAAACCATGCTCAAACAACGGTCAGAGCCAACGCAACGCCCATCAAGCGTATGCAATCATTCAACGAAAAAACCCGGCGCGTTACACCCCCACCCCTCTACCCGTGGCTCCGAGGCACCGGGCGGAAAGGAGTGAAAAGGAGGACCAAAAGCAGGGCGTAGTCAAGCAGGTGACATCTATCCTAAGGAATAAAATAATAAAGTGTGGCAGGGGTATCACAATAATTAAACATGAGAAAACAAGTATGTAACAAAAGTAAACAGCAAGGAGTAGCAAGTAAGTAAAAGCAGTAAGAAGAGTAAGTAAGAGCAACGAGAAACATAACCGTTGATTTATAGGGATTACCCCTATAAACCAAGGGGTCGTTTTGCAAGGCCTATCGTATAAAATGTCCCAAACCATTTTATACGACGGGTATCATGGGTTAAATGCAATGATTATGCTATGACATACAAGTATGCTATGGTATGCACAAGCAAGTGCAACTCACACACACGACTCTATGCTCACAGACCTTTAGTTCCCCTTTTTGGAGTTAGTTAAACTCTCAGGAGCCTCTCGTCGTGGCCAATAGAGACAGTGGGTTGGGCCTCTCCACTCCTAGACTAGTAATCACACTACCCCGTCTAGCCCCTCACGTACATTTCTGTACTATTCCTAGCAAACCAGCTAGTCTCCCCGAGTCAACGTACCGACGATGGTGTGATCGATCGTCAAATATCGAGGACCCACCACTGTATGCACATGCAACCATGATAGTTTGTATCTAATTATAGTACCGAGCCTCCAGCTCTTTAGACTACCGAGCCTCCTAGTTCACCATGTTCCCGAGCCCACGACTCCCTGGACTAATCAAGTCTCCTATTTCCAAGTCCCCGAGCATCCAGCTCCTTGGACTTCCAAATCAATACTGAGTCCATTTAACTCTACCAGTAAGCCCTTAGGCCATGGGCCTACGCTATCCTTTCTCTACCAATTCATCTCCCTATGTGTACAGGTGTGAGTGTAAGGTGAAACTATTATTAGGGTTACTCTTGCCCAAATTATTCCTAAGGTTTACGTTAGTCCAGAACTGCCCAAGGTATTCCCCGTGAAGGGCTCTCGAAGGCACTAGGAACTATGATGGGATTATGCCCAAAGTTCCCTTTCGCAAGGCACTTAATATTATTGATTTCAACTCTTGATCGGATCTCTCATTTATTTACCCAAACCAACAACCTACTAAGGATTCAACTCTTCAAATTCATTACACACTCTAGTTTAGTTTCCGCAGTTACTATATGCAGACCACCCTATACTATATGAGATGTATAAAGGAGGTACTCGGGATTGTCTTCCAAATCTCCTATAAAATTTACCAGAGGTATATCATAACAAGTTTAGTCTAAAATCAGAGAATCATAATTTTTCTAATTAATTTGATATTTATTGAATTTTCCCCAAATGTTTGGCCTTGGGCAATTTTGAACATGAACTATATGATCTACTCAAGTAATGGCCAACCAAAACTATTGATCACTAAATAACAGAGATATATTGCTAGATACTAATTTCCATAATTTTTCAGAAAATATGCGACCTATAATTAATTTATCAAAAATAATCCCTTTAAGCATATGTAAAGAAGGAAGTACCAAAATTACTCATCAGAAAATCATATAAAAATTACAGAATCTTCATATGGTTCAGAAAAGATCATTGTACAAAAATCATAATTTTAGAGGCATGCTAGACTCCAAAATAAATTATTTTATATTTTCATGGGAAACAATACTTAATGAAGCAACCCTTAGAAATAGTCTTCCACAAATCTCATAAATATTCACAGAGCTTTTACAATCTTTAAACACCACTCATCCCAAATTTCAAGTGATTTTAAAGTGATTGGATAGCCTAATACTCCAAATTAGTTTTGGTTGCCCTAAACTAGGGTTAGGGTTTTGAGGGGGTTTAAGACTTCCAAATTCCCTAAAATTTTAACCAGAGGGCTATACTAACCCTATGGTCCTCTCCACCAATTTTCAAGCCATTCCAAGGTCATTTGACCCCATGACCTTCAAACCCTAAAAATCCCCATTGAGGGACCTACCCTAGGGTTCTAGGGCTACCCTACTCTTAACCAACCCCAAATTCCATTGGAGGGTGTTACATGCCATATAAAGTCAGTGGCCAAATTATCAGCCTCTGTTGAGGTGATTTGACCACTCAAAACCCAAAGGGGGTGTTTTGACCTAATTAACCCTATAAGGGTCAACTTAGGGTTGGATAAAACCTAATCAAAACATCTCCAAAGGAGATGAAATTTTTACCCGAGCCCTAACATTCTCTCTAAGATCACCGACCCAAATTTGGGGGGATTTTGAGGTGTTTATGATACCTAATTAATTTATAATTGGTTTATTAAATTTTCACAAACTATAGAAAATTTTTTTCCAAATATTCTTATTTTTGGAAAATCTAAGGGGAAGCCTATGAGGAGCCTATATTCAAAATTTCAAAGCAGTTGGATGAGTGGTTTGGTGTGGGCACTAATTCTAATGTCTGGTCATGCCTATGTATAGGTTGCACCAAAACGAGTGTTGTGGTCGTACTAGGATTCCACTTTTATAGTAGAGGCATCTTAGTATTTTTAATAATTAAAAATATCTACTGCTAATAATCTCCCGAAAAATCAATAACATTAATATCATTTGAATCGCCTTGATCAAAACGGATGGCATCCGTTCATCCTCAACCTTCAGCCAAGGGCCAAGATTGGCCCGACCTAGAGCCTCTTCCAGCCGAATTTCCGGCCACCCCGACCACCTCCCTGGCCGGCCACCACCACCACCTCCGTTGAGGTGGTGGCTAGTGTTTGGCGGCGACCATGCCGCCGGAGGCGGCGGTTTCCGGCGAACTCAACACCACCATTTTCCATGAAAATCTAAAATTACAAGCTCCCAATCAGGCTCAATTGAGCCCGATTTCTCAACCTAAACAAGTCTAGATCTAGCACACATAGAGAGGAGAAGGATTGGACCTTGTCGGCGGCCTGAAGTCGGGAAGATCGCCGGGAAGCCATTTCTGAAAGTTGCGTCGCTCGGCTTCTGCAACTGCAAGATGTGGAGGCTCGGTTTCTTCGGGTAAGGATTGGGAAAGCCTCCTTTAAACTCACTGGTGGTGTTTAAAGCCTCAGATTGGGTGAGGAGGGGCTGGAGCATTAATGTCCTTCAAAGCCATTAAATGGCTTGGCTCGGCCATGGAGGAGGGGGGTTGAATCGGGTCTGATGGCCAGGGAAAATGGCTGGAAACTTCTCCCCTTCCCTGGGGAATTGAATTCAGCCACTAAATGTGGCCTTTGGCCTCCCCTCGAACCGTTTCCTTCCCTTTTCTTCCTCATTTCTCTCTCCTTCATTATCACGGAAATGGAGCTTACTGTGACGCACGGTACACGCCCGTGTCGGCCAAGACACGCCCGTGTCGGCCAATACATGCCCGTGACGAATGGCATGTAACCCACTCGACACCCAGTCGAGAGAAAATCATCGACGACACAGCGGGACATGCCCTGTGACACGCCCGTGTCACAGGCTGTGTGCCCCATACTCGACGATCGACGCTCGATGATCGACGAACGGCACTCGACGATCGACGATCGACGATCACCTTTCGGCACAGCGAGACATGCCCTGTGACATGCTCGTATCATAGGCCGTGTACCCCATGCTCGACGATTGACACTCTACGGTCGACGATCGGCACTCGACGATCGACGATCGACGATCGACGATCGACGATCGACGTTTGACGATCGACACTCACATTTCGACATAGCGGGGCACGCCCTGTGATACACCCATGTCACAGGCTGTGTACCCTAAGCTCGACGATCGACACTCGATGATCTACAGTCGACGATCCATACATTCGACGATCGTCGAGCACAATTCGTCGAACTGAGGGGACACGCCCCCTGCCACGCCCGTGTTATAGGGCGTGACCACCCAGAAACTTCGTCGACCAAAAATTCGTCGACCAAGTGCCCAACTCTTCAAACCGAGCGGGACACGCCCTGGGACACGCCCGTGTCCCAGGCCGTGTCACCCAAATTTTGCTACTCCCAGAATTTGGGCTATTACACTCACCCTCTCTCCTAGTCACCAAGTTGACTTGGTCAATCTGAAGGACTATTTGCAGCCCTTCTACGCACATTATTCCCTAAAGAACCACATGAGGAGGCTTGAGCTTGGGTTAGCCTATTTGGGCTAGGCTGACCAGAAATAGGGTTGGGTTGACCTTGGTCTCCTTGGGATTCCTTAGGTTTTGTCATGACCTAGTCATGACAAAACCATCCCTAGGGGTCTAGCTGTTTGAGGGATGTTACAAATCCCAATATAAAACAAAAAATTTCATCCTCGAAATTCTAGTTAGGCCTACGGGGTTTCAAGTATGCAAGAAAAATTATAACATCCCGAAAGGCTGAGTGTAATACCTGACTGAAGAGTTCCGGGTACCGCTGCTGCATCAAGCCCTAGGGCTCCCAAGTGTGCTCCTCCTGGCCGTGATTTCTCCAAATAACCTTGACTAGTGGGACCTTCTTGCGGCGTAAGACCCGCATACCAATGTCGTCAATCTGGACCGGCTCCATGTACACTGACCGGTCAGATGCTACTGGCCCATCCGTGGTGTCTATCTGTTGCTCTGGACGTAATAGGGCCCTCTTGAGGGAGGAGACATGGAAAACATCGTGCAGGCCTCCCAGCTCTGGCGGCAGCTCCAGCCTATATGCTAAGGGACCGATCCGCTCCAGGATCCTGTAGGGCCCCATGTATCTCGGGCTGAGCTTCTTCCTACGCCCGCGAACTCGAGAGACTCCGTGCATCGATCGTATCTTCAAAAACACTCTATATCCTACCTGAAACTCCACCTATCGATGCCGCGCGTCGTAATATTTGGCATGTCTGCTCTGCACCTCCAACATTCTGTCCCGTATCAGTCTCACTTGGGCCTTGGTGTTCTCCACAAATTTCGAGACCAGGACCTTTGGGTCCTCATCCTGTATCCATGACAGGGGAGTCCTGCACCTCCGTCCATATAGAGCCTCGTAGGGGTCCATACCTATACTGGCCTGATGACTATTGTTGTATGAGAACTCTACTAGTGACAGCATCTTCTCCCATGGCTCTCCTCGGTCTAGAATGCACAGACGTAGCAGGTCTTCCAATGTTCGATTTGTGCGCTCTGTCTGCCCGTTCGTCTGAGGGTGGAAGGTTGTGCTAAAGGTTAGTCGGGTGCCCAAGTATGCCTGAACTGACCGCCACTCCTCGGATGTAAACCGCCCATCACGATCTGACACTATTGACCTGGGCACGCCATGATAATGAATGAACTGCTCCACAAACATCCGCACCAGAACTCCCACTGAATCGTCCTTCCTGATCAGTATAAATCAAGCCACCTTCGTCAACCGATCAACGATCACCCAGATCGAGTCATTCCCTGTCCGAGACCGGGGAAGCCCATGTATGAAGTCCATGGCTACGTCATCAAACTTCCACTCCGGCATCGGGAGTGGCTGTAACAATCCTGTGGGGTTCCTGCACTCCGCCTTCACTAGCTGACATGTCTCACAATGGGTCACGAAGTAAGTGACATCCTTCTTCATGCCCGGCCAGAACATAGTCATCTTCAAATCAGCCGTCATATTTGTGATCCCCGGGTGCACAGAATACCGGCTGCAGTGCGCCTCCATCATAATGTCCTCCCGGATCTGACCTCCCTCCGGTATACACACCTGTCCTCTAAAGCACACTAGGCCATCCCTCAGTGTGTTGTCTCCTGTAGTGCCTGCCTCTATGGCCTGGAAGATGGGCTCTAACTTGGCATCCTGCCTCTGTCCCTCTCTGACTCGGTCTCTGATGTCATCAGTGACGCCCACCGCGGCCAAGTACTCCTCATAGAGCTCAGGGTCGTCAGACGACACCAGAGTAAAGTACATGTCCTCTAGTCTCTGCAGTAGTTCCATAGACATCAGTTGAGGCTCTGCTCCCGTTGTGGCGGCTCTCCTACTCAGTGCATCTACTACCACGTTAGCCTTCCCCGGGTGGTAGTGCATCTCGTACTGATAGTCAGATAGAAACTCCACCCACCGCCTCTGCCTGATATTCAGTTCCTTCTGCGTGTCCACGTACTTAAGGTTCTTATGATCTGAGTATATATCACAGTGGACTCCGTAGAGGTAGTGTCGCCATATCTTCAAAGCGGATACAACTGCTCCCATCTCCAGGTTGTGCACTGGATAGTTCTTCTCATGGGTCTTCAACTGGCGGGAGGCATATGCTATGACGTGTTCATTATGTATCAGCACCGCTCCCATTCCCTGATATGATGCGTCGGTATAAACCTGGAATCCTTCCTACCCAGATGGAAGGGCCAGAATAGGGGCTGAGATGAGTCGGTTCTTCAACTCCTGGAAGGCTTCCTCGTACTGTGGCGTCCATACAAAGGGTACGTCCTTCTTCGTCAATGAAGTGAGTGGAAGTGCGATCCGAGAAAACCCCTCTACAAATTTCCGGTAATAACCGGCAAGCCCCGGGAAACTCCGCACGTCCGTGGTCGTCTTCAGTATTGGACAATCCCTGACAGCCTGTACCTTTGCAGGGTCCACCGCTAACCCAGCTACGCTAATAATGTGGCCCAGGAAAGCCACCTCCTTCAACCAGAACTGACACTTGCTTGAACTTTGCATAGAGACGATGCTCCCGCAATCTCTCCAAAGTCAGTGCCAGGTGCCGTGCATGGTCCTCGTCCGTCCTAGAGTAGATAAGGATGTCGTCTATGAATACTATGACAAACACATCTAAATAACTCTCGAAGACCCGGTTCATGAGGCTCATAAATGTTGATGGAGCATTCGTGAGCCCGAAGGGCATCACGATGAACTCATACAGTCCATATCTGCTACTGAAAGCCGTCTTCGGAATATCCTCCTCCTGGATCCGCAGCTGGTAGTAGCCTGACCTCAAGTCCAGCTTCGAGAAATAATGGGCTCCCTCCAGCTGATCGAACAACTCGTCTATCCTTGGGAGCGGATAGTTATTTCAGAAGGTCAGCCTGTTTAGTGCTCCATAGTTGATGCACAGGCGAAGAGTGCCATCCTTCTTCTTCACGAATAGGACCGGAGCTCCCCATGGCGAGGAACTCGGTCTGACGAATCCTGCTTCCACCAACTCGTGCAACTGTGTCCGAAATTCTGCCAGCTCCCTGGGGCCATCCGATAAGGGGCCTTGGATACCGGCTTAGCCCCTGGAACCAACTGAATCTTAAATTCCTTCTCCCTCTACGGAGGCAGTCCTAGTAGCTTCTCTGGAAATACATCGGCGTAGTCATAGACCACCGGAATGCTAATAATCGGGTCCTTCTCCTCAGTCATCTCGAATAGCACCTGATATACCTCGTCTCCCTGCATGTGGGCCTTGACGGCCTGAATATACGAAAGGATGCGGCGGGAAACCGGAGTAGTACCTTCGAATGTCGCATAAGTGTCGTCGTGTCTCAGCACGACCCTCCTCGCCGGACAGTCAATCTGGGCATGGTTCCAGACAAGCCATCTCATGCCCAAGACAAGGTCGAAGTCTGGCATTATCAGGATCGTCGTCGGGGACTCGAGTGTTAACTTGTCTATGGTAACCGTCAAGAAGCACTTCTCTGTGGACTGGATCTACATCCCATTGGGGAGACGCACCCTCCTGGCATCTCCCATATAATATCGAATCTGGCCGCGATCCTTGATGAAATCCTAAGACACAAAGTTGTGTGATGCCACCGTGTCGAACAGGGTACGGGCAGGTTTGCCGCACGCCATCACTACTCCTAAATTAGTTAAAGGAAAAACAGCTTAGGTCTAAAGTTTTCTAACCTAGTCTGTGTAATTATTCTACCAATACTAAAAATTACTCTCATACCTGCAATAACCCTGTTCAGGTTCCGGGGCTGCGCTAAGTCCAGAGCATAGACCTGCTCCCCATCCTGCCTGTGTTCACCGCCCTGAAATCTGCATTCGCAACCACATCCACGACCTCCCATCTGGTGAGCCGGTGGGCCTATAACACCCCCTATCCGTCGCATAGCATATAGCAGTATGTCCGGCCGGGGCCCGACTCCATATACCACAGACAGACCGAGTGGTTACTCAATGGAAACCATCCAACCAATCATAACGTCCTACACAGAGCATTCTAGCGGAAGTAGTTTTAAAAGTTGCAATTAAAAGAACCCAGCACAAAAGCATGAATGTCCACTAACAAGCCAAATAGGAATGAAGTACATACACAAGTACTGGCCTGAAGGCCTTACAAATGGTTTACTCTTATTACATGTTTTCCATACCACGACACGCAGGCCGGTCATACATGAACAAAAGCAAGTAAACACTTCAATTAGGCCTTCGAGGGCCGGCTTCACAATTTGGGATTTAGCCCGCTACTGACCGCTTGGTCCAGCAACACCTGCAAGCACAATCCACCGTGTGGTGGAAAACAAAAGCAACGGTCAGCAATACTGACCAAATTATAACGATCCCGCCCCCAATTCGGGGCGGCGATGCTCTTTCCCTGCACTTATAAGCATAACCAAGCAGTGTATAAATATACATTTCATCACAGGCGTAGGTTCACACGGCCACACACCCCGTGCACTCAGGGCACATTCTCGGTGAACCGACCAATGTCACGTCAATTTAAGCCATCGACATTCTGATCACACCACCGCCACTTTGACGGCCAAACTATGAGCAATTTGTCTTCCTGGCATGGGTCACGTCAATTTAAGTCATCGACCGCCGAAGACCCTCATTTATGCCAAGGGCTCTAACCGAACGACATAGAGCGGGTACGGTTCCATCTGACCCGTGCTCACATCGCAACGACAATTTAAGCCATATGCGCCGGTCAAACTTCTCCCGAGTCCCGTTTCCATCACATTTCACATAACCCGGCTATGTTCAAGTTGGCTCCCAGGCCACCAAGTTGGCAAGATCTCGCATCCGCCCAGTTTTCCGGGTGCACCTTAGGGTTAATCCCCAAGGCGCCCTGTTGCAATTTACCTCGTAGAAAACCTGAAAAACAAACATTCGCACGGAGTCTTCTCCGGCATTTATGCAATGCAACATCACCGATCCAGATCAACATGTCCGGGTAGGCTTCACACATCATGCCTATGTCCGTTCTAATTTACGGACTCTACACAATGGGGACTATTCATGTCTACCCAAAGGAACACCTCAAACTCACCGCAAACTCGCGAGAGCGGGCTTCCTATGCAAAAGAAGGAGAGCTTCACATGCTCAAGTAGAGAATCGTTACCCTAGCATTCTTCCTCGGCGCCATGGAAATGTACGCGGATGAAAAGCACTGCACTCTCTTTGCCTTCGTAGATCCGAAGTCGGCTCGTGATTTGGAGCTCTAAAACTCCTCCAACTACTGGATCTAAGCTCCTTCTTCCTCCTTTGCTCTCCCTTCTCTCTAGGATTTAGACAGAGAACTCACAGCAGGAAAATAATGGTTCTGAATCCCTTCTATCGAGTATAACCCTTTCGGGAATAACCACAGCCATCGGATCCACAGAAAAGGGATGCACGGATAAGATTTAGGTCTGACCTGGACGAATGGGGTTAAACACCGCATGGTTCACCAATCTGGAGCAAGACACGTTCGCGGCCAATAAATTGTGTCAGGACATTTAGTCAACTCCCGTTAATCCCGTGTGTCGACATTCCGTGTCGACAGAGCAAATCACGCCACAAAGCCCCGCGCTCGACGATCATCGAACTAAGATCGTCGACCGCTGCAAGAATCGTCGAACGGGGCTTCTCTGGCCAAATCGTCGATTGCGCCAAAATCGTCGTACGCAAACTCTGGCCAAATCGTCGAACGCGCCAAAATCATCGAACGCAAACTCTGGCCAAATCGTCGAACGCGCCAAAATCGTCGAACGCAAACTCTGGCCAAATCGTCGAACGCTCCAAAATCATCGAACACAAACTCTGGCCAAATCATCGAACGCAGCATTTTGACTAGATCGTCGAACGCTGCTCGACGATCGTCGAACCCAGTTTTCTGCCTGATTCTTTTTGCCAGAATCCTGAACTACCCCGACACGCCCTGGGACATACCCGTGTCTCAGGCCGTGTACCCCTACCAAATTCCAAATTTGGTATAGATCGTCACCCGTCGCTCTTTTGAGTTTCGGGGCGTTACAGCTCTCCCCCTCTTAAAAGAATTTCGTCCACGAAATTACATAAAGGAAAAATATGTACAAAACCAAAATTTGTACCTAAGCGGAACAAATCCAGATACTCGTCAAGCATAGTCTGCTCTCGCTCCCAAGAGATCTCCTCTCGACCGCAATTGTCCCCTCGGACCTTGACCATCCAGATCTCTTTATTGCGTAGCCGCTTGACTTCCGAGTCTTCAATCCGCACGAGCTTGACCTTTGTCATCAACCCACTATCCACCGTCACTTGACCAACCGCGGTCACTTGCGAAGGCTCTTGCACCGCCTTCCATAGCACCGATATATGGAATACATCATGTAAACCACTAAGCTCCAATGATAGCTTCAACCGATAAGCCGCTTCGCCAACCCGCTCCAGAACCTCAAACGGCCCAAGGTACCTCGGGCTTAGCTTTTTCAAACGCCGCACCAGCGAGACACCCTTGAACGGCTTGATCTTTAAGTACACCCAGTCGCCCACAGCGAACTCCACGTTCCTGTGCTTGGCATTATAGTACTTCTCTTGACGGTCCTGAGCGATTAGCAACCTATCCTGAATGGTTCGTACCAACGAAGTAGAATCCTCCACTTCTAATCGCTTATACAACTTTGACTCACCCGTTTCTAACCAAGACAACAGCGTGCGACATTTTCTACCATAATGGGCCTCGAAGGGCGTCATTTGAATACTCGCCTGGTAGCTATTGTTGTACGCAAATTCCACCAAATAAAGATGGTCTTCCCATTGCTTTCCAAAGTCCAATACACACATGCGGAGCATGTCTTCCATAGTTCTATTGACCCTCTCGGTCTGCCCATTTGTTTGCGGATGAAAGGCTGTGCTGAATTTTAACTTTGTTCCCAATATTTGCTGCACTAGCCTCCAATCATTGGACATGAACCGTCCATCTCAGTCACTCACGATGCAGCGGGGCACGCCGTGAAGCCGTACTATGTTATCCACATATAACTTTGGCAACTTTTCCACCGGATCACCCTTCCTATGCGGAATGAAATGCGACACCTTCCTTAGCCGATCTACGACTACCCAGATGGCGTTGTTCCCCTTTTGCGACCTTGGCAAACCGTGCACAAAGTCCATTGTGATGTCGTCGAATTTCCACTCCGGAATAGGCAAGGACTTCAGAAATCCTCCGGGCTTTTGGCACTCCGCCTTCACCAAGGCGCAAGTTTGGCACTTCGCCACGTAGAGCGCCACATCCTTCTTCAAACCCAGCCACCAAACCAGTTTCTTAACGTCGCGGTACATCTTTATGCTCCCCAGGTGAATCGAATACTGGGTATGGTGCTCCTCGTACAATAAATCCACCGGCAAACTGCCCACGCTTGGGACGCAAAGACGACCGTCTTTCCAAAGCAATCCATCATCCACAACAAATTGGGAATTTGACCCATCCAGAGCCTCTACCATGAACTGCTTCATGTGATCATCCAAATCCAATGCCTGCCGAATCCGATCAACCATGTCATATTGAATTTCAGTCCAATTCAGTACTGCTTCAGCACTTGCTTGCTTATCTACACAAACAATCTCCAACGCCTCCAACTCCCGAACCAACCGCTCGTTATGGATCGATAGCCAATTGGCTTGAGCTGGGGCTCGGCGACTCAACGCGTCCGTAACTGTATTACCTTTACCAGGCACGTAGTGGATCTTGAATGTATAGTCCCCCAGGAACTCCATCCATCTACACTGTCGCATATTCAGATCTTTCTGATCAATCAAATACTTCAGGCTCTTATGATCGGTGTAGATATCAATCTTCACACCGTACAAATAATGTCTCCACAGCTCTAAGGCAAAAATCACGGCCGCTAACTCCAAGTCATGGACTGGATAATTCCTCTCGTGCACTTTCAGCTGTCTCGAGCCATAAGCTATCACACTTCTATGTTGCAGTAACACGCAACTCAAACCGCTGCCCAAAGCATCACTATAAATCTCATAACCTTCGGTCCCACTCGGCGAACTCAGCACAGGCGCCGTGGTCAACCGACATTTCAACTCCTCAAAAGCTCGCGCGCACTCCGGCGTCCAAACGAACTTCTGCTCCTTCCTCGTCAAAGTAGTGAGAGGTAACGCTATCCGCGAGAATTTCTCTACAAAGCGCCTATAATAGCCGGCAAGCCCCAGAAAGCTCCGGACTTCCGCTACCGTAGAAAGCTCAGGCCACTCCCGTATCGCAACAATCTTCGCCGGATCCACTGCAATACCTTCTCCACTCACTATATGACCGAGGAACGCCACTGAGGACAACCAAAACTCGCACTTCGAGAACTTGGCGTACAATTAATTTCTTCTTAGCGTATCCAAACCCAAATGAAGATGCCTGAAGTGATCTTCCTCACTCTACGAGTACACCAAAATATCATCGATGAATACGATCACAAAATGGTCCAAGTACTCCCTGAAGGTCTGTTCATCAAATCCATGAACACTGACGGCGCATTAGTCAGCCCAAATGGCATGACCGTAAACTCGTAATGCCTGTATCTCGTACTGAACGCTGTCTTCGGGATATCAATCTCCCTTATACGCAGCTGATAGTACCCGAACTTGAGATCCAACTTTGAGTACATCGTCAACCCGACCAACTGATCAAAAAGATCATCGATCCGGGGGACCGGGTTCTTGTTCTTTTCCGTCAACTTGTTGAGCTCCTGGTAATCAATACATAGCCTCAAGCTTCCGTCCTTCTTCTTAACAAAGAGGACCGGCGCGCTCCAAGGCGAAGAACTTGGGCGCACAAACCCTTGCTCCAACAACTCTTGCAGTTGAACCTTCAGCTCCGCCATTTCCTTAGGCGCTAGCCGATATGGAGAGCGTGACACAGGCTTTGCACCTGGTACGAGCTCTATCGTAAAATCTATCTCCCGTTGCGTCGAGGCTCCAGGAAGATCGCTAGGGAACACATCAGGGTACTCTGATACCACTGAAATACAATCCAATGCGGGCTTAGGCTTTGCAACCTCCACTAAAGTAAAGAACGGCTCTACACCAGCACGAACCGCCTTCACTACCTGAAGAACAGACATCAACGTCTTGCTCGACCCTTTTAAGCCCATAAAATTCATCTCACGACTTGCTCCCAACTTGACTTCCTTGCTACCGCAATCAATATAGGCTCGCTGCTCCGAGAGCCAGTCCATGCCAAATATAATGTCGAATTCCACTAGCGGCAATAACGATGCTTGCAAATGGAACTCCTGGCTTCCAATTCGAACCATCACGCCACAGATTCTATCCGCGCGCATCGAACACAAATTGGGCAACAACACATCCAACTTGTCCTTCGCCATCGAAGAAGGTACTCCGATGCGTGATATAAATCCTTCGGACAAGAAGGAGTGTGAAGCTCCTGTATCGAAGAGTGCTCTTGCCGGATTTTCACAAATCAAAACAAAGCCTAAACAAGCAGTGGTAAGGTAACAAGCACATAACAAGTATTTAAAAGATTATATTGCTATAAATTTAAATTTTACCTGTCACCACATCCGCCTGTTTGATGGCCTCCTGTTGGCCAAGATTATACACCCTTGGTTGGGCCGGAGCATAATGGGACGCGGTTGACTCCACCGCCTTGCCCTTCTCTTCATAAATCGCTCCCGGCTTCCTTTCGGACTTGGGACGTCCGCTCCAATAGTCACGGGCAAAGTGCCCCGACTTCCTGCAAGTAAAGCATGCACCCGGGGTCCGACCCGTAGTCGCCCCAGAAGCACCAGCAGAGGGGGCCTCTGCTGGACCTGAAGTCATAGCTTTCTTGTTCCACTTCCGGAACACAGACTTTGAGGAGTTCGGCACTTTGAACTCCGACCTCTTATCACCAACGCTCTTCTTCGCTTGAACATTCTTCATGTCCATCTCCAAGGACCGGGTCGTGTTGACCAAGGTTAAGAAACCCTGCGTCATCGGCCCCGAGAGTAGTAGCCTCAACTCATCTCTCAACCCTTCGTAGAATCGATTCGTCTTGCGCTCCTCATCCGCGATGGTGGAGCTAGCATATCGACTCAATCGAGTGAACTCGTGGAGATATTCATCCACGCTGCTGTCTCCTTGAACCAACTTCAGGAACTCGTTCTCCAACGCTATCCTCTGCGCCGAAGGGAGGTATCTAGCCAAGAACT
Organism: Platanthera guangdongensis; assembly: GCA_039583875.1. NCBI lineage: Eukaryota > Viridiplantae > Streptophyta > Magnoliopsida > Asparagales > Orchidaceae > Platanthera > Platanthera guangdongensis. The sequence continues at coordinate 179,989,055 of CM077151.1, read as the reverse complement.
GTCTCGAGAACTCCTCCATCGAGACATCTATAAGTTTCCTACCTCTCAACATATGTAGCTCCAATCCTTCCCACCACAATCTCGCTTCACCGTCCAAAAGGAACGTAGCAATGGTGGTCATTTGCCACTCCTCGGTCTCCATCGCTGTCAAGACTCTCTTCACGCGGGAGAGCCAGTCTTCAGCTTGAGATGGGGTTCCCAACCCCAAGAATACCATAGGATTAAAGCTCATGATATGTTTGAGCTGTCTCTCGGTTTCCCTCCTCGGCTCCACCGGCTCCACGACTACCTATTCCACTCTCCTCGGCTCAACCTATGGAAGAGCTACCTGCTCCATCACAGGGGCGGGCTGCTGCATTTGCCTTGCAGGCTGCGCATTAATCATGGCCAACACTGCTTTGCCCACCAATCGTATGGTCTCAGCCGACGGAGGTGTTGCAGGAGCATCATTTGTTGCACTGCTAGCCTCAGAAACTCGACGTTCCGACGGCCCAGCACCGCTTTTGGTCACCTATAGTGGTACAAAACACCATTAAGCGACCAAATAAAATTGCAAACAACAATTATAGAAACACGCAGGTTCCCCAAACACGTGTATTTTCATTCCTAAGTGGACATTCACGGGTTCTTTTACTATTATAACGATGGCGCACACACAGGTGCTCACCACCCCTTAAAAAGAATTCGCCCACGAATTCATTTTAGGCCTGACCGAAACCAGTAGTCTGATACAAAATTGTAACACCCCCTATCCGTCGCATAGACTATAGCAGTAGGTCCGGCCGGGGCCCGACGCCATATACCACAGACAGATCGGGTGGTTACTCAATGGAAACCATCCAACCAATCATAACGTCCTACACAGAGCATTCTAGCAGAAGCAGTTTTAAAAGTTGCAATTAAAAGAACCCAGCACAAAAGCATGAATGTCCACTAACATGCCAAATAGGAATGAAGTACATACACAAGTTCTGGCCTTAAGGCCTTACAAATGGTTTACTCTTATTACATGTTTTCCATACCACGGTACGCAGGCCGGTCATACATGAACAAAAGAAAGTAAACACTTCAATTAGGCCTTCGAGGGCCAGCTTCGTAATTTGGGCTTTAGCCCGCTATTAACCGCTTGGTCCAGCAACACCTGCAAGCACAATCCACCGCATGGTGGCAAACAAAATCAACGGTCAGCAATGCTGACCAAATTATAACGATCCTGCCCCAATTCGGGGCGGCGATGCTCCTTCCCTACACTTATTAGCATAACCAAGCATTGTATAAATATACATTTCATCACAGGCGTAGGCTCACACGGCCACACACCCCATGCACTCAGGGCAAATTCTCGGTGAACCAGCAAATATCACATCAATTTAAGCCATCGACATTCTGATCACACCACCGCCACTTTGACGGCTAAACTATGAGCAATTTGTCTTCCTAGCATGGGTCACGTCAATTTAAGCCATCGACCGCCGAAGACCCTCATCTATGCCAACGGCTCTAACCGAACGACATAGAGCGGGTACGGTTCCATCTAACCCGTGCTCATATCACAACGATAATTTAAGCCATATGCGCGGGTCAAACTTCTCCCGAGTCCCGTTTCCATCACATTTCACATAACTCGGTTATGTTCAAGTTGGCTCCCAGGCCACCAAGTTGGCAAGATCTCGCATCCGCCCAGTTTTCCGGTTGCACCTTAGGGTTAATCTCCAAGGCTCCCTGTTGCAATCTACCACGTAGAAAACCCGAAAAACAAACATTCGCACGGAGTCTTCTCCTACATTTATGCAATGCAACATCACCGATCCAGACCAACATGTCCGGGTAGGCTTCACACATCATGCCTATATCCATTCTCGTTTACGGACTCTACACAACGGGGACTATTCATGTCTACCCGAAGGAACACCTCAAACTCACCGCAAACTTGCGAGAGCGGGCTTCCTATGCAAAAGAAGGAGAGCTTCACATGCACAAGTAGAGAATCGTTACCCTAGCGTTCTTCCTCGGCGCCATGGAAATGTACGGGGATGAAAATGTAACACCTCCCCTATAGTGAACGTATAATATGGGTCCGGCCGGGGCCCCACAACATATGGATGCCACAGCTTTAGTATTAAAAGTTGATATAACTACCCACACTCAAAACACTTTGCACAACACAGCGGAAACACAAGCAAAACAAGAAGTTATCCACCACTAGAAGAGTAAGACAAATGGCCTTATGGCCTTACATCAAGTGTCCAAAATCAAATAATACAACAGTCAAGAATGTGCTTAGCACTCCTAGTCTACCTCGGCATGCAAGCCGGACAACAAGAGTCTCAAACATACAACATCACATAAGTAGAGCTACAACAGGAAAAACACTTCATGAGGCTTAAGCCTTTCTGGCCGGTGAGCTAGCTCCTGCATGCGATCCTTGCCCTGTAAAAATTATTAGTAACGTGGGTCAGCAAAGGCTGACCTCAAACTGTGTAACAACACATCTCCTCTCGGCCGCCCCTAACGGACCCCGGGGTACCCCTCCAACCTGCAAGTTAGCACTTCGTATGCAATAATCATAAGTAAGAAAAGCAACTATAGAAACAGGCTTGGATGTCACACACATCATACATGTTCTCTACTGGTTGAGCATATAATAAAAGGGCCTACTTATGCAATCATGTGTGCAATAACCTGGGTTTCACCCAAGGCACCCTAACACGTATGCATCTAGCACATCATCACATCATATGGGTACTCATTGATTCCCCACTGGCATAAAGCCGCAAACAAAGGGGGGGTCACCATTTTCCCCAAACGGCTCACAGGCCGCCTCATGGAATTCTTGTCAAGGCCCCACCTGCTCAAGGTCTTAGCCCCGGTCTTGCCTACAAGCTCTGACGTCTCATGTCAGGATTCCAACAAACACAAAACTGACCGATTCTAAGAAGCCTTGCCGGACCCCACCCGCTCATGGCCTCATTGCCCGGGCTTGTCCTCATGCTTGGCATTCTTGTCAGTCTTACAGAAGGGGGCTAGTCTCGCCGGGACACTCTCCGCACATGACGTGAACGTCACGGGATGGCCAGCCGACCACGGAGACATAGCCACGCCTTGGCACAATACAAACCAAGACAAATCCACCCTAGTCCCTCATTTGTACTGCAGCGTTCCCGCGCACCAAGGAAACCATCTTCAACTCATGCGGAGCTAACCTTGTCCACCAAGGAAAACATCTACCACTACGAGGAGCTAACCTTGCCCGGTTCCAACTAAACATACTCACTCGAGAAAAGGGGGAAAACATCACCACATCACAAATGGCGTCTTGCCGCAACGGAAACTCTACGAATCCTTAACGTTCGTATGCAACATCACCGAGTCGGACTAACGATCGCGACTACGGCTTCACACACCATGCCTAATCCACTAACGGAGCGGATCTCTAATGCAAATCATGTCGGGGACGGACTCAATCAACCCGGAGGTTCCTCTTGAACCTTGGCAAACCAAAACCCCTCTTACTTGATAGTTCGGTGCCCAAAAACTAGAAAGAAAAATAAATGATGCTAAGACATGCATCCTAAGGCCGAGAGGAGAAGTGTCGTTACCTTCCGACTCCTCTTCCTTGCCATGACGAAAAAGCCGGATGAAAATCTTCGCAACGATCTAACCACCACGGATCTGGACTCGGCTCGCGATTTGGAGCACCGAAACCTCTCCTACAGCCCAAAATCTCCTTCTTCTTCCACCATGAAGAGGTGATCCTCCCACTTCTTGCCGAAGTCAAGAACGCACATTCTCAGCATATCCTCCATAGTACGGTTTGTTCTTTCAGTTTGCCCATCAGTTTGAGGATGGAACGTCGTACTGAACTTTAGCTTCGTGCCCAAACTCTTTTGAACTAGTCTCCAGTTCTTGGACGTAAACCGTCCATCTCGATTGCTGACTATACTCTTTGGAATTCCATGCAGTCGCACAATGTTGCGAACATACAACTCCACCAGCTTCTCCACGCTGTCCTCTTTCCGATTTGGGATGAAGTGGGCCACCTTGGTTAAGCGGTCCACTATCACCCAAATAGCATCATTACCCTGCTGCGATCTAGGCAAACCATGCACGAAGTCCATGGAGATGTCATCAAATTTCCATTCAGGGATTGGAAGGGGCTTCAGGAACCCGCCCGGCTTCTGACACTCGGCCTTCACCAAGGCGCAAGTCTGGCAACGATTCACATACAAAGCTACGTCCCGCTTCAACCCCGGCCACCAAAAGGATTTCTTCATATCCAAGTACCTCTTTGTACTGCCCGGGTGAATGGAGTACTTTGTGAAGTGAGCCTCAAACATCAACTCCTCACGGAGTTTGCCGAACTGCGGTATACAAACCCTTCCGTTCTTCCTCAGAATCCCATCAATCATCTCCCAGGCGCTGCTCTCGCCCGTTTGAGCCTCCAACACAAAAGGTTGAAACTCCACATCCAACCGAGTCGCTTCCCAAATGCGATCGGACAAGTCGTTCTGCACTTCAATCCAGTTCAACCGAGCCACGCTAGACTCGCCTCTCGCAACACATTCCAAACCAAGGGACTCCCATTCCCGTACCAACCGCTCATCATGAGCTTCGATCCAATTCCATTGCCCCGAGTACTTCCTACTCAAGGCATCTTCCACCACATTGGCTTTACCTGGAGTATACTGAATCGCCACCTCGTAGTCTCCAAGGAACTCAACCCACCTGCGTTGCCGCATGTTCAAATCCTTTTGATCCAAGAGATACTTCAGGCTTTTGTGATCCGTGAAGATCTCTACCTTTGCACCATATACATAATGCCGCCATATCTTCAACGCAAAAATTACCGTCGCCAACTCCAAGTCATGGACGGGGTAATTCCTCTCATGAGGCTTCAGTTGTCTAGACCCAAAAGCTATCACCTTGCCATGTTGCACCAAAATGCAACCCAAACCGCATCCCGATGCGTCACTAAAAATCTGAAATCCCTCGATCCCTTGCGGTAGACTTAGGATTGGAGCCATCATCAGTCTCTTCTTCAGTGCCTCAAATGCTTGGCTGCACTCTTGAGTCCACACAAACTTATGATCTTTACGACTGAGTGAGGTGAGGGGTAGAGCTATCCGCGAGAAATTCTCCACGAATCTCCTATAATACCCGGCTAGTCCAAGAAAACTTCGGACTTCCTCCATGGTCCTCAAGACTGGCCAATCTCTGATGGCCTCCACTTTTGATGGATCCACTGCCACCCCATACCCACTAATCACGTGGCCCAAAAATGCCACCTTCTCTAACTAGAACTCGCACTTGGAGAATTTTGCATACAGCTGATTCTCCCTCAACACTTGCAAGACCACTCTCAAGTGGGTCTCATGCTCCACTTCCGATTTGGAATACACCAAGATGTCATCAATGAAGACAACCACAAAAGAATCCAAGTATTCCCAAAATACTCGATTCATAAGATCCATGAACACAGATGGTGCGTTCGTCAGCCCGAACGGCATCACCGTAAACTCAAAGTGCCCATACCTTGTACCAAAGGCAGTCTTGGGTATGTCCTCATCCCGAATTCGCAGTTGATAGTAGCCTGACTTCAAGGCCAATTTTGAATACACCACTGACCCTACCAATTGGTCGAACAAGTCATCTATCCGACGAATCAGATACTTATTCTTGACGGTCAATTTATTCAGCTCTCGGTAGTCTATGCATAGTCGCATGCTACCGTCTTTCTTCTTTACAAACAACACCGGCGCACTCCACGGTGAAGAACTGGGTCTGATATACCCTTGCTCCAACAATTCCTGTAACTGTACCTTAAGTTCAGACAACTCCTTTGGTGCCATCCTAAACGGAGGGCGTGACAACGGCCTAGCCTCCGGCACTAACTCGATTGCGAAATCGATCTCCCTCCGAGGTGGCGCTCCAGGAAGTTCATCCGGAAACACATCCTTGAACTCTGCCACTACGGGCACTTCATCAATAGACAGTTGGGAGAGACGTACCTCCAATAACGCTACAAGCGCTACACCACCCTGGTTAACCGCCCACATCAACTGCATGGCCAAATTAGGGAACCGGCCACTCCACAAAGGCCCTCAAATTTGACCTCCGCCTGCCCTTTGCTCTTTAGGGTCACTACCTTAGATAGGCAATCAATACTGGCGCGCTGCTCTGAAAGCCAGTCCATGCCCAAAATGACATCGAACTCAACCAACGGCAAAATTGCTGCTACCAAAATGAAGTCAACTCCGTCTAGCTCCCAACAGATGCGCCCTTTGGCCCCAGTGGTCATGGATGACCCATTGGGCATGCGCACTTTCAACTCTGCGTCCGCCGAGAAAGACTCAACTCCTATTCTTCGGATGAAGCTCTCCGCAAGAAAGGAGTGCGATGCTCCTGTATCAAACAATACCCTAGCGGGGTATCCGGAAACTAACACGAAGCCTACAACATAGACATCACACAAAAGTCAAAAAGGATGAAGCACAAAATATAAACTTGAATTTTCTTCATACATGTCACCACATCGGTCTGGCGGATCGCCTCTTGCTGTCCAAGGTTGTAAGCCCTTGGTTGCATCGGTTGGAATCAAGAAGCGCTCGACTCCGCCATCTTCCCTTTCTCTGCAGCACTGGGGCCGGAGCGCACAGTCTGCTCCTGCCTAGCCTCTTGCCCCGCTCCTCCTTGGGGACAAACACGAGCTATGTGCCCCACCTTACCACAGTTGTAACACGTCGGCGGTCCCCTAGAGTGAGAACCCCCAAGCGTCCAGTTGCTCTTCTCACCGGATCTGGGAGTGTGAGGCTTCTTCCTCCACCTACTCCCTTCAGACTTTCCATGAGATTGGGAGGGCTTCCCTTCCCCTTGCTTGAGAGTAAAACCCTTACGGCGTTGGGTTCGCTCCAAATCACTTTCCAAAATCCTGGCAGCCTCAACTAGTTCATTGAATCCCGCTCTCTTCATGGAGATGAGGGGTTGTCTCAGGTTCTCCCTCAGCCCCTGGTTGAAGAGGTTATCCCTTCCTACATCATCTACCATCGTCGTTCCAGCGTAATGAACCAAACGGGTGAACTCCTGCACATACTCATCTACTGTCTTGTCTCGCTGCATTAAATGCAGAAACTGCCTCTGAGGGGCCAATCGTGTAGAAACTGGAATATACCTCTTTAGGAACGCATCCCCAAACTCCTCCACTGACGGGGTGCGTCCCGGGAACTGGCGGTCGCTATGGCTCACCCACCATAACTTGGCGTCTCCTTCCAACATGAAAGCCGCATACTCAGCTTTCTTTTCCTCTGGCGTGTCTGCCGCCCTTAAAAGCTCTTGAATGCGAACCCACCAGTCCTCCGCATCCGTTGGCGTACCCACTCCCTTGAAAGACGGGGGATGGAAACTCATGAAGTACTTCATGTGTCGGTCTCCATGTCCGACAACCACCATTTCCGCCAAAGGCTCCACTCGCCTGGCCTCTCCGCCTGGCACGGCCGTCGCCGTGTCCGGTGTAGCAGGGGTTGCTACCTGAGCTGCCGCTGCAGCTTGGGATGCCACCATCGCTTCCGCAAGCATGCGGCAGAAGTCGGCCGGGTTTACACCTGTGCCCAAAAGACCTGGAGCAGTAGCACTGTTCGCCGAAAGCTCTTCTCTTGCTCTCGACGTTCCTTCCTCGTTGCTTGCACTCTTCAAGAAATAAGAAACAAGGAATCAGTCTCAAATCTCAAGACTTAAACATAAGGACACTCATGGTCCCGCGTTACTCTTATGTGGATAACTTCTCTACGCATTGACCTTGAATCTAACCTCACTTTGATACCAAATTGTAACACCTCCCCTGTAGTGAACGTATAATATGGGTCCGGCCGGGGCCCCACAACATACGGACGCCACAGCTTTAGTATTAAAAGTTGATATAACTACCCACACTCAAAACACTTTGACACAACACAGCGGAAACACAAGCAAAACAAGAAGTTATCCATCACTAGAAGAGTAAGACAAATGGCCTTATGGCCTTACATCAAGTGTCCAAAATCAAATAATACAACAGTCAAGAATGTGCTTAGCACTCCTAGTCTACCTCGGCATGCAAGCCGGACAACAAGAGTCTCAAACATACAACATCACATAAGTAGAGCTACAACAGGAAAAACACTTCATGAGGCTTAGGCCTTTCTGGCCGGCGAGCTAGCTCCTGCATGCGATCCTTGCCCTATAAAAATTATTAGTAACGTGGGTCAGCAAAGGCTGACCTCAAACTGTGTAACAACACATCTCCTCCCGGCCGCCCCTAACGGACCCCGGGGTACCCCTCCAACCTGCAAGTTAGCACTTCGTATGCAATAATCATAAGTAAGAAAAGCAACTATAGTAACAGGCTTGGATGTCACACACATCATACATGTTCTCTACTGGTTGAGCATATAATAAAAGGGCCTACTTATGCAATCATGCATGCAATAACCTGGGTTTCACCCAAGGCACCCTAACTCGTATGCATCTAGCACATCATCACATCATATGAGTACTCATTGATTCCCCACTGGCATAAAGCCGCAAACAAAGGGGGGGTCACCATTTCCCCCAAACAGCTCACAGGCCGCCTCATGGAATTCTTGTCAAGGCCCCACCCGCTCAAGGTCTTAGCCCCGGGCTTGCCTACAAGCTCTGACGTCTCATGTCAGGATTCCAACAAACACAAAACTGACCGATTCTAAGAAGCCTTGCCGGACCCCACCCGCTCATGGCCTCATTGCCCGGGCTTGTCCCCATGCGTGGCATTCTTGTCAGTCTCACAGAAGGGGGCTAGTCTCGCCGGGACACTCTCCGCACATGACGTGAACGTCACGGGATAGCCAGCCAACCACGGAGACATATCCACGCCTTGGCACAATACAAACCAAGACAAATCCACCCTAGTCCCTCATTTGTACTGCAGCGTTCCCGCGCACCAAGGAAACCATCTCCAACTCATGCGGAGCTACCCTTGTCCACCAAGGAAAACATCTACCGCCACGAGGAGCTAACCTTGCCCGGTTCCAACTACACGTACTCACTCGAGAAAAGGGGGAAAACATCACCACATCACAAACAGCGTCTTGCCGCAACGGAAACTCTACGAATCCTTAACGTTCGTATGCAACATCACCGAGTCGGACTAACGGTCGCGACTACGGCTTCACCCACCAGGCCTAATCCACTAACGGAGCGGATCTCTAATGCAAATCATGCCGGGGACGGACTCAATCAACCCGGAGGTTACTCTTGAACCTTGGCAAACCAAAACCCCTCTTACTTGAGAGTTCGGTGCCCAAAAACTAGAAAGAAAAATAAATGATGCTAAGACATGCATCCTAAGGCCGAGAGGAGAAGTGTCGTTACCTTCCGACTCCTCTTCCTTGCCATGATGAAAAAGCCGGATGAAAACCTTCGCAACGATCTAACCACCACGGATCTGGACTCGGCTCGCGATTTGGAGCACCGAAACCTCTCCTACAGCCCAAAATCTCCTTCTTCTTCTTCCTTGTTCTCACTTCTCTCTAGATCTTTAGTAAGAGAATGCTTGGAGAAGAATGAGGGTTTTCAACCCTATTCTCGGACTTAACTCCTAAAGAAATGATCTGAGCCATCAGATCCTAAAACAAGGGGAAGAAAAGGCCACGATCCGACAGAAAAATAAAAGACCTGGGCCGAACACGGCCTGGCACACGCTCGTGTCTAGGGCCGTGTGCCTCATTCACCGTCTCAAATCGACGCGCCTGGAACAGCACACGGGCATCCGACACACCCGTGTTCGATCCGACACGCCCGTGTCCCAATGACATGGCCGTGTGGCTGGCCGTGTGCCTCCATCGACACGGCCCCGATACCAACCCGAGAGGTGACACGGCCTGGGACACGCCCGTGTCCCAAGCTGTGTGCCAAGTCTCGACACTCGTCGACAACCTTTGTGTCGACACCGCGGAAAAACGTCGAGCGAAGATCATCGAGCAAGTGGGACACGCCCGTGTCACAGGCCGTGTGTCCCAGTCTCGACACTCGACACTCGACACTCGACACTCGTCGAGTGAATACTGTCGACTGACCCACACGGACTTGGACATGCCCATGTCCTAGGCCGTGTGCCTTGTCACGACACCCTGTCGAGCGAAAGTATCGACACCCCGGCCGAGTGTCGACACGGGCCCGACACGCCCTGCGACACGCCCGTGTAGCAGGCCGTGTGCCCTAGTCTCGACACCTTATCGAGCGAAAGTGTCGACATCCCGGGCCGAGTGTCGACACGGGCTCGACACGCCCTGCGACACGCCTGTGTCGCAGGCCATGTGCCCCCTGCCAGAAACCAAAAAAAATTTCAGAAACGTAAATCGACCCTCTATCAAAACTGGGGTATTACAGAAAAGCACCGCACTCTCTTTGCCTTCGTAGATCCGAAGTCGGCTCGCGATTTGGAGCTCTAAAACTCCTCCAACGACTGGATCTAAGCTCCTTCTTCCTCCTTTGCTCTCCCTTCTCTCAAAGATTTAGACAGAGAACTCACAGCAGGAAAATAATGGTTCTGAATCCCTTCTATCAGGTATAACCCTTTCGGGAATAACCACAGCCGTCGGATCCACAGAAAAGGGATGCACGGATAAGATCGAGGTCTGACCTGGACGAATGGGGTTAAACACCGCATGGTTCACCAATCCGAAGCAAGACATGTCCGCGGCCAATAAATGGTGTCAGGACATTTAGTGCACTCCTGCCAATCCCGTGTGTCGACATTCCGTGTCGATAGAGCTAATCACGCCACAAAGCCCCGCGCTCGACGATCGTCGGACCAAGATCATCGACCGCTGCCAGAATCGTCGAACGGGGCTTCTCTGGCCAAATCGTCGAACGCGGCAAAATCGTCGAACACAAACTCTGTCCAAATCATAGAACGCGGCAAAATCGTCGAACGCAAACTCTGGCCAAATCGTCGAACGCGCCAAAATCATCGAACGCAAACTCTGGCCAAATATTTGAATGCGCCAAAATCGTCGAACGCAAACTCTGGCCAAATCGTCGAACGTAGCATTTTGACCAGATCGTCGAGCGCTGCTCCACGATCGTCGAACCCAGTTTTCTGCCTGATTGTTTTTGCCAAAATCCTGAACTACCCCCACACGCCCGGGGACACGCCCGTGTCCCAGGCCGTGTAGCCCTGCCAAATTCGCACTTTCGAGTTTCGGGGAGTTACAGGGCCACCCTGTGCAGTAGGTGTGGCCCCATTCCTCATTATGCAATTACTCTGAATGTGCCCTGGCTAATGGCAGTGATAGCACAGCTGTGGTGGGGGTGGTCCCTGCCCTATCCCGGGCACCTCCCTCATTTGTAGCGGCTGTGGGGCCAGCACTGCCTACTCCCTTGGTTCCTGCCTTTCCTCCTGGAGGGGTTGATCCCCGTTCCTTCTCTCTCCCATGACCCGGCCCCTCTGCGGGTCCCTTCTCCCTCCTAGCACTGCATCATCCCCATGTCTCTTCCTTCCCCGTACTGCAAGCTGGTCCGCCTCCAGCTTCTTTGCCATCTCCAAGATCTTGGCCATGGTACCATCAGACACGAACAAGAGGGCCTGCCTCAGGTTATCACGGAAGCCCTTGTAGAACTTCTTGGCGTAACCCACGTCATCCAGCTTGTAAGAATCAGCAAACCGGGCCAAATTAGTAAACTCCCGATGATATTCCAGAACTGTCCTGTTCCCTTGCTTCAACTGCAAGATTTTATCCTCCAATTCATCCCTTGCGGACTGCGGCACAAAATGCTTCAGTAGTGCCGCCCTAAACACCTCCCAAGTAATGTATGGGATCTCCACTCCCGCATAAGTGGTGTCCATCGGCGACTTCCACCACCTCTTCGCATACGACTCCAGACAAGAAACCACCAACGATACTGCCAGGTCCACCGGGCACTGTATTCCCACCAACATCTCGTACATAATGTCTAGCCACTCCTCTGTGCGCACTGTCATCTCTGTCCCCAAGTAGGATGGTGGGGAAAGGCCTCGGAATGCACTCAACCAGTTCGCTCCGAGGTTTGCCTGAGGAGCCGGAGCCTGTTGTGCCCTAAAGGCCTCCAAGATGGCCGTCAAAGTTTGTCCCTGCTCTGTCTGCTGCAACGGGGTCGGAGCCGGCGGGGGTGGAATCACATTCGGGGCTGGAGGTGTCCCCTGTGGCAGGGGAGGATTCGTAGCACCCTACAAAAGATGGTCTCGAGTTTAGTAAATTGACCTAAAACTCTTTGTTACTGGTGAGCATTGCACGTGATTCCTCCCATGGGCACATCATTGCTTCCGCTGCTAGTTTGTCCTCAAACTAAGCCCGCGCGGGGTGTCCCATATTTTGTGGACTACATTCTGTCGGATCGAAGTTTCGCTTTGAAACCGCATGTAAGACCCCTTTTTTTTGCAATAACCACCGGATTCTTAGGCCCAGAACCGCCACTTTGCGGTGACACCTTCACACCCGGGAAGGTCATCACTACAAAACGCCGATCCTGCCGGCCAAATCGATCACCATCGATAGAATGTATAATGAATGAAAGTGTAAGTAAGCATCCAAGTCCACAATAGAAAGAGGAAATCACATGACAAATAAATAGTCCACATCGCGAGTAAGTGAATACTGGCTTAAGCCCGGTACATGATAACCTCACTACAATCCACTCATAAAGTAAAACTACTAATACTCGGCTCCACTCACGGATCCGGATGCCTATCCACCCGAGCTACACTGTCCCATCTCCATCTGCACCGTACCCTGCTGGTGTTGCGTCTCCTGCGGCTGTTCCCTGTCTCCCATCCGGAGCACCTAAAATATGGTGGTCAAACGACCGTCAGTCAAACTAGACTCAGTCAATAATCCCCCACCCCTCTACCCGTGGCTCCTAGGCACCGGGCGGAAAGGAGTGAAAAGGAGGACTAAAAGCATGGAGTAGTCAAGCAGGTGACATCTACCCTAAGGAATAAAATAATAAAGTGTGGCAGGGGTGTCACAATAATTAAACATGAGTAAACAAGTATGTAACAAAAGTAAACAGTAAGGAGTAGCAAGTAAGTAAAAGCAGTAAGAAGATTAAGTAAGAGCAACGGGAAACATAACGGTTGATTTATAGGGATTACCCCTATAGACCAAGGGGTCGTTTTGCAGGGCCTATCGTATAAAATGTCCCATACCATTTTATACGATGGGTGTCAGGGGTTAAATGCAATGATTATGCTATGACATACAAGTATGCTATGGTATGCACATGCAAGTGCAACTCACACACATGACTCTATGAGCACAGACGTTTATTTCCCCTTTTTAGAGTTAGCTAAACTCTCAGGAGCCTCTCGTCGTGGCCAACGGAGACAGTGGGTTGGGCCTCTCCACTCCTAGATTGGTAATCACACTACCCCATCTAGCCCCTCATGTACGTTTCCATACTATTCCTAACTAACCAGCTAGTCTCCCCGAGTAAACGTACCGACGATGGTGTGATCGATCGTCCAATACCGAGGAACCACCACTGTTATGCACAAACAACCATGATAGTTTGTATCTAATTATAGTACCGAGCCTCCAGCTCTTTAGACTACAGATCCTACTAGTTCACCATGTTCCCGAGCCCACGGCTCCCTGGACAAATCAAGTCTCTTTTTTTCTAAGTCCCCGAGCATCCAGCTCCCCGGATCTCCAAATCAATACCGAGTCCATTTAACTCTACCAGTAAGCCCTTAGGCCACTGGCCTACGCTATCCTTTCTCTACCAATTCATCTCCCTACGTGTATAGGTGTGAGTGTAAGGTGAAACTATTATTAGGGTTACTCTTGCCCAAATTATTCCTAAGGTTTACGTTAGCCCAGGACTGCCCAAGGTATTCCCCGTGAAGGGCTCTCGAAGGCACTAGGAACTATGATGAGATTACGCTCAAAGTTCCCTTTCGCAAGACATTTAATATTATTGATTTCTACCCTTGATCAGGTCTCTCATTTATTTTCCCAAACTAGCAACCTACTAAGGATTCAACTCTTCAAATTCATTACCCACTCTAGTTCAGTTTCCGCAGTTACTATATGCAGACCACCCTATACTATATGAGATGTATAAAGGAGGTACTCCAGATTTTCTTCCAAATCTCCTATAAAATTTACCAGAGGTATATCATAACAAGTTTAGTCTAAAATCAGAGAATCATAATTTTTCTAATTAATTTGATATTTATTGAATTTTCCCCAAATGTTTGGCCATGGGCAATTTTGAACATGAACTATATGATCTACTCAAGTAATGGTCATCCAAAAATTTTGATCACTAAATAACAGTGATATATTACTAGATACTAATTTCCATAATTTTTCAGAAAATATGTGACCTCTAATTAATTTATCAAAAATAATCCCCTTAATCAAAGGTAAAGAAGGAAGTATCAAAATTACTCATCAGAAAATCATGTAAAAATTACAGAATCTTAATATGGTTCAGAAAAGATCATTGTAAAAAAAGCATAATTTTAGACGCTTGCTAGACTCCAAAATAAATTAAATTAAGTTATCATGGGAAACAATACTTAATAAAGCAACCCTTAGAAATAGTCTTCAAAAAATACCATAAATATTCACAGAGCTTTTACAAACTTTAAGCACCACTCATCCCAAATTTCAAGTGATTTTAAAGTGATTTGATAGCCTAATACTCCAAATTAGGTTTGGTGCCCTAAACTAGGGTTATGGTTTTGAGGGGGTTTAAGACTTCCAAATTCCGTAAAATTTTAACCAGAGGACTATACTAACCATATGGTCCTCTCCACAAATTTTCAAGCCATTCCAAGGTCATTTGACCCCATGACCTTCAAACCCTAAAAATCCCCATTAAGAGACCTACCCTAGGGTTCTAGGGCTACCCTACTCTTAACCCACCCCAAATTCCATTGTAGGATGTTACATGCTATATAAAGTCAGTGGCCAAATTATCAGGCTCTGTTGAGGTGATTTGACCACTCAAAACTCAAAGGGGGGTATTTTGACCTAATTAACCCTATAAGGGTCAACTTAGGGTGGGATAAAACCTAATCAAAACATCTCCAAAGGATATAAAATTTTTACCAGAGCCCTAACATGCTCTCTAAGATCTCTCACCCAAATTTGGGTGGATTTGGAGATGTTTATGACACCTAATTAATTTATAATTGGTTTATTAATTTTTCACAAAAACTATAGAAAATGTTTTTCCAAAAATTCTTATTTTTGTACAATCTAAGGGGCAGGCTATGAGGAGCCTATGTTAAAAATTTCAAAGCATTTGGATGAGTTGTTTGGTGTGGGCACTAATTCTAATGTCTGGTCATGCCTATGTATAGGTTGCACCAAAACAAGTGCTGTGGTCACAACATGATTCCAAACTGAGTGAAATCAATTTTAGCTTACACTAGACATCAAGGGCTACATTTTATATGTTGACCACTTTTACAGTAGAGGCATCTAAGTATTTTTAATAATTAAAAATATCTAATGCTAATAATCTCCAGAAAAATAAATAACATTAATATCATTTGAATCGCCTTGATAAAAACGGATGGCATCCGTTCATCCTCAACCTCCAGCCAAGGGCCAAGTTTGGCCCGACCTGGAGCCTCTTCCAGCCGACTTTCCAGCCGCACCGACCACCTCCCTGGTCGGCCACCACCACCACCACCTCCGTTGAGGTGGTGGCTAGCGTTTGGCGACGACCATGCCGCCGCAGGCGGCGGTTTCCGGCGAACTCAACACCACCATTTTCCATGAACATCTGAAATTACAAGCTCCCAATCAGTCTCAATTGAGCTCGATTTCTCAACCTAAACAAGTCTATATCTATCACACATAGAGAGGAGAAGGATTGGACCTTGCCGGCAGCCTGAAGTCGGGAAGATCGTCGGGAAGCCATTCCTGAAAGTTTTGTCGCTCGGCTTCTGCAACTGCAAGGTGGGGAGGCTATGTTTCTTCGGGTAAGGATTGGGAAAGCCTCCTCTCAACTCACTGGTGATGTTTAAAGCCTCAGATTGGGAGAGGAGGGGCTGGAGCATTAATGTCCTTCAAAGCCATTAAATGGCTAGGCTCTGCCATGGAGGAGGGGGCTGAATCGGGTCTGATGGCCAGGGGAAACGGCTGGAAACTTTGCCCCTTCACTGGGGAATTGAATTCAGCCACTAAATGTGGCCTTTGGCCTCCCCTCGAACCGTTTCCTTCCCTCGTATTCCTCATTTCTCTCTCCTCCATTATCACGGAAACAGAGCTTACTGTGACGCGCGGTACACGCCCGTGTCGGCCAAGACATGCCCGTGTCGGCCAATACACGCCCGTGATGCAGGGCATGTAACCCACTCGACACCCAGTCGAGAGAAAATCGTCGACGACACAGCGGGACACGCCCGTGTCACAGGCCGTGTGCCCCATACTCGATGATCGACGCTCAACGATCGATGAATGGCACTCGACGATCGACGATCGATGATCACCTTTCGACACAGCGGGACACGCCCTGTGACACGCCCGTGTCATAGGCCGTGTACCCCATGCTCGATGATCGACACTCGACGATCGACGATCGGCACTCGACGATCGACGTTCGACGATCGACACTCACATTTCGACACAGCAGGATATGCCCTGTGACACGCCCGTGTCACAGGCTGTGTACCCCATGCTCGACGATCTACACTCGATGATCTATAGTCGACGATCCACACATTCGACGATCATCGAGCACAATTCGTCGAACCGAGGGGACACACCCCCGCCCATGCCCGTGTTATAGGGCGTGACCACCCAGAAACTTTGTCGACCAAAACTTCATCGACCAAGTTCCTAACTCTTCAACCCGAGCGGGACACGCCCTGGGACACGCCCGTGTCCCATGCCGTGTCACCCAAATTTTGCTACTCCCAGAATTTGGGTTGTTCCACTCACCCTCTCTCCTAGTCACCAAGTTGATATGGTCAATCTGAAGGACTATTTGCAGCCATTCTACGCACATTATTCTGTAAAGAAGCCCACGAGGAGGCTTGAGCTAGGGTTAGCCTATGTTGGCTAGGCTGACCAGAAATAGGGTTGGGTTGACATTGGTCTCCTTGGGATTCCTTGGGTTTTGTCATGACCTAGTCATGACAAAACTATCCCTAGGGGACTAGCTGTTTGAGGGATGTTACAGACGATCCTTGGACTCCACCTTCAGAATTCTAAGTCCAGACTGTTCTCTAGACTCAGGTCGACGAACCTAGTTCTCAGGTCGACGAACTTCATTCTTTGCTCGACGATTTCTGGACTTCCACTTAAACTCTATTGTCAAAGGTTTATCAATTTTTCTCTAAGTCCAGAATCATTTTGAGGTCGACGAATTCAAGGTTCTCCAGACTTAGCTCGATGAACCTTATTCTTTGGTCGACGAATCTTTGGACTACTACAGCATTCTGTCGAGACTATGTTCTCTAGTCTCAGGTCGACGAACTCAGTTCTCTGCCCGACGAATTCTGGAACCAGAAGACTTCTGTCGACACTTAGAGTATATGTCGACATCAACTGAGTCGACACTAGAAGAACTTGTGTGGACACCCAGATCATCAGTCGACATTGAGGAAAGGTTGTGTCGACACCACACAGAAGACTTGTGTCGACACACAGGAAATCAGTCGATACACAGAATTTTTGACAACTACAGAATAGTTGCTGAACTCCAGTCGACGAACACATTTACCAGCTCGACGAACTTCAGACACATAATAGGCAAAGATTAAAAGAGACAGCAGTTCAGGTTCCAGCTCGACGATCATGGAACTCAGCTCGACGAACTGAAGCCGTCTGGTCGACGAACACAACATCTTAGCTCGACGAACTGTGGACTCAGTTCGACGATTTCTGTCAACTGTTCGACGATTCCAGAATTAGTTATTTTCGGCCTTCTGTCCCCACTCTAATGCGATAATTCCTGAGTAATTAATGCTCTAACATTCTCTGAATGTATCCGTTAGAAGGAGCATTAATTATGGTCTTCTCCAGGATTATTGCTTGTCGTTTTTCCATGGGACAGTTGGGGAAATAGATCAATGCTGGTTATTCTAAAGGCTATCAGCATTAATTGTAGATGAATTCAAATCCTTGAAGGATAGATAAGAAGAAAAGAATGGACACACAGACAGATAGAGAGAATCAATCAAGAATTATTAACAAAGTTTTTCACAGAGCACAGCACTCTCAGAGGAATACAGAGATTATAGAGAAACATTCAATCTTGAACAATCTGCTCTGTCAATAAAAAGCATTCTTTGATACAGAGAAGCCCTTGACCAGAAGCTCATTAGTACCTGAAGAAAAACAACAACAATACCTATATCAAGAGTCTTCTTTCTTCAAGTACTCCAGGACACTTCAAAAGGACTACTTCAGTTCCATCTGTCAAAGAAGTTCCTGAAGATTATTGCTAGTCAAGAATTCAGTTTGAATACCTATCACCCTGAAGCTTAGCTCCTGTTTTTCCCGGATTCATTCTACATATCAGGGGGAGCCTTAAGCTATAATCAAATCCACAGACTTCTCAGTTATATATTGAGAAAGAGAAGACAAAATCATCTCTCATTCCCACTGTATAAAGGGTTTTCATCTCCCTTTAAAAGTGATTCCTTGGTTGCACGTCTCCTGATCAAAAGACTTGGGTTGGTTTTTGAGCACCTGATCAAAAGCTCATTGGTGTCAGGCACCTGATCAAAAATCTGAGTGGATTCCTTCCAAGGGTGGTAGAAGAATGGATGTACCCAGGTTCGGGAACCACTATAAAATTCTTGTGTCGTCTGGTTGCCTCTTTTTCTTTTGTTCTTGTTGTGCTTATACTTTAGGTTTATTGTGTGCTAGCTATATTTATTTCTGCACTTTTAATTTACAGCAAAACACTGTAATAGATGTTAAGAATTTTTCTAAGAATACTCTATTCACCCCCCACCCCCACCCCCAACCCCCTCTAGAGTATTTCAGATCTAACTCTCACTTTTAGTATTGACTATGATGAGACCTTTTCCCCTATTGCCATGGTTAAGTCCATCAGAATTCTTCTTGTTATTGTTGTGTATTATCACTACGAGATCTAGCAGATGGATGTAAAAATGGCTTTCCTAAATGGAAACCTCCTTGAGGAAGTGTACATGACACAACCCGAGTGTTTTGTATCTCCAGGTGAAGCCACTAAAATAAACAAGCTGCAGAGATCCATTTATGGATTAAAACAGGCTTCTCGAAGTTGAAGTCTTCATTTTGATTAAAAGATCAAAGAGTTTGATTTTATCAAAAATGAGGATGAACCGTATGTTTATAAACGGATAAGTGGGACCATAGTTGTCTTTCTGATATTGTATGTAGATGGCATATTGCTTATCAGAATTGACAAATTGATCCTGCATGTTATTAAGAACAACCTAGAGGACTGCTTTTCAATGAAGGACTTGGTTGAAGCGACTTATATACATAGTATTAAGATCTATAGAGATAGATCGAAGAAGTTGTTGGGTTTGACCCAAAGTACGTACATTAATAGGGTGTTAAATAGTTCAACATGATTGAGTACAAGAAAGGATTCTTACACATGTATCATGGTGCGAGTCTCTCTAAGGACCAGTGTCCTAAGTATTATGAAGATAATGACCGCATGAAGTTGATTTCATATGCTTCGGTAATTGGGTCAATCATGTATGCAATGATATGTACTAGACCCGATGTCTCTTTTGCCTTGAGCATGACTAGAAGGTATCAGTCTGATCCCGATGAAAGTCACTAGATTGTCATTAAGAATATCCTAAAGTACTTGTGAAGGACTAAGGATATGTTCTTTGTATTTGGTTGAGAGGAAGAGCTCGTTGTAATGGGTTATACGGATGCTAGCTTCCAGACTAATAGGTATGACTCATAGTCTTAGTTAGATTTCATATTTTCCTTAATGGAGGTACTGTTAGCTGGAAAAGTTCCAAGCAGGAGATAGTTGCCTATTCTACAACTGAGGCCTAGTATATCTTCGCTGCAAAGGAGGCAGTATGGATTAGGAAATTCATCGACGAGTTAGATGTAGTTCCTAGCATTGTTCGTCCTGTAGATCTCTATTATGACAACAATGGTGAAATTGCACTTGCTTCAGAACCTAGATCTTCTCAGTGCTCCAAGCACATACTTCGGCAGTTCCATCTAATCCGAGAGATTGTCGATCAAGGATATGTGAGCATTAGTAGAGTGTTGACTGAAGAAAATATTACGGATCCACTGACAAAGCCTCTAGCGCAGAAAAAGCATGACGGTCATGTTATATCTATTGGGTATACGATACCTTAATGAATATCCCTAGTGTTAGTCTTGTGGATTGTATGTTTGTTGGCTGTAATTTTTTATTTGATGAATAATTTACTATATGCATTTCATTTTATATATTTTGGTAAGTTCTTTTATTATGTTATTATTTCTATTGTGATAGAGTAGTTAACTGTATAAATACCCCTAGAATGTTTACTTCCATAGGTCAAGTAGTGACTTGAATGTGAGAACCTATGATCCCAGAAGCTTCATTCTTAAAGGTCCCTGGTCGTTGTATCATCTTAGAAGCTAAGGGCAATGATGATACCTTTAAGACTAGCATGTGCGTTTACTGATGACCTGTTCTCACATCTCATGATATTGTGATATCAAGTCATCACATGGGTACTTGTTATGAATAAGTAGTACTGGATAGACCCACCATGAGAATACTTTGTGGATTGTTATATAAACGTATCACAAATATGGCTCAAGTGGCAACGGTGTTTGTGGTCTTTTGACCTGAAGTCACTGCATTTATCGAGTGAGGAAGAGCGTGCTTTGATGCCATCAAAATTCTAGTCTTGAGAAAGTTGGATGATAAAGGTGGTTATTGGGGATGTTACGAATCATTTGGCTGTTTTTTTGCGAGTAGAGATGGGATTGGTCCTCCTTTATGACAGGAGTTGCAGCCATGGGCTCCTTGATGGAATGGGACTGAGAAATGCATGGTCATGCTTGGTTGAGTAAATATATGATATTAGGCTCACCCATTTCTGTAAGTCCATTTTATATCAGGAAACTGGGATTGAATGATTATGAGGGTGACACGGTCGATACCTCTAGTTCTATCCGGATATAAGGGACGAAGGGACATGACAGCACTGTAACATTGGTCACAATGGCTTTTGAGTTTATTAACTCTTACAATTTGTGGAGCAATGATGCTTTGCTAGATTCTGCTCATTGTTTGTGAAAATTTTGTTTGATACTTTCAAGATCAAGTTGGAGACTGTTGGTGTTATCATTGTGATCTGGAAGTGATCAAGTATGTATCCTCACTGCCAGCTCAGTATGAGCCTATTAGGATCGCACATAAGATTGTGGAGAAATTGGGTGATTTGATCTGTATGGTATAGCTCATATGATGAGTTGAAAAAGGTCTTAAAATATGCTAAGGCAAAAGCGTCGAGTGTGTCGAGACCACACAACGCCTTCGTCGAGTTAAGAGTTGACTCATCAAATGATGGCGTTGACTGAGTTGAGTATATTCAACGACTCATCGAGTGAAGGAGTTGATTCGTCTAGTATGGCACTTAAGCGTTGAGTGTATTTAGTATACTCGATGATTCGTCATATATGTCAAGGATACTCGACGAATCGTCGAGATAAGGGTTGTCTGGCTGATTTCTGGATTCAATTCTTGGGTCTGCCGATAGCGCCAGAATCTGTTCTATTTATTCCTTGTGTATAAATAGAGAGTTTTAGGTTTTCTTCTAACAGACTTTTCCTTCCAAGCACACAAGTAGTTACTATACAAAAGATGGAAACCCTAGAACCCGACAGAAGCATTCCGCTGATTCCGTTGCTGATCTCGATCCCGGCGAATGTCGCCACCGCCTCTCCTCAAACAGATCTAGCAATTTGTGGAAACGCTGGTTGTCCTCTCCCGGCCCAGAGCTTGTGCGACAATTTGTTGTGGGTTTTCCTGATCATGTGGACTGTTTGTAGAGGCGCAGATACTATTCTGCGCTCAAGACTCAAGCCGCCAGTGCCCGACTGGAATATTCTGGAGCATCTTGGTTGAGTATAGACTCAATCCCTCAAAGATAATTTTTTTATAGCATGTTTTACTTCTTGATTCAAGAATATTGCCAGATCCAAACTTTCTTTTGGGTTTTCTTGTTCTCTATTTCCGCTGCGCGCACAAATGTTGTGCCACCCTAGTAAAACCCAAGATCTTCATCTAAGGATGAATGTGATTCTAAATCTGAGATTGATATCAATCAAGTGATTTATAAGTATGGTGAACTTCTAGAAGTATTCAAAAGAAGTAAGAAATTGACTAAAAAGTAATCTTAAGAGATTTCATCTCTACATCTTGCTACTTCCCAGCATTCTGAAACAGTAGTCATGCTGGAACATAAATAAGGGAAGTCAGTCAGTTGAAGAATATTACTTTTATACAGATAGACACCATAAAGTATAAGAATGATCTTATTAGGGATCTAGAAGAAAAGCTCCAAAGGGAAAAGAGATTTGTGGCAAGTTTTTTTAAGCCCAACTAAGTGTTGCCCATTATTGACTCCTTCATCTCTCAGAGAAACAAGAGAGGAGTTGGATTCAAGGAAAACACAAGAGCTGCTCTTTCAAAGGAAAGGGAAAAGCTCCAGCTAAGCCATCCATTCATTTTAAAAGGGTAATACTCTTTACTAACAGATATGACCATGACTCTATGTATGGTCACTAGAAGAATGAGAATTCTTCCTGGAAGGATACTAATGTATCTTCTAATGTAAGGAGAATAGGAATGAGAATGAGTGCCTTCAAGGCTGCTTATATGGAAATACAAATGGCCCATCCTGGACCATTTGTCTTTGGTGTTCCAGCCCCTATTCTTAAGAAGGAGGTAGTGGCCAAACTTCAGACTCAATCAGCAAAGACTCAGACTGAAGATCAGTCTTATAACAAGCCTGATTTGGGTGTTTTTGATGCTATCAGAGGCATGATTTCTGCAAAGAAAATTGCTCCTAATGGCACTTAGAAAAATCCAATTAAATCTTTTGAAAGACTCTCCTTCAATCAAATAGTTGCTGAAAGAAATCTGAAGAAGGCTAATGTTGTTCCTTCTGGAAAGGTTGATGTTGTTAACATAGTCATTAGGCCAACTCAGAAAAGAAGGTATAACCTTCATGAATGTTGGTGTGGTGGCAAGATAGGCCATTATGCCATTGAATTCTGGCATAATCCTAGTGCATCTAGAGCTAACGACAGTCTTATAGTCTGAAAAATAGCTGGTAGATATGTTCATTTTGAGACAAATATGCACATATGACTCAATAAATATTATGGTCCTATGGTAAAATAAATATGTTTTGAAGGTTAGTCCAAGTTTTCATACCCCTATATGGTACTTGGACAGTGGTTGTTCCAGGCACATGACTGGAACAAAGTGCAATTTGAGGGAGTTCATTCCATTGAAGGATGGACCAAAGGTGATCTTTGGTGGAGCAGACAAAGGGATTACCAGAGATTATGGTAAGATTTCAAATGGCTTAGTCACCTTCACAAAAGTGTCTTATGTGGAATGGTTGCAACACAACCTTATAATCATAAACCAACTATGTGATCTTGGCTATGACATTTCATTCCAAAAGGATAAGTGCCACATTAAGAAGTCAAGTGACCAAGAGGTCATCTTGACAGGCACTGGGAGTGGTAATGTGTACTGTTTAAATTTTTGTGTAAATTCAGTCTCTCTCATATGGCTAGTTGCAAATGAGAAAGCCACACACTGTGTAAGACCCCTTTTTTTTCTTTTTTTTGACACCGGGGTCTTAGGCCCAGAACCGCCGTTTTGCGGTGACTCCTTCACGTCCTGAAGGGTCATCACCACAAAGCGCTGATTCTGCCGGCCGAATTCGATCACAGAAAAGTAGCATAAAGATGTAAATGCAAATTGCAGTCCACAGAGAATCACATGTCATAGAAAATATAACTCCACGAAGGGAGTGTCCACAGAATAATACATCAAAGTAGCAAAATACGGGCTTAAGCCCGGTACATCATATCCTCACTACAAAAAGATCACTCATGCGGAAGCAGAAAAACTACTCAAGGTCGAGACTCACGGTCCCGGCTGTGTGAACTCCGGAGCTAGACTGCCCCACCTCCAAGCGCACCGGTCTCTGGGGTTACTCCTTCATGCTGGTCTCCACGATCCCCTAAATGATGCGGTTCGAAAACTGTTAGTCAAAATACTAAGTCCTATCATCCCCCGCCCCTTCCCCCACAGCTCTTAGGCACCGAGCGGAGAGGAAGAAAGGGAAGGACTTGAAGGTGGAGAATATCAAAAGCAGATGGCAGCGGTCCTATACTTGCAAATTCTATAGCATATAAAGACAATAAGCTGAAATATGAAAAGTAACCTTTACGTATGTGAAAACACATAAGCCAAGGGGTCTTCTGCAAGGCTCCCATCGTATAAAAAGTCCAATACCAATTTATACGTTGTGGTGTCGTTGATCAAACAGCAGTAACTATATATATCAAAATTAACCTTAATTTATAAACTTGCCCACACAAGCTTATAGACTAAGGGGTCGTTTTGCAGGTCCTAAAGTATAAGCGTCCCATTCCACTTATACTTTAGGTGTCAAGGTTAAAGGTAACGATTATGCCATGACATGCAAGTGGGTATGATGGACACGCAAGTGCAACACACACACCCGACTCTGTGTACACAGACCTTTAGTTCCCCCTTTCTGGAGCCGTAACCTCCCAGGATACCTCCGTAGTGGCAGACGGAAGCGGTGGGTTGGGCCTCGCCCACCTCTAAACCAGTAAAGCACTACCGGTCAGTCCTATCGTACGCCTCAACGCTTGGTGCACGAAGCGGACTCCTGCGTACTCTTGCCGGCTGGCGCACCGGACTTCTGTTGGCGAAGTGCTAACCACACTTGCCGAGTCAACGTATTGGCGTCGGTGCATCGACCCTCCGATATCGAAGACCCACCACCTTAATTTCCCTTCCTTTTATGCACATGCAAAATTAGCGTAATCAAGAACCGAGCCGAAACTCCCCGGACCAACACGTCCGTCTCAAACAGTCGAGCCGAAGCTCCCCGGACCCAAAGTCCGCCTTTTAACCATCCGAGCCGAAGCTCCCAACTAACATCCGGTGTCGTCAGTGTTTGTGAAATGTGCAACCCTAATTACTAAGTTACTCTTTTCAGCTTGTTAAAACAGTCTACGTTAACCCAGGACTGCCCCCGGTATTCCCTGTGAAGGGCTCTCAAGGGGCACTAGGAACTGTGTTGGGATTACGCCCAGCGTTCCCTTTCGCAAGGTACTTATTTTGTTATTGGTTGATTCCCTTACCCTTTGCTTTCTCATGTTCCGATATGTTAATCCTAGGGTGATTTGACTTCAACTCTCTCCTTGGGTAGGACGATCTTTCGACGGACCCGAACGCCTCTAAACCCTAGACAAAATCCACACTCTACTCACTCATCTTCCATAGATGCCACCCATTCTACATATCATTCCAGCAATCCATCAAGACCCATCACACGTGCTCTAATTCATAACCAAAATGATTTCCTGCAGTTTTGCTATATGCAGACCACTTAAGCTACATGACCCGTAAAAAGGGAAGTACATGAAATACTCATCCAGTACCCCTATGATAATTACTAGAGGGCTAAAATGATATTTGAAGCATAAATCCAGAAATCCATAATTTTCCTAATTTGTCTGATAATTTATTTATTTATTCTAGTATCCAAAAAGCCCAAGTTTGAACATGAAGTAGCAATTTCAGACAAGATAATGTTCCAATAAATTTATGGTAATTACAAAATGCATAATCAACTCTAAGGCCTAAGTCTTCAAATTTTGCAGCAAGGTTTGGGCCCTTAAATTTAATTTCAAAGTTACCTCATAAAAAGCCAATGTAAAAGCTTTTATAGTAATAATGCCTCCAAAAATTCAGAGAAAATTCAGGGATGATTGCGATGGCCTACAAATACCCTAGAACAAGTTTCATAATTTATCATTTAAAAATAAGGCTATATTTGATTTTCTCATGAAATTTCAAGTTTATGGGTTAATGAACAAAGTATACTAATTATCCATCACATATTTCCACAAAAATTCCAACATGATAATATTGAGCTAGAAATACTATGTAGCAAGTTTCATAATTTTTCAATAAGTAATGGGCTCTTGCAAGAATTATTTATTATGTAATCAAAATAAAGCACTTGTGAAGTAGATGCCCTAACTAGATATCCAAAAATTCTATCAAAATTCATACATGATTAGTATAGCCTAGAACTACCTCTGTCAATGTTTCATGCCCTTTCAATGGGCAATGAGACCACAATAGCCAAATTATTAATTAGGGCAATCTTATTGGTTACAAATGAAGTGCTATAAATATTGATCAAAACTCCTCAAGTAAATTATCAGAGGCTCAAAATATCCTCATTCCCTCACTACCCAAATTTGGTTAAGTTTCAAGATGTTTAGCTAACCCAAACCTACACTACAAGTTTTAGGTCCTAAGCTAGGGTTAGGGTTTTGGGGACCCTACCCTTTTCAAAATTAGCTAATATTTTTAACAGAGGGTTTTGTACATCCTAGGACCTCCGTGCAAAATTTGGTGTTCATCCAAGGTGTTTAGGACCCATGCCCTTCACAAGGCAAAAAGGTCCCTCCTTAGGGTTTGGCATAGGAACTTAGGGCAAATCAATTCCACACTACCCCACATTCCATTGGGAGGTGCTAAGTGCCATAACAAGTCAGTGGCCCAAATTGCAGCCTATGTTGAGGTGATTTGGTCACTCAAAATCAGAAATGCACGTTTTGACCAAAATACCCTTATTAAGGTATAGTTAGGGTTGGGTCAAAACCTATTCAAAACATATCCAATTTAGGTGCAACTCTATACAAATACCTAACATGAGCCCAGGGACCACTCACCAAAATTTGGGAGGGTTTGGAGGTAATTTGACTACTTAATTTAATTACCCTAGCTTTATTAAATAAAGTCAAAAACTTTAGGAAATTTGTGTCCAAAAATTCTGAGCTTTGGGTAGGCCCTAGGTATAGGTAGGTTAGGTTCCCTGCCAAAATTTCAACTGACTTGGGCTAGGGATGAAGTGTAGGCACTCAATTTAATGATTGCCTAGCCCTAAGGGTATGACCCATCCAAATGGGTGCCTTGGTCAGACCATGCACCCAAATGGGTTCAAACAAATTTTAGAATACAATAGACTCAGAGGGCTACAACTTTTGTGTTGAAATTTTTTCCACCAGAAGAACCTAAGTATTTTTAAAAATTAAAACCTTTTAATGTATAATGTGTGACAGAAATGAAATAATCCAGAAATAATTTCCTAAAGTTTATTCCCTGATGCAGCACGAATCTTGGCGCAGGGATCAACGGCATCCGGTCATCTTCTCCATTCAGCCAAAGATCCCGATTGGTCCCGCCTGGAGCAACTTCCAAACGCCACCGCCGGCGATCCGGCCGCCTCCCCGGCCGGCCACCACCACCACCACCTCCGTTGAGGTGGTGGCCTTCGCCAGGCGGCGGCTTGGCCGCCGGTGTAACGTCCCGAATCGCTCTAGGCCCCTAGTGTGTGTGTTTTGAGTCAGGAGGGTTGACTTGAGTCCTGAGAGTGCAGGGAATTGGACTGCACTTGTGGAGAAGTGGAGAATCAGTGTAAATAGGAAGTGACACGGGTAGGGACACGGCCGTGTGCCTACCCGTGTGCGTCGAGTTGAGCTCGACGACCCGTGTCGAGATCGTCGAGCTGTGTCGACACCTAGGGACACGGGTAGGGACACGGCCGTGTGCCTACCCATGTGCGTCGAGTTGAGCTCGACGACCCGTGTCGAGATCGTCGAGCTGTGTCGACACCTAGGGACACGGGTAGGGACACGGCCGTGTGCCTACCCGTGTGCGTCGAGTTGAGCTCGACGCCCGTGTCGAGATCGTCGAGCTGTGTCGACACCAAGGGACACGGGTAGTGACACGGCCGTGTCCCTACCCGTGTGCGTCGAGTTGAGCTCGACGAGAAGTGTCGAGATGCAACCAGAGAAGTACACGGCCAATGACACGGCCAGGCACATGGCCGTGTCATGTGAACACGGGTTGGGACACGGGCGTGTCCCTACCCGAGTCAAGCATTGAATCGACATGGAAACCGCCACGGCCGTTTCGCGGAAGCGGGACACGGGTACGGACACGGCCGTGTCCCTACCCGTGTCATATTTTATTTATATAAGGGACAGAAAACCCTAGCCGTTTTCATGCTCTTTTCATCCCCTATTTCCAGTGAGAACTCCTGTGAGAGGGAAAACTGCAGGAGCAAGTCCTACCGAAGGAGATCCGCCATCGCCGTGAAAGAGAAGATGTCGCCGAGGAGAACTACGCGATCCATGGCGAGAAATGGTGGTACCGCTGGAGCCAACGTGAGTTTCCTACCCTCTCCCTTGGTGCTAGATCTATAGTTATGCCTTAGGAGAGACATCGACTCAAGAGAGTCTTGATGGAGAGGAGAAGATCTCTAGGTTAGGCCATGTTAGAAATTGTGTTCTAGACTTTAGATCTCTTCAACCCTTCCCCTTATCTTCAATATGACGATGGGTGGATGGTCTCGTGAGGAGTTTATGGCCTTTGAGGTTGAATAAGGGAGGAGAATATTTCTGGAAAATTTAGAAACGATCGCTTGAGGAGGAAGACGAACCTATGCCGTTCATTTTCCTTTAAGATGCGCGCAGAATCTGTATTCTGCGCGCAGCGATCTTTTAGGCCATTTTCCCTATGGATAAGGCCAAATCTGGGCTTTCGGATAAACATTAAAGTTGAAGCCCTTGGAAATACCTTTCCAACGAGTGGTTGCACGACTTCAGGTGATGTCTGTAGCCACGGGAAAGTCTAAACGAAAATGGGGTTTTACAAATCCTGCATGCAGAAACTGTGTTATGTACGCATCGGACTTCAAGTCCGATTTCAAGTAGGATAATGTCAAATCTGGGTTGAGCTCTGAATATGAAAGATGTAGTCCATGGAAATACCTTTCCATCGAGGGGTTACACGCCTCCACCGGATTCCTGTAGCTTCGGGAATCTCCGGTCGAAGTTGCTGTCCAGATTAGTGATACACCTAGAATTCTGGTTTTATATAAAGTGCAATTAGAGTCGGTGGAATTCTGTCAAGATTAAATAATTTGTGCTAATCACCGAAGAACTGTGAATGATGGTGTTTATTATTTGGAACGCATACAACTGATTTCTTATTGCAAGATGTCTTGAGGTTTGGATGGTTCCCTTTATGTTTAATCGAATCGAATTGATAAGATGTTGATAGATTATAACATATGCGCATCATATAAGTCTTATGTAGAGTTCATATGGAATGACATATAGCAGATTAAACTATGGCCATGTGTATGTTGATTGGTGAAATGAAATTCGTTAGTCCAATACTTAGAGCGTCGTCTCCCTACGGGTAGTATTATGAAGGGAAGTAAGTGCGGGGTTGACCGCCACTTGTTTTGGTTGTGTTGAGGTAAGGTATGGATGGATGGTTGGGCTGTGTCCTCGTGTTTACTTCCGAGACCCCTTCCATGATATGTTGATGTGGTATGTGCATGTGGTGTGAGTCGACACGCGGTGTCGTAATCCTGGGTTAAGGATAGTGTGGCAGGTCTACGGGCTCGCCAGTCGTCACACCGACGGGAGTTGACAGTTAGACTTGGTCGGTTTGGGCTGTGTCCTCGGTGTTCACGTCCCGAGGCCCCTCCGGCCATGTGAACGGTTGGGCTGTGTCCTCGTGCTTTCTTCCGAGGCCCCTTCCGGGTCACGCAAGGCCAGTTCGGGCTGTGTTCTTGGTGCACATCTACCCAAGACCCCGCTGGGCCATAGTACGCATGGGCTCCGCTGTTGTGTTCTTAGCGTTGAGGCGTACGGAGGCCTAGGTGAAGTAGTGTGATACCCGCCAAGTAGTAGAAGTGCCCGTTCTACTATCACCGCCTGGCCACGGCGGCTGATGCCTGAGAGGTTAGCTACCTGCTCGAAAAGTGGGAACTACAGTCTGTGTCGACATAGCAATGTGCATGGGTGAGTCATTGCATAGCATTCATAGCATTTCATATCATTGCACAACAAGATCCTCATCGTATAAGTTTGTATGGGCACTCTTATACGATGAGTTACTTTATGTAACCCGATCCTTAACTTATAAGTTTGTATGGGCATTCTTATAAGTTAAGTTACTTTCCTGCTGAAGCTTTCTTACACTTGTTATTATACCTTGATGGCTCTTGTAGAATTGTTAGTTTACATATTGATAGCTTTTGTAGAACTGCTAGTTATACATTGATACTCATGTACCTTGTCACCTGATTGTACTTTTATACTTACTGATATATATTGTGCCCTTGTTTCTCTTTCTCCGCCCGGTGCCGAGGAGTCGCCGGGGGAGCGGATGTGAAACCACTTAGTCGTTTCGACTAACGGTTGCTACGTCTTCCTTTTTAGGAGGTCACGCCGCAGGTAGAGCAGCCGCAGACTACGCAGCAGGACAGCCAGGCCAGGACGACAGGGCCTGATGTGACGGTGCCGTCGATACCGTCTGTTACTGATGTTAGTGTTTTGCTTACTCTGATGTAGCCCGTTTGGGCAATGATTAGCTGTACTCTGATATTTTGTAGAAGCATGTTTAGCTTCTCTTTATTGTTGTATTTGGACATCATAACTTAGTGTGGATTTGACTTCTCTTGCTTATTTATTGGTTGGGTTGGCATGAATTATTGATATTGTTGTAGCCGGCGGAATAGGCGTCTTGTGGTACAGGTTAGCCCGTGTGCTAATGCTACCGCAAGGCGGCTGTTCCGGGCATAAGACTCCCCCTTCGTGCCGTGTTTTGGGATCCGGGGAGGGGGGGGTCTTACAAATGGTATCAGTTTGCCACGATCCTCAACTAAGAAGTCATTCAACAATGGTGACACCCCCGTTTGGTTAGTCAGTTTGGGGACAAACTGACTTAGCGGAAGCAGTGGTGTGCCCATATGTAATTCACATTAAGTTGTCCAACTTTGACCTTAAGTTTAGCCAACCTGACCACAAATTTGTCGTGTATGTGTAGGTTCCACTGCATGTTGAGCCGATGGGGGGTACTCTTACCCCTCCCATACCCACTCAGTTCCAACAGTCTGAGTTGGGGCAGACGCTCACCGCCATTCTGGATGCTTTTAAGGCTCAGCAGGCTCCGGTGCAACAACAGGCCCCGAGCTCCAACTGGCTGAGCACCTTCCGGGCTCTCTCCCCTCCCGTCTACCTTGGGACGGAGTCAGCCGTACGTACAGAGGAATGGCTAGACACGATACAGAAGTTGTTGGCCGGTATCCGTTGCCCAGCCAACATGGCAGTGACATTGGCAGTGTCCGTCTTGGACTTACATGCGAAGAGGTGGTGGAAGTCCCTCATGGGCTCTACCTTCCAAGGCCGGATCTACACGGAGATAAGTTGGAATGAATTCTCGGGTGTTTTCTTGGAGCACTTTATCCCTACTTCGGCCCGAGATGAGCTTGAGCAGAGGTTCCTTCTACTAAAGCAGGGATCAAAGTCGGTTACAGAATACCAGCGGGAATTCCAGCATCTCGCAAGGTTTGCAGATTCTTATGAGTTGGATGACAGAGGTTATGCCAAGCGCTTCTATAAAGGGCTGCGAGATCCCCTAAGGCAGTCCCTTTTGTTTATAGCGGATGGTAGCTTGGCGGAGATCATTGATATGGCGAAAAGATTGGAGGCAGACCACATGGGATGTAGCAAGAGGCCTGCGGAGGACGTGATGGAAGCCGGCCCAAGTAATAGAAGGAGACGGGACTTCAGAGGAGGAAGAGGTTATCAAAGAGGTGGAGGGCGTGTCCACCGAAACTATAGGGTGGAGCATCCAGTTCCGCAGCCGCCTGCGTTGCCTCCACCCCCACAGCCTCAGCGATTCCAACAACCGGAAGGGCGGCGTGGTCTGGTGTGCTTCGAATGCAACCAGCCGGGCCACATCCGGCATTTTTGCCCGCAACTATATGGGAACGCCCCTCCTGCTCTCCCTCCTGCTCTCCCTCCTGCTCTCCCTCCTGCTCTCCCTCCAGCAGCTCCACGAGGGCGAGGATATATGCGCGGTCGAGGACGAGGACCGCCAAGAGGAAACCCCGGACCAGCCCGGGATCAGGTGTACGCGCTTGACATGGCGCAGGAACGGAACCCACAAGATGTGATTGCAGGTATGATTTAATTTATTTACATATTTGCATGGTCTAACTTGAATTGATTAGAACTTACTAGCCACTAGCAATAAGTTTTGGTTGTTGGTACTTAGGCACCGTGATTATTGGCGGGAAGACAGCCTATGCGCTGTTCGATACCGGTGCCTCACACTCCTTTGTGTCCGAGGATTTCATAAAAGACATGGGGGATGTACAGTACTTCACTGGCATAGCCCGACGTGTACGCCTTCCGGACGGCTCGGAGATGATCGCAACCGCCAAGTGCGAGTTGGAGTTATTTATTTATGGGAAGGCCTTTGATACGCCGGCCACGGTTCTGAGGATGCCGGAGTTTGACATCATTTTGGGCATGGCATGGCTGGACTGGCACTTCGCGAGGATCGACTGCGCGGAGAAGCGGATCTATTTGAGGCATGGAGACTCTGACGTCATCTTCCAAGGTATTGGCTTCGCGCCACGTATGATATTATCTTCTATTCAGGCTGTAAAGGCTCATATGAAGGGGGATGAGGTCTTCATGATCTGGTTCGAGTTGAAGGAAGCAGCGTTAGAATTAAAGGATGTACGGGTAGTGCGGGATTTTCCTGAGGTATTTCCTGAGAAGCTACCAGGATTACCTCCGCATAGAGAGGTTGACTTCCAGATCAATCTAGTACCAGGTGCCAAGCCTGTATCCAAGGCTCCGTACAGAATGGCTCCGAAAGAACTCGCGGAGTTTAGAGTTCAATTGCAGGAACTGGTGGATTCAGGGTTCGTTCGCCCCAGTTCATCACCATGGGGAGCCCCTGTGCTGTTCGTGAAGAAGAAGGATGGAACACTGCGATTGTGCATAGACTATCGGGAACTCAATCGATTGACGGTGCGGAACACTTACCCACTACCGCGGATCGATGAGTTGTTCGATCAACTAGTGGGAGCACATTGGTTTTCTAAATTGGATTTGCACTCCGGATACTATCAGTTGAGGATACAAGAAGGGGACATCCAGAAAACGGCCTTCAGTTCGAGATATGGTTTGTATGAGTTCACAGTAATGCCGTTTGGGCTCACAAATGCCCCTTCGGCCTTCATGAGCTTGATGAACAAGGTGTTTGAACCGTATTTGGACATCTTCATCATTGTTTTCATCGACGACATCTTGGTCTACTCAAATACGGAGGAGGAGCATGTCGAGCACCTGACCTTGGTTTTGAAGAAATTGAAGGAGCATGCCTTGTATGCCAAGTTTAGCAAGTGTGAATTCTGGCTTAAGGAGGTAGCCTTCTTGGGGCATGTGATCAGTGGAGCAGGATTAGCGGTGGATCCAGCGAAGGTGCGAGCCGTGAAGGAGTGGTCGCCCTTGAAGTCGGCGGCAGATGTACGCCGGACTGCGGAAGACCATGTGTTGGCCGGGAATGAAGAAGGAAGCACACGTGGATGTTTTGGTACGCCTTTTTGTGGAGCAATTTGTACGGTATCATGGCGTGCCCAAGACGATTGTTTCGGATAGGGATGGTCGGTTTACATCAAATGAGTGGAAGGCGGTGCAGGCGTATTTGGGCTCACGCCTAACCTTTAGTACCGCTTTTCATCCTCAGACTGACGGACAGTCAGAGCGGACCATCAGAACACTGGAGGATTTATTGAGGTTATGTGTGTTGGACAGAGGAGAGCCATGGGAAAGGCTCTTGCCACTAGTGGAATTCTCCTATAATAATAGCCATCAGGCGAGCATCGGCATGGCGCCCCATGAAGCCCTTTATGGAAGAAGGTGCAGGACTCCCTTGTCTTGGGTACAAGATGAAGATCCGAAGGCATTGGGAAACGAATACATAGATGATACTGATGCGGCGGTCAGATTGATACGGGATCGCATGTTGGAGGCTCAAAGTCGACAGGCGAAGTATTACAATAAAAAGCACCGGATGGTGGAGTTCCAAGTGAGCGAAAAAGTGTTCCTTAAGATTCGGCCGATGCATGGAGTTTCGCGGGTGCGTGGAGTGAAAAAGCTTAGCCCGAGGTATGTTGGGCCTTATACTATATTGGAAAGGATTGGCCCGTTGGCCTATCGGTTGGAGTTACCACCGGAACTGGAAAATCTTCACGACGTGTTCCATGTATCGTCGCTTCGAAAAGCACTGTTGCGGCCCGACCAGTATATTCCCACTACTGATGGTGCGGTGGCATCAGATAGGACTGTGCGACTAGAGCCGGTACGAATTGTTGACAGCGAGACAAGAACATTACGCCGCAAAAGTGTTCCCTTAGTGAAGGTGCAATGGATGAATCATGGGAAGGAGGAGTACACTTGGGAGCCAATGGATTTAATGCGGCAACGCTACCCGGAGTTGTTTGCTCAAGGTAATTTTATTTAAAAGCATATGTTAAATTTCCTGTTATACACTTCTCCCCACAACCTAAGCCTGATTTCGGGGACGAAATCTTTTATTTTGTTTATAGGATTTGTAACGTCCCGAATCGCTCTAGGCCCCTAGTGTGTGTGTTTTGAGTCAGGAGGGTTGACTTGAGTCCTGAGAGTGCAGGGAATTGGACTGCACTTGTGGAGAAGTGGAGAATCAGTGTAAATAGGAAGTGACACGGGTAGGGACACGGCCGTGTGCCTACCCGTGTGCGTCGAGTTGAGCTCGACGACCCGTGTCGAGATCGTCGAGCTGTGTCGACACCTAGGGACACGGGTAGGGACACGGCCGTGTGCCTACCCGTGTGCGTCGAGTTGAGCTCGACGACCCGTGTCGAGATCGTCGAGCTGTGTCGACACCTAGGGACACGGGTAGGGACACGGCCGTGTGCCTACCCGTGTGCGTCGAGTTGAGCTCGACGCCCGTGTCGAGATCGTCGAGCTGTGTCGACACCAAGGGACACGGGTAGTGACACGGCCGTGTCCCTACCCGTGTGCGTCGAGTTGAGCTCGACGAGAAGTGTCGAGATGCAACCCGAGAAGTACACGGCCAATGACACGGCCAGGCACACGGCCGTGTCATGTGAACACGGGTTGGGACACGGGCGTGTCCCTACCCGTGTCAAGCATTGAATCGACATGGAAACCGCCACGGCCGTTTCGCGGAAGCGGGACACGGGTACGGACACGGCCGTGTCCCTACCCGTGTCATATTTTATTTATATAAGGGACAAAAAACCCTAGCCGTTTTCATGCTCTTTTCATCCCCTATTTCCAGTGAGAACTCCTGTGAGAGGGAAAACTGCAGGAGCAAGTCCTACTAAAGGAGATCCGCCATCGCCGTGAAAGAGAAGATGCCGCCGAGGAGAACTACGCGATCCATGGCGAGAAATGGTGGTACCGCTGGAGCCAACGTGAGTTTCCTACCCTCTCCCTTGGTGCTAGATCTATAGTTATGCCTTAGGAGAGACATCGACTCAAGAGAGTCTTGATGGAGAGGAGAAGATCTCTAGGTTAGGCCATGTTAGAACTTGTGTTCTAGACTTTAGATCTCTTCAACCCTTCCCCTTATCTTCAATATGACGATGGGTGGATGGTCTCGTGAGGAGTTTATGGCCTTTGAGGTTGAATAAGGGAGGAGAATATTTCTGGAAAATTTAGAAACGATCGCTTGAGGAGGAAGACGAACCTATGCCGTTCATTTTCCTTTAAGATGCGCGCAGAATCTGTATTCTGCGCGCAGCGATCTTCTAGGCCATTTTCCCTATGGATAAGTCCAGATCTGGGCTTTCGGCTAAACACGAAAGTTGAAGCCCTTGGAAATACCTTTCCAACGAGTGGTTGCACGACTTCAGGTGATGTCTGTAGCCACGGGAAAGTCTAAACGAAAATGGGGTTTTACAAATCCTGCATGCAGAAACTGTGTTCTGTACGCAGCGGACTTCAAGTCCGATTTCAAGTAGGATAATGTCAAATCTGGGTTGAGCTCTGAATATGAAAGATGTAGTCCATGGAAATACCTTTCCATCGAGGGGTTACACGCCTCCACCGGATTCCTGTAGCTTCGGGAATCTCCGGTCGAAGTTGCTGTCCAGATTAGTGATACACCTAGAATTCTGGTTTTATATAAAGTGCAATTAGAGTCGGTGGAATTCTGTCAAGATTAAATAATTTGTGCTAATCACCGAAGAACTGTGAATGATGGTGTTTATTATTTGGAACGCATACAACTGATTTCTTATTGCAAGATGTCTTGAGGTTTGGATGGTTCCCTTTATGTTTAATCGAATCGAATTGATAAGATGTTGATAGATTATAACATATGCGCATCATATAAGTCTTATGTAGAGTTCATATGGAATGACATATAGCAGATTAAACTATGGCCATGTGTATGTTGATTGGTGAAATGAAATTCGTTAGTCCAATACTTAGAGCGTCGTCTCCCTACGGGTAGTATTATGAAGGGAAGTAAGTGCGCGGGTTGACCGCCACTTGTTTTGGTTGTGTTGAGGTAAGGTATGGATGGATGGTTGGGCTGTGTCCTCGTGTTTACTTCCGAGACCCCTTCCATGATATGTTGATGTGGTATGTGCATGTGGTGTGAGTCGACACGCGGTGTCGTAATCCTGGGTTAAGGATAGTGTGGCAGGTCTACGGGCTCGCCAGTCGTCACACCGACGGGAGTTGACAGTTAGACTTGGTCGGTTTGGGCTGTGTCCTCGGTGTTCACGTCCCGAGGCCCCTCCGGCCATGTGAACGGTTCGGCTGTGTCCTCGTGCTTTCTTCCGAGGCCGCTTCCGGGTCACGCAAGGCCAGTTCGGGCTGTGTTCTTGGTGCACATCTACCCAAGACCCCGCTGGGCCATAGTACGCATGGGCTCCGCTGTTGTGTTCTTAGCGTTGAGGCGTACGGAGGCCTAGGTGAAGTAGTGTGATACCCGCCTAGTAGTAGAAGTGCCCGTTCTACTGTCACCGCCTGGCCACGGCGGCTGATGCCTGAGAGGTTAGCTACCTGCTCGAAAAGTGGGAACTACAGTCTGTGTCGACATAACAATGTGCATGGGTGAGTCATTGCATAGCATTCATAGCATTTCATATCATTGCACAACAAGATCCTCATCGTATAAGTTTGTATGGGCACTCTTATACGATGAGTTACTTTATGTAACCCGATCCTTAACTTATAAGTTTGTATGGGCATTCTTATAAGTTAAGTTACTTTCCTGCTGAAGCTTTCTTACACTTGTTATTATACCTTGATGGCTCTTGTAGAATTGTTAGTTTACATATTGATAGCTTTTGTAGAACTGCTAGTTATACATTGATACTCATGTACCTTGTCACCTGATTGTACTTTTATACTTACTGATATATATTGTGCCCTTGTTTCTCTTTCTCCGCCCAGTGCCGAGGAGTCGCCGGGGGAGCGGATGTGAAACCACTTAGTCGTTTCGACTAACGGTTGCTACGTCTTCCTTTTTAGGAGGTCACGCCGCAGGTAGAGCAGCCGCAGACTACGCAGCAGGACAGCCAGGCCAGGACGACAGGGCCTGATGTGACGGTGCCGTCGATACCGTCTGTTACTGATGTTAGTGTTTTGCTTACTCTGATGTAGCCCGTTTGGGCAATGATTAGCTGTACTCTGATATTTTGTAGAAGCATGTTTAGCTTCTCTTTATTGTTGTATTTGGACATCATAACTTAGTGTGGATTTGACTTCTCTTGCTTATTTATTGGTTGGGTTGGCATGAATTATTGATATTGTTGTAGCCGGCGGAATAGGCGTCTTGTGGTACAGGTTAGCCCGTGTGCTAATGCTACCGCAAGGCAGCTGTTCCGGGCATAAGACTCCCCCTTCGTGCCGTGTTTTGGGATCTGGGGAGGGGGGGTCTTACAGCCGGAGGGCCGTTTTCCGGCGATCCTGAGAGCAGGATTTCCATGGAAAAACCATGAAATTTCGAAATGGATTCGGGCTCAATTGAGCCCGAACCTTGAACCTAGTGATTGTTAAGAACTATCCATGAGAGAAGGGGTGGAGGAGGACCTTCTTGGCGGCCTGAATGCGGGAAGAGCGGCGGGATGCCATTGACGACGGCGGCGGCGCTCGGCTTCTGCAACAGTATAGTGGGATGGCTCGTCTCCTTCAGGTAAACGCTCGAAAATATTCCCCTTGGCCCCCTGATGGTGTTTAAATGGCAATTGGGGAAGGGGGGTGGCTGGTTCTTCAATGGCCATCAACACCATTAATGGTGTGGCTCGGGTAGAGTGGAGGGGGGCTGAATCCACACCTTGGTGGCCGGGAAACGGCTGGAATCAACTCCTCTCCCCTAGAGGAGTTGATTGCAGCCATAAATGGTGGCTGTTAGCCTCCCTTGGCCGGCCTTCCACTCTCCCCTTCCTCTTCCTCATCTTTTCTCTCCTCCATTATCATGGAGGGGAGCTCCTTTCTCTCTCCTAGTCACCTCTGGTTGACTGGTCAACCCCACAAGTTAAATGCAGCCCACTTGGTTATGATGGTCATGGAAATGGGGTTAGCCTAAGGGAGAAGTGGCTTGGGCTTGGGTTAGCCCTTTTGGGCTAGGTTGGACTTGACCTAAATGAGGGTTGACCCGGGCCAATTCGACCATCTGGGTTGACCCCATTGGGTTTTTAGTGGCCCATTGGACTCCCTTAAGGTCTAGGTAGGGTTATGTAGGGTTACCCTGCACTTTGGAGGTCACATACCCTTAGTAAGGGTACTTTGACCAGATTAGGAGCTTGAGTTGACCTGGGTCAACCTGGCCTCTAGGGCTGCCCCCAATGTGTCCTTAGTGACCCTTTGACCTCATTTTATGGTTAGGAGGGCATATGTGGGGCCCTCTAGGCTAGGAGCAGGTCAATTGACCCTAAGTAGGCTAGTTTGACCCATTTAGGGCTAGGGTTGACCTTGGTCAACTGAGCCTCTTTGGTCGAACCTAATGGGTCCTTATGGCTCTAATGGGCCTCCCAGGGTATTAGGGGTGTTGTGGTAGGGCCTTGGGGTTAGGGTGTAGCCCATGGCCATCCTAAACCATTGTTCAGAGTTCTACTATTTGCAGACCATGATGATTTTCCACATTTTGTCCCCTATCTCTTGGCCCATTTCTGGCTTCCTAGGGTTTTGTCATGACTTAGTCATGGCCAAAACCACTCTTAGGGGTCTAGTTGGAAATGGGATGTTACAAATCCCAATAAACAAAACAAAGATTTCGTCCCCGAAATCAAGGTTGAGCCTACGGGACTTACTACCGAAGAAGAGAACCTTGGAACATCCCATCATGACGCCTGGTGGTTGTTAAAACTCCAAAATTATTTACGGTCACGCGGCGACCCGGCGGTTTTATTTAAGGAAAAGGCGGAAGTGAATTTTATTTAGGAAAACGGGTCGCGCGTATTTATTTATTTTATTTTGGATATAAAAAAGGTTTAGAAATCGAGTTTTAACGAAAGGAGGCAAGTGCACCTATCGTGAGTAGTACAGGATATTCCGGGTGGAATATCGAGGTCGTATTGTTCTCGGGGCCGGTTCGATTATTTCTACTCTTCCCTGGAGGGGACTATTATTTTACCGATAATTATCTTGTCGGGATATTTTATATAAAAATACAGAAAATGGCGGAAAGAAAATTGAAAGCATGAAAAGAAAGCAATAAAAGAAAGCTTGAAGGTGGTGCCGATGAAGAGCTTAGCTCGATGGCACCGAAAAAACAATTGAACTAAAATAGACTTTAAATAAAAAGAGCTCCTAAATTTCTAATTAATTAAGGCGGAGACTTGGCCGTGGAGGTTCCACTAAAATGAGCTCACCTAGCTATAGGGCTATCGCTCACCTGAACGCTAAGACTATTCGACCGGGCTCTCGTCCGACGAAGGATTCCTCTTAACGCCCGCATTACGCTAAGAACCCCGCTATTGGGTGGGGAACCCAATCCGGTAGAGTTGGCGCGCCTCCTCTCTCGAGGGTTAGTGCGGAACTCTCTTTACCAAGGGGTGATCGGTCCATATGCACGGCCTCTCGGCTGGCTAGCATATGGACTACGGAAATAGGGCCCACACATCGATATGTGGTCCTACGCGTCGTTAACCCCGGGCAAACCTTAAGTACTATTAATTAATTAGAAAGATTAGACCTTTAGTTATTTTAAGCTACTTTATCTGTCCCAATGCTCTTCGATGGCGAGGGCTAAGAACTGTTAGCCACTCATCGGAATGGGGACGGCTTGCGAGGAAAGCAGAAAATAAAGCAGAAAATGGAAAGCAGGAAATGAAAGCAGTAAAAAAAAGCAGTAAAGGAAAGCTGAAAATTGCAAGTCCTACTCAAACGAGTAGGACTGAAGAAAGCAGTAAATTGCGAGTCCCGGCGCAACTGCGTGGGCGGGAGAAATGAAAGCAGTAAAACGCACACACGCAAGTCCTACTCAAATGAGTAGGGGAAAATAAATGCGGGTCCTACTCAACCGAGTAGGACAAAATAAATGCAACGCACGCACACTCTCTCTCGACATAAATGAAAACACACGCACTCTACAGGAAAATAAAACACACTCACACACACGACAGAATTGAAATAAAGCAAAGCGCCATTTAACTCTTAACGAGTAGGCGGAAATAAATGCACAAGTAAAAAAAAAGCAAAAAAACTAAGTTAACGAAAAATTAAAACAACTGCATTTCTACCGCTAAAATGCGGTAGAAATGCATAAAAAGCAAAAATAAAAATAAACGGAGCGAACAAGTTTGCAAAATAAACGCAAAATGAAAGTGATCGAAAAATAAAAACGAATACATTTCTACCGCTAGAATGCGGTAGAAATGCGTAAAAAGAGAACGGAAAAATTAAACGGACAAAAGCTTTGAAAATAAATGCAAAAAACGAAATGCTAGAAAAATTAAAACGATAAGTTTTCATTCTTATAATTTTATAGAAACGCCTAAAAAGTGGAAATAAAACTAAAAGAGAACGAAAAGTTTTACAATCCTAAAGAGCCTAATTTAAAAGGAATTAAAAACCACTTTTATAACCGTTTTTATAGTCTTATAAGAATGAAAATGGAGAGAGTACCAAAAAGGAATCCTAAAACTAAACTAACCTAAGTAAACAGAACTTATGAAATCATAAAAGTAAAAGTCTAACCTCATACACACACACACGCATATAAAAAAGAACGAAAGAAAACTAAGTTAAAACAAAATGAAAAATAAGATTGCATAGGGGAGATTTGCATAGATGCATTCCAAAGGCGATATAAGAGAAGAAAACACATATTTCATTAAATGAAAAGACGAGTTACAAAGACACGAAAATAAACTAAGGAGGGGGGGGGGGAAATTATCCCTTACATAAGCCTTGGAAGCATTTCGGCAGCACAACCCTATACAAAATGGTGCCCAAAAGGGAACAGGAATTCAAAGGAGAACCTCTGAATTTATAGACAAAATTTTCATGAGTCACGCCCTTGGTCACGGGCGTGACAGGGGCGTGACAGTACTATTTGGAAGGCGGCCGGCGATTTGACGGGAAAGTTGACTTCGGGCTGGACACGTGGCGGTCTCGCAGTGGTCACGCCC
Source organism: Platanthera guangdongensis (assembly GCA_039583875.1). NCBI lineage: Eukaryota > Viridiplantae > Streptophyta > Magnoliopsida > Asparagales > Orchidaceae > Platanthera > Platanthera guangdongensis. Next base: position 179,947,246 of record CM077151.1, on the reverse strand, counting down.
TTGGTCACGGGCGTGACAGGGGGCGTGACAGGCAGGTGGATCTGGGCGCGGTGCGCCAAAAAGTCGCCGCGCGGGTCTTGTCGGGCTAGCTGGAAAGGTCACGCCCCAGGTCACGGGCGTGACTCTGGGCGTGACAGGCGGGTGTCGACACTCGTTGAGCTGAAAATGTCGAGTTGAGTGAACACGGGCTTGGGTCACGCCCCGTGTCGGGTGACACGGGCGTGTCGACGGGCGTGTCAGCTGGGTCGACGATAGTTGAGCGCGATTTCGTCGATCTTGAGTGTCACGGGCATTGGTCACGGGCGTGACTCGGGTGACACGGGCGTGTCGACGCTTTGCTCCTCGAAAATTGCAGATTTACTGGAATTTGACGTGTCACGCCCTGGTCACGGGCGTGACCAACATGTCACGGGCGTGACAGGTTAATTTTTGGCAGATTTTCATTTTTTCCTGAAAAATAAAATAAAATAAGTTAGTATAATATTTACAAAAATAGGAGCAATTTATTGAATAAAAATAAGTAAAAACGACAAAAATAAATGAAAACAACTAAATTAATGTACATAAAAATAGGTATATTTACAATTCATCAAATACCCCCATACTTAAGCTTTTGCTATTCCAGAGCAAAAGTTGGAGATGAACTTATAAGGAATAAAAGAAATCCTAAATTTAGCTACCGCTTGAATTAATAAAAAGGAAGATCAAAATAAACATCCGGGGTTAAAGAATTAAATCCTAATTTATGAAATGTTATGAATAGAGGAAGAGTTTCAAAAAGACTTCTAGAAAAAAATAAAATAGAGAGCAAAAATTTATTTTTGTTAGTTTAACAAAGATGGATTGGATTTATACAAAAAACTTTAGCTTAAAAGAAGTTAAAGGAAATAATGCAATTTAAAAATTATGCTCTCAAAAAAATTTTAAATTAAGTCTAGAATCATTGAAATAGGCTAAGTGGTTTGGTGGATTATGAAGAAGGCTTGAATATTGAGGTGAGGTAATTTTTTCTCGAACCTCCAATTTTTTTCTTTTTGGATAGTTTAGGAAAATGAAATCTTATTTTCCTAACATATAATAATTTTTTTCTTTCTTCATAAGGATAAAATCAACCCAATGTATATTTGTAGGAGTAATGAATTTTATCCTCTTACTCCATATATAATCTTTTTAAATATTGGGTGCCTATGTTTACGGAACGAAATCTTATTCCCATTGACATAGGATCTTTTAAGGGATAGGGAAAAACATGTCGAGTAAGACATGAAAAAATGGAAGTGGATTTAATTTTTCAAAAATAAAACTAGCTTTTAATCAAAAAGTTTTGAGAGCAACCTTTTTAAAATGAACGTTCCAATGTTTCTAAAAGCATGAAGTAGAAATAATTGAAATCCATGGATGTTATTTCTAACATAAAAAACGAGCTTCTATTTCTAAAATTAGAAGTGGTGGTGAAAAACAAGTTCCCTATTATAAGGAAAAGACATAAAAAAATTCTTTAAGACTTAACCCCAGACACTTAAATCTATCGAACTTTAATTAATAAACGAATAGTAAGCAAAGAATAACTAAAATTCGCATACAAATTAACTCGAAACTAGATTTGTGGAAAGCAAAAAGAGTTAAGATATGGTGTATTCGAATTATTTTGTTACATAATTTTAACAAAACATTTTTTTTTGGAATTTTTAGAGTTTTTATCATTTTTTTTTGTGTTTTAATTATTATCTTTTTAGGAGTTTTTAGATTTTTTTTTTATCTTTTTAGGGTTTTTGGTTTTTCTAATTTTTTTGATTTTTAGTTTTTGAGGATAAATTATTTACAAGAATGAGGAGAGAAAGAAAAGTTATTTATAAAGAAGATATGGGGGGAAGAGAGATTTTTACAAAAAAGCAAAGTAAAAACGCGATTGCGGCCCCGCGAACAGACTCTTATTTGAATGGTTGGTTCGATGAGTCGACCGTCGCGGGCAGGCAAGACGCAAGTTTTTACAAAAAAGAAGAAGAGGGGGGAAGAGAGATTTTTTTTTTGAAAAATATTTACAAAGTAAAAAAAATTTTTTTTTTTGTTGAATTTTTTGATGTTTTATAAGTTTTTTTGAGATTTTTGTTTGTGGTTTATGATTTTTTTTTTTTGAGTTTTTTTTTTTTTTTATTATATAAAACAAGGAAAAAATTTTTTTTTTTATGTTTTAAGTTTTGCAATTTTTTTTTGTATTTTTGTATTTTGATGAGTACAGAATAAAAAAAATGCAGTATAGGAAAACACCCCCATACTTAAACCCAACATTGTCCCCAATGTTGCAGTCTAAGTATGCGGAACAGATAATATACAAATTATAATAAGTACAAAAAGAAAAAGGGAGGGTAGGAGCTTCCCTAAGACGAGCGCGGGAGGCCCAGGTTGGAACCCTGCATTATTTAGAAGAAAAAACAAAAAGATAACAGAAAAAATAAAAAAGTTAAACTCGGCCTAAAGATCGCGGGCGGTAGGGGGGCGATGTGCGTGGGGGAGTCGGAGGTAGCTAAGGCCTTAGCCACGTGAGTGTGACGGAAATGCGCACCCCTAACGTGCACAAGAATGAAAATCGCGCCGAATCAAAATAAAATAAAATATAATAAGTTAAATTAAATTAAAATATATTTTTTAAGTTTTTCAATTTTTTAGTTTTGTAGTTTTTTTTTTTTTTTTTTTTTTTTGTTGGTTTTTTTTTTTTTTTTTTCAAAAACAAGAATGAAAATAAAAAATAAAAATATTTTTTGTTAAGTTTTTTTTTTTTCATTTTTTTTTTTTGAACTTTTTAGATTTTTAGGTTTTTGTTTTTAGAGTTTTTGTTTTTGTTTTTTTTTTTTTTGTTTGTTTTTAGATTTTTAGATTTTTTTTAGTTTTTTAGGATTTATAGAAAATGACGTCATTTTAAAAAAAATATTTTATAAATAATAATAATATGATAAAAAAGATATATATATATTTTCTAAGTTTTTGTTTTTTTTCTTTTTAAAGTAGTTTTTTTTTTAATAGTATTATTATAAATAGATTTTTTTTTTTTTTTTTTTTTCAAAAATAAGGTAAAATTAATAGATTTCCAGGGTTTAAAATAACGAACCTAAAATTCCCCGGCAACGGCGCCAAAAACTTGGTGGTTGTTAAAACTCCAAAATTATTTACGGTCACGCGGCGACCCGGCGGTTTTATTTAAGGAAAAGGCGGAAGTGAATTTTATTTAGGAAAACGGGTCGCGCGTATTTATTTATTTTATTTTGGATATAAAAAAGGTTTAGAAATCGAGTTTTAACGAAAGGAGGCAAGTGCACCTATCGTGAGTAGTACAGGATATTCCGGTGGAATATCGAGGTCGTATTGTTCTCGGGGCCGGTTCGATTATTTCTACTCTTCCCTGGAGGGGACTATTATTTTACCGATAATTATCTTGTCGGGATATTTTATATAAAAATACAGAAAATGGCGGAAAGAAAATTGAAAGCATGAAAAGAAAGCAATAAAAGAAAGCTTGAAGGTGGTGCCGATGAAGAGCTTAGCTCGATGGCACCGAAAAAACAATTGAACTAAAATAGACTTTAAATAAAAAGAGCTCCTAAATTTCTAATTAATTAAGGCGGAGACTTGGCCGTGGAGGTTCCACTAAAATGAGCTCACCTAGCTATAGGGCTATCGCTCACCTGAACGCTAAGACTATTCGACCGGGCTCTCGTCCGACGAAGGATTCCTCTTAACGCCCGCATTACGCTAAGAACCCCGCTATTGGGTGGGGAACCCAATCCGGTAGAGTTGGCGCGCCTCCTCTCTCGAGGGTTTAGTGCGGAACTCTCTTACCAAGGGGTGATCGGTCCATATGCACGGCCTCTCGGCTGGCTAGCATATGGACTACGGAAATAGGGCCCACACATCGATATGTGGTCCTACGCGTCGTTAACCCCGGGCAAACCTTAAGTACTATTAATTAATTAGAAAGATTAGACCTTTAATTATTTTAAGCTACTTTATCTGTCCCAATGCTCTTCGATGGCGAGGGCTAAGAACTGTTAGCCACTCATCGGAATGGGGACGGCTTGCGAGGAAAGCAGAAAATAAAGCAGAAAATGGAAAGCAGGAAATGAAAGCAGTAAAAAAAGCAGTAAAGGAAAGCTGAAAATTGCAAGTCCTACTCAAACGAGTAGGACTGAAGAAAGCAGTAAATTGCGAGTCCCGGCGCAACTGCGTGGGCGGGAGAAATGAAAGCAGTAAAACGCACACACGCAAGTCCTACTCAAATGAGTAGGGGAAAATAAATGCGGGTCCTACTCAACCGAGTAGGACAAAATAAATGCAACGCACGCACACTCTCTCTCGACATAAATGAAAAACACACGCACTCTACAGGAAAATAAAACACACTCACACACACGACAGAATTGAAATAAAGCAAAGCGCCATTTAACTCTTAACGAGTAGGCGGAAATAAATGCACAAGTAAAAAAAAAGCAAAAAACTAAGTTAACGAAAAATTAAAACAACTGCATTTCTACCGCTAAAATGCGGTAGAAATGCATAAAAAGCAAAAATAAAAATAAACGGAGCGAACAAGTTTGCAAATAAACGCAAAATGAAAGTGATCGAAAAATAAAAACGAATACATTTCTACCGCTAGAATGCGGTAGAAATGCGTAAAAAGAGAACGGAAAAATTAAACGGACAAAAGCTTTGAAAATAAATGCAAAAACGAAAATGCTAGAAAAATTAAAACGATTAAGTTTTCATTCTTATAATTTTATAGAAACGCCTAAAAAGTGGAAATAAAACTAAAAGAGAACGAAAAGTTTTACAATCCTAAAGAGCCTAATTTAAAAGGAATTAAAAACCACTTTTATAACCGTTTTTATAGTCTTATAAGAATGAAAATGGAGAGAGTACCAAAAAGGAATCCTAAAACTAAACTAACCTAAGTAAACAGAACTTATGAAATCATAAAAGTAAAAGTCTAACCTCATACACACACACACGCATATAAAAAAGAACGAAAGAAAACTAAGTTAAAACAAAATGAAAAATAAGATTGCATAGGGGAGATTTGCATAGATGCATTCCAAAGGCGATATAAGAGAAGAAAACACATATTTCATTAAATGAAAAGACGAGTTACAAAGACACGAAAATAAACTAAGGAGGGGGGGGGGAAATTATCCCTTACATAAGCCTTGGAAGCATTTCGGCAGCACAACCCTATACAAAATGGTGCCCAAAGGGGAAAAGGAATTCAAAGGAGAACCTCTGAATTTATAGACAAAATTTTCATGAGTCACGCCCTTGGTCACGGGCGTGACAGGGGGCGTGACAGTACTATTTGGAAGGCGGCCGGCGATTTGACGGGAAAGTTGACTTCGGGCTGGACACGTGGCGGTCTCGCAGTGGTCACGCCCTTGGTCACGGGCGTGACAGGGGGCGTGACAGGCAGGTGGATCTGGGCGCGGTGCGCCAAAAAGTCGCCGCGCGGGTCTTGTCGGGCTAGCTGGAAAGGTCACGCCCCAGGTCACGGGCGTGACTCTGGGCGTGACAGGCGGGTGTCGACACTCGTTGAGCTGAAAATGTCGAGTTGAGTGAACACGGGCTTGGGTCACGCCCCGTGTCGGGTGACACGGGCGTGTCGACGGGCGTGTCAGCTGGGTCGACGATAGTTGAGCGCGATTTCGTCGATCTTGAGTGTCACGGGCATTGGTCACGGGCGTGACTCGGGTGACACGGGCGTGTCGACGCTTTGCTCCTCGAAAATTGCAGATTTACTGGAATTTGACGTGTCACGCCCTGGTCACGGGCGTGACCAACATGTCACGGGCGTGACAGGTTAATTTTTGGCAGATTTTCATTTTTTCCTGAAAAATAAAATAAAATAAGTTAGTATAATATTTACAAAAATAGGAGCAATTTATTGAATAAAAATAAGTAAAAACGACAAAAATAAATGAAAACAACTAATTAATGTACATAAAAATAGGTATATTTACAATTCATCAACGCCTTGTTTGCTAAATTAGGTTTAAAGAGAAACCTAGATCTATGACCATTTCGCCCAATCGGCAAACCAAGATCCCAATAAACAAGGATAAGCCCCCAATAAACAAAAGATAAGCCTCTATCTGCCTAGAGCAGCCCTTAGTAATTTAAAGCAGGAAAATAAATTAACATCTTGAGGGGTCTGAGAGGTATACCTGACTGAATAGCTCTGGGTATCTTTGTCGCATCAGGTCCTGCGGCTCCCAGGTATGCTCCTCCTGGCCGTGGTTCCTCCACAGGACCTTGACTAGTGGGACCTTCTTGTGTCGCAAGACCCGTACTCCTCGGTCGTCGATCCTCACCGGATCCAAACGAACCGACCGGTCTGAAGCTACCGGCCCTTCGGGGGTCAAAATCTGCTGCTCCGGGCATAGCAGAGCCCTCCTCAGCGAAGAAATATGGAAGGCGTCGTGCAGCGCTTCCAGCTCCGGTGGTAACTCCAGCCTGTAGGCTAGGGTTCCGATCTGCTCCAGGATCCTGTAAGGGCCCATGTACCTAGGGCTGAGCTTCTTCCTCCGACCATGCACCCGCGAGACCCATGTATGGGCCGGATCTTCAGAAACACACGGTCTCCCACCTAGAACTCCACCTGCCGATGCCGGGCGTCATAATACTTAGCCTGTCTACTCTGCGCCTCTAGCATCCTGTCTCTGATCAGCCTCATATGAGCCTCGGTGTCTTCAACAAACTCTGATCCCAACACCTTCGGATCTTCGTCCTGAACCCAAGAAAGCGGGGTCCGACATCTCCTCCCGTACAAGGCTTCGTAAGGCACCATCCTGATGCTGGACTGGTAGATGTTGTTATAGGAGAACTCAACCAGGGGTAAGAGTTTCTCCCACGGTTCCCCGCGGTCCAAAATGCATAGCCTCAGAAGGTCTTCCAGCGTCCGGTTGGTGCGTTCTGTCTGCCCGTCCATCTGGGGATGAAATGCAGTGCTGAAGGTCAATCACGTGCCTAAGTATGCTTGCACGGATCTCCACTCCCTGGAGGTGAACCGGCCATCCCGATCCGACACTATCGTCTTGGGCACCCCGTGATATCGAATGAACTGCTCCACAAATCTCCGTACTAAAACTCCCACAGTGTCGTCCTTCCTGATCGGAATAAACCTGGCTACCTTAGTCAACCGATCGACGATGACCCAAATCGAGTCATTCCCTGTTCGTGATCGGGGAAGTCCGTGAATAAAATCCATCGCGATGTCTTCGAACTTCCACTCCGGTACCGGGAGTGGTTGCAACAACCCCGCAGGGTTTTTGCACTCTGCCTTCACCAGCTGACAAGCTTCGCAGTGGGTCACAAACCGAGTAATATCCTTCTTCATGCCAGGCCAGTACATAGTCTTCTTCAAATACGCAGTCATCTTCGTGATGCCCGGGTGCACCGAGTATCTGCTGTGGTGGGCTTCCGCCATGATATCCTCCCGGACCTGGCCTCCTCCGGTATATAAGTCCGACCTCTAAAGCATACCACGCCGTCCCTCATCGTATAATCTCCTGCTGTACCGTTCTCCAAGGACTAGAATATCGGCTCCAGATCGACATCTCGCCTCTGTCCCTCTCTGACTCTGTCCCGGATATCATCTGTAGCACTCACCGCTGCTAAATACTCCGTGTAAAGCTCGGGGTCCTCGGATGACACCAGTGTGATGTGCATATCCTCCAATCTCCTGGCCAACTCCATAGACATAACCTGAGTCCCGACTGCGGAAGTGGCAGCTCTCCGACTCAATGCGTCCGCCACCACGTTTGCCTTCCCTGGAAGGTAGTGCATCTCATACTGATAATCTACAAGGAACTCCACCCAGCGCCTCTGCCTGATGTTCAGTTCCTTCTGTGTGTCCACACATTTCAGGTTCTTGTGGTCGGAATAGATATCGCAGTGGACTCCGTAAAGGTAATGGCGCCAGACCTTCAAAGCAAAAAATGACCGCCCCCATCTCAAGGTCGTGCACCGGATAGTTCTGCTCGTGCTTCTTCAACTGGCGAGATGCATATGCAATCACCTGGCCCTTCTGCATCAGTACAGCTCCCATACCCTGGTAGGAAGCATCAGTGTAGACCTGAAATCCCTCCCTCCCCGAGGGGAGAGTAAGAATGGGAGCCGAGGTTAGCCGATCCTTCAGCTCCTGGAAAGCTGTCTGGCACTGCGGGGTCCACACGAACGGTACCTCCTTCTTCGTCAAGGATGTGAGCGGGAGGGCGATTCGAGAGAATCCCTACACAAACTTCCGGTAATAACCGGCAAGTCCTAGAAAACTCCGTACGTCGGTGGCTGTTTTCAGCTGCGGCCAATCCCGAATAGCCTGAATCTTTGCCGGATCCACTGCGAATCCGGCTCCACTGATGATGTGGCCTAAGAAGCCCACATCCTTCAGCCAGAACTGACATTTACTAAACTTCGCATATAGATGATTCTCCCGCAGTCTCTGCAGGGTCAGTGTCAGATGGCGGGTGTGCTCCTCCTCCGTCCTCGAGTAAATGAGGATGTCATCGATGAACACAATGACAAACACATCCAGATATTCCTTGAAGACTTGGTTCATGAGGGTCATGAACGATGATGGTGCGTTGGTGAGTCCGAAGGGCATCACCGTAAACTCGTATAAACCATATCTGCTGCTAAAAGTAGTCTTCTGAATGTCCTCCTCCCGAATCCGAAGCTGGTAGTATCCCGACCTCAAATCTAATTTCGAGAAAAACTGCGCTCCCTGCAGCTGGTCGAACAACTCGTCTATCCTTAGCAGTGGATAGGTGTTCCGGACCGTCAGCCGATTTAATGTTCGATAGTCGATGCACAATCTGAGGGTCCCGTCTTTCTTCTTGACGAACAATACCGGGGCTCCCCAAGGTGAAGAGCTTGGCCGGACAAATCCGGCTTCCACTAACTCCTGAAGCTGGCTCCGGAACTCTGTCAACTCCTTTGGGGCCATCCGATAGGGTGCCTTGGATGCTGGCTTGGCCCCCGGCACAAGCTATATCTGGAAGTCCTGCTCCCTGCGCGGGGGTAACTCGGGTAACTTCTCCGGGAAGACGTCCTCAAACTCCCGCACCACCGGAATATTCGATAAAGAACTCGTGGCCTCCACCATCTCAAACAGCACCTCGTAGACCTCCTCCCCTATAAATAGGCCTTGACGGCCTGTACTGAAGATAAGGGTATACGTGAGGCAGGTCTTATACCTTCGATGATGATGGTAGAGTCCCCGTGCCTCACGGTGATCCTCTTCGCTTGACAATCGATCTGGGCATGGTTCTACTGTAGCCAAATCATGCCCAGGATCAGCTCGAAGACTGGCATCCTCAGGACCGTTGCCGAAACTTCGAACGACTTTCCACCAATCTCCGCCTCCATACTGCAGTGGGCTGAGGTGAGTATCTCCGATCCGTCAGGTAGACGCACTCTACTCAATCGGCCTGTGAACCGTTCCACTCCTTCCAGCCCTTCCAGAAATGACTCCGACACAAACGAGTGCGAGGCACCCGTGTCGAACAGAGTATAGGTGGGCTTGCCGCTGATGAAGACTATACCTGTGATGATTAAAGGTCTTAGTATTTTATGACGCGTTTTCTTTGCTATTCATTCTGCTTAGGGCAGTTCTACCTGTTGGATAATTGAGAACGGGAATTTAGCTTAAACAATTTAAAACATCTTAGCTTACCTGTGATGACCCGCTCTGGATTTCGAGGCTGTGCCAGATCCAAGGCATATGCCTGCTCCCTTTCCTGTCTCTGGTCTCCTCCCTGGTAACCACGTCCTCGGCCGCGTCCTCGGCCTCCGAAATGCTGGGCAGGTGGGCCACCCTGTGGTGCTGGAGGTGTTCCCCCCTCATGGGGCAGTTTCTCCGGAGGTGTCCCACCTGATGACAATGGAAGCACTCCGGCGGGGGATACGCCATACCCCCGGGTCTCGGCATCTCCTGAATCCGGAGAGGTTGAGGGGCCAAAACCACCTGCTCTCTCGGCTCCTGCCTCACCTCCTGACGAGGCTGCTCCTCTGTCCATCTCCCATCTGGTATGATGCCTCGCCGCTGATCATTTCGGGCCCTCCGGCCCTGATCCTCCGCTTGCCGATTCCGGCCCCGAGTGGCGTGCCAATCGGCCTCAATCCTCTTCGCCATCTCCAAAATCCGGGAGATAGGCCCGTCAGATACAAACAGCAAGGCCTCCCTCAACTCCTCTTTTAGGCCCTTATAAAATCTCTTGACGTAACCTGCTTCGTCCAGCTGGTAAGAGCCCGCATATCGGGCCAAATGATCGAACTCTCGGTGGTACTCCACCACCGTCCTGGTGCCCTGCCTCAGCTGCAAGAATCGCTCCTCCAACTCGTCCCTGGCCGACTGCGGAACAAAGTGCTCCAGCAGCATGGCCCTGAATTCCTCCCAAGTGATTTTTGCATTCTCTCTATCAGCAAATGTCGTGTCCAACAGCGTCTTCCACCACCTCTTAGCATGGGACTCCAAGCAAGATACCACCAGGGCCACCCTCTCCTCCCAAGGGCATCATATCCCAGTCAACATCTCATACATAACGTCCAGCCACTCCTCTGTCCGCACTACCGACTCTGTCCCCAAGTATGATGGGGGAGAGAGTCCTCGGAAGGTGCTCATCCAGTTGGCCCCTGGGTTTGGCTGCTGGGCTGGAGCCTGCTGAGCCTGGAAGGCCTCAAGGATAGCTGTAAGGGTCTGCCCCATGTCTGACTGAAGGAAGGGTGTGGGGACCATGGCAGGTGGTGCAATATCTGGGGTCTGCTGAGCTCCACCTCGTGGTGTGGGCTGAGCTGGGGGCTGCAAAACGAACTACATTAGTAGATAATCGACTCAATGCCTAATGAAAGTGGACAATTTACATGTGATCCCCCATATGGGCACACCACTGCTTCTGCTGCTTAGTTTGTCCCCAAACTAAACCCGCACGGGGGTGACCCAGGGTTGTGGACTGCTACTTTTCGATCGAGGTCTCCTCTGATACCACTTGTAAGACCCCCTTTTTTTTTCTTTTTTTTGACACCGGGGTCTTAGGCCCAGAACCGCCGTTTTACGGTGACTCCTTCACGCCCTGAAGGGTCATCACCACAAAGCGCCGATTCTGCCGGCCGAATTCGATCACAGAAAAGTAGCATAAAGATGTAAATGCAAATTGCAGTCCACAGAGAATCACATGTCATAGAAAATATAACTCCACGAAGGGAGTGTCCACAGAATAATACATCAGAGTAGCAAAATACGGGCTTAAGCCCGGTACATCATATCCTCACTACAAAAAGATCACTCATGCGGAAGTAGAAAAACTACTCAAGGTCGAGACTCACGGTCCCGGCTGTGTGAACTCCGAAGCTAGACTGCCCCACCTCCAAGCGCACCGGTCTCTGGGGCTGCTCCCCCATGCTGGTCTCCACGATCCCCTAAATGATGCGGTTCGAAAACCATTAGTCAAAAGACTAAGTCTTATCATCCCCCGCCCCTTCCCCCACGGCTCCTAGGCACCGAGCGGAGAGGAAGAAAGGGAAGGACTTGAAGGTGGAGAATATCAAAAGCAGATGGCAGCGGTCCTATACTAGCAAATTCTATAGCATATAAAGACAATAAGCTGAAATATGAAAAGTAACCTTTACTTATGTGAAAACACAAAAGCCAAGGGGTCTTCTGCAAGGCTCCCATCGTATAAAAAGTCTCATACCAATTTATACGTTGTGGTGTCGGCGATCAAACAGCAGTAACTATATATATCAAAATTAACCTTAATTTATAAACTTGTCCACACAAGCTTATAGACTAAGGGGTCGTTTTGCAGGTCCTAAAGTATAAGCGTCCCATTCCACTTATACTTTAGGTGTCAAGGTTAAAGGTAACGATTATGCCATGACATGCAAGTGGGTATGATGGACATGCAAGTGCAACACACACACCCGACTCTGTGCACACAAACCTTTAGTTCCCCCTTTCTGGAGCCGTAACCTCCCAGGATACCTCCGTAGTGGCAGACGGAAGCGGTGGGTTGGGCCTCGCCGACCTCTAAACCAGTAAAGCACTACCGGTCAGACCTATCGTACGCCTCAACGCTTGGTGCACGAAGCGGACTCCTGCGTACTCTTGTCGGCTGGCGCACCGGACTTCTGTTGGCGAAGTGCTAACCACACTTTCCGAGTCAACGTATTGGCGTCGGTGCATCGACCCTCTGATACCGAAGACCCACCACCTTAATTTCCCTTCCTTTTATGCACATGCAAAATTAGCGTAATCAAGAACCGAGCCGAAGCTCCCCGGACCAACACGTCCGTCTCAAACAGTCGAGCCGAAGCTCCCCGGACCCAAAGTCCGCCTTTTAACCATCCGAGCCGAAGCTCCCAGCTAACATCCGGTGTCGTCAGTGTTTGTGAAATGTGCAACCCTAATTACTAAGTTACTCTTTTCAGCTTGTTAAAACAGTTTACGTTAACCCAGGACTGCCCCCGGTATTCCCTGTGAAGGGCTCTCAAGGGGCACTAGGAACTGTGTTGGGATTACGCCCAGCATTCCCTTTCGCAAGGTACTTATTTTGTTATTAGTTGATTCCCTTACCCTTTGCTTTCTCATGTTCTGATATGCTAATCCTAGGGTGATTTGACTCCAACTCTCTCCTTGGGTAGGACGATCTTTCGACGGACCCGAACGCCTCTAAACCCTAGACAAAAACCACACTCTACTCACTCATCTTCCATAGATGCCACCCATTCTACATATCCTTCCAGCAATCCATCAAGACCCATGACACGTGCTCTAATTCATAACCAAAATGATTTCCTGCAGTTTTGCTATATGCAGACCACTTAAGCTACATGACCCGTAAAAAGGGAAGTACATGAAATACTCATCCAGTACCCCTATGATAATTACTAGAGGGCTAAAATGATATTTGAAGCATAAATCCAGAAATCCATAATTTTCCTAATTTGTCTGATAATTTATTTATTTATTCTAGTATCCAAAAAGCCCAAGTTTGAACATGAAGTAGCAATTTCAGACAAGATAATTTTCCAATAAACTTATGGTAATTAAAAAATGCATAATCAACTCTAAGGCCTAAGTCTTCAAATTGTTCAGCAAGGTTTGTGCCCTTAAATTTAATTTCAAAGTTACCTCATAAAAAGCCAATTTAAAAGATTTTACAGTAATAATGCCTCCACAAATTAAGAGAAAATTCAGGGATGATTGTGATGGCCTACAAATACCCTAGAAAAAGTTTCATAATTTATCATTTAAAAATAATGCTATATTTGATTTTCTCATAAAATTTCAAGTTTATGGGTTAATGAACAAAGTATACTAATTAACCATCAAATATTTCCACAAATATTCCCACATGATAATATTGAGCTAGAAATACTATGTAGCAAGGTTCATAATTTTTCAATAAGTAATGGGTTCTTGCAAGAATTATTTAGTATGTAATCAAAATAAAGCACTTGTGAAGTAGATGCCCTAACTAGATATCCAAAAATTCTATCAAAATTCATACATGATTAGTATAGCCTAAAACTACCTCTGCCAATGTTTCATGCTCTTTCAAAGGGCAGTGAGACCACAATAGCCAAATTATTAATTAGGGCAATCCTATTGGTTACAAATGAAGTGCTACAAATATTGATCAAAACTCCTCAAGTAAATTAGCTGAGGCTCCAAATATCCTCATTCCCTTACTACCCAAATTTGGTTAAGTTTCAAGATGTTTAGCTAACCCAAACCTACACTACTAGTTTTAGGTCCTAAGCTAGGGTTAGGGTTTTGGGGACCCTACCCTTTTCAAAATTAGCTAATATTTTTAACAGAGGGTTTTATACATCCTAGGAACCTCCTTGCAAAATTTGGTGTTCATCCAAGGTGTTTAGGACCCATGTCCTTCACAAGGCAAAAAGGTCCCTCCTTAGGGTTTGGCCTAGGAACTTAGGGCAAATCAATTCCACACTACCCCACATTCCATGGGGCGGTGCTAAGTGCCATAACAAGTCAGTGGCCCAAATTGCAGCCTCTGTTGAGGTGATTTGGTCACTCAAAATCAGAAATGCACTTTTTGACCAAAATACCCTTATTAAGGTATAGTTAGGGTTGGGTAAAACCTATTCAAAACATATCCAATTTAGGTGAAACTCTATACAGATACCTAACATTAGCCCAGGGACCACTCACCAAAATTTGGGAGGGTTTGGAGGTAATTTGACTACTTAATTTAATTACCCTAGCTTTATTAAATAAAGTCAAAAACTTTAGGAAATTTGTGTCCAAAAATTCTGAGCTTTGGGCAAGCCCTAGGTACAGGTAGGTTAGGTTCCCTACCAAAATTTCAACTGACTTGGGCTAGGGATGAAGTGTGGGCACTCAATTTAATGACTGCCTAGCCCTAAGGGTATGTCCCACCAAAATGGGTGCCCTGGTCAGACTATGCACCCAAATGGGTTCAAACAAATTTTAGAATAAAATAGACTCAGAGGGCTACAACTTTTGTGTTGAAAGTTTTTCCACCAGAAGACCTAAGTATTTTTAAAAATTAAAACCTTTTAATGTATAATGTGTGACAGAAATGAAATAATCCAGAAATAATTTCCTAAAGTTTATTCCCTGATGCAGCACGAATCTTGGCGCAGGGATCAACGGCATCCGGTCATCTTCTCCATTCAGCCAACGATCCCGATTGATCCCGCCTGGAGCAACTTCCAAATGCCATCGCCGGCGATCCGGCCGCCTCCCCGGCCGGCCACCTCCACCACCACCTCCGTTGAGGTGGTGGCCGTCGCCAGGCGGCGGCTTGGCCGCCGGAGGGCCGTTTTCCGGCGATCCCGAGAGGAGGATTTCCATGGAAAAACCATGAAATTTCGAAATGTATTCGGGCTCAATTGAGCCCGAACCTTGAACCTAGTGATTGCTAAGAACTATCCATGAGAGAAGGGGTGGAGGAGGACCTTCTTGGCGTCCTGAATGCGGGAAGAGCGGTGGGATGCCATTGACGACGGAGGCGGCGCTCGGCTTCTGCAACAGTACAGTGGGATGGCTCGTCTCCTCCAGGTAAACGCTCGAAAATATTCCCCTTGGCCCCCTGATGGTGTTTAAATGGCAATTGGGGAAGGGGGGTGGCTGGTTCTTCAATGGCCATCAACACCATTAATGGTGTGGCTCGGGTAGAGTGGAGGGGGGCTGAATCCACCCCTTGGTGGCCGGGAAATGGCTGGAATCAACTCCTCTCCCCTAGAGGAGTTGATTGCAGCCATAAATGGTGGCTGTTAGCCTCCCTTGGCCGGCCTTCCACTCTCCCCTTCCTCTTCCTCATCTTCTCTCTCCTCCATTATCATAGAGGGGAGCTCCTTTCTCTCTCCTAGTCACCTCTGGTTGACTGGTCAACCCCACAAGTTAAATGCAGCCCACTTGGTTATGATGGTCATGGAAATGGGGTTAGCCTAAGGGAGAAGTGGCTTGGGCTTGGGTTAGCCCTTTTGGGCTAGGTTGGACTTGACCTAAATGAGGTTTGACTCGGGCCAATTCGACCATCTGGGTTGACCCCATTGGGTTTTTAGTGACCCATTGGACTCCCTTAAGGTCTAGGTAGGGTTATGTAGGGTTACCCTGCACTTTGGAGGTCACATACCCTTAGTAAGGGTACTTTGACCAGATTAGGAGCTTGAGTTGACCTGGGTCAACCTGGCCTCTAGGGCTGGCCCCAATATGTCCTTAGTGACCCTTTGACCTCATTTTAGGGTTAGGAGGGCATAGGTGGGGCCCTCTAGGCTAGGAGCAGGTCAATTGACCCTAAGTAGGCTAGTTTGACCCATTTAGGGCTAGGGTTGACCTTGGTCAACTGAGCCTCTTTGGTCGACCCTAATGGGTCCTTATGGCTCTAATGGGCCTCCCAGGGTATTAGGGGTATTATGGTAGGGCCTTGGGGTTAGGGTGTAGCCCATGGCCATCCTAAACCATTGTTCAGAGTTCTACTATTTGCAGACCATGATGATTTTCCACATTTTGTCCCCTATCTCTTGGCCCATTTCTGGCTTCCTAGGGTTTTGTCATGACTTAGTCATGGCCAAAACCACTCTTAGGGGTCTAGTTGGAAATGGGATGTTACACACTGTGCCAAATGACATAAGAGGCTAGCTCATTTAAAATATAAGACCATAGGCAAGCTCTTTAGTAAAGAGTTGGTTAGGAATAGTCATAACATAAAATGCACTAAAGAGGGCATTTGCTCTGCATATCAAAAAAGCAAGCAGACCAAAGCGTGTTTCAAAAACAATAAAACCAAAACTCTATGACATGTTTATACCTCATGCATATAGACTTATTTGGTCCTATGCTAGTTAATAGTCTTGGTAGGAAAGTCTACACCTTTGTGGTTGTTGATAACTTTTCCAGATTTACTTGGGTTTTCTTTTTAAGGAAAATTCTAAAACCCCTGATGTCTTCAAGAAATTTTTAAAACAAATATAGAATGAATTGAACAGTTATGTGGGTCAGAATCAGAAGTGATCATGGAACTGAGTTTCAATCCGAATGCATGATAAAGTTTTGTGAAACACTTGGGATTCATCAAGAGTTTTCCTCTCCAAGGACACCCCATCAAAATGAGATTACTGAGAGGAAGAATAAGATTCTCATATAAGCTAGTATGATATTACTGAATGACACGACACTCCCAAAATATTTCTGGGCTGAGGCAGTAAACACTGCTTGTCATGTCCTCAATAGGGATTCTATCACCAAGAGCCATAAAAAGACTTCTTATGAGATATTGAAGGGCTGAAAACCAAACCTTACATATCTTAAAATTTTTGGGATCAAATATTATGTGCTCAATAATGAGAAATCCTATATAACTAAGTTTGCTGTCAAGTTCTATGAAGGGATCTTTTTAGGTACAACAATCATAGTAAGACCTATATGATCTATAACTTGATAAGTCAAGTTGTAGAGGAGTTAGTTAATATAGTGTTTGATGAATCAAACATGATTAACAATGAGCTGTCAAGCTCCTTTTCTGTTCCTATAGGCACAAACGTGGTCATGGACAAGCTGACTGTTAAGGAAGCTGAACCTGTAGTCCAAGACAAAGATGAAAGTATGTGCATTCTAGAAGAAGCACAAGGCACACATGAAGTGGATGATGTACAACAAGGAGACTTTGAAGAACAGAATGTTGAAGGAAGACTTCTTCCAACAGTTAGATATTTAAAGGATTATCCAGGCCACCAAATTATTGGTGATGCAAGTCAAGGTATAGTGACATGGAGCAGATGTCTTAACACAGCAATGTACTCCAATTTCTTATCACAAATAGAGCCCAAAAAGTTTGAAGAGGCAAACATGGATCAGTTCTGGATTGCAGCTATGCAAGAAGAACTGAACTAGTTTAAGAGATGTAAGGTTTGGAAGCTGGTTCCCAGACCACAAGGACATAATGTCATTGGAAACAAGTTGATCTATAGGAATAAACTTGATGAAAATGGCATTATAACCAAGAATAAAGCTACACTGGTAACTTAGGGGTATAGACGGGAAGAACGTATTTAGTTTGATCAAACCTTTTCCCCTGTAACAAGACTAGAAATCATCAGATTGTTCCTTGCATATGTTGCATACCAAGGATTCAGAGTCTACCAGATGGATGTAAATTCAGCTTTCCTAAATGGAGACTGTAAAGAAGAAGTCTATATTGAACAACCTCTAGTTATTATTGTTTCTAACCATTCAAATTTTGTTTATAGACTTAGGAAAGTTTTATATGGGTTGAAACAAGCTCCTAGAGCATGGTATGAAATCCTGTCTAGCTTTCTCATTAAGAACAAATTCTCAAGGGGGAAGATAGACAAGACTCTATTTCTCAGGGAATCCAAAGGCAAGATCATCCAAGTCCAGATATATGTTCATAATATTATCTTTGGATCTACTTATGACAACCTTTGCAAAATTTTTGCCAAACTTATGCAATGGAAGTTTGAGATGAGCAGTATGGGTGATCTATAGTTCTTGTGGGGTCTCCAAGTAAGACAAATTGATAATGGATTATCCATATCTCATTATAAGTTTACCAGGGTGAAAGTGAGGGTTAGGTTTACAATACTCTAGAGGGGGGGTGAATAGAGTATATTTAAAATTTGTTAGGTCTCAAATAAAAGTGCTGATACAGCTTTTGCTGTAAACTGAAAGAGTGCAGTAATTAAGAAAACAGAGAATAGAAAATAATAAACTTAATCACAGCCACACAGCAAGAACAAAAAGAAAAAGGTAGGAAACCAGACGACACAAGAAGTTTATAGTGGTTCCCCAAATCTAGGTAGTCCACTCTTCTACCACCCTTGGTAGGAATCCACTCAGGTTTTTGATCAGATGCCTGACACCAATGTGTTTTGATCAGGTCCCCAAAAACCAACTCAAGTCTTTTGGTTAGGAGACTTGCAACCAGGAATCACTTTTGAAGGGAGATGACAACCCTTTATACAGGAGGGGGTGAGAGAGTGATTTTGTCTTCTCTTTCTCAATAAACTGAGAAGATTTAAGTGGAATGATGTTAGTAAACAGCTCCCCCTGAGATGTAGATTAGTTCAGGGAAGATTTGGAGCTTTGCTGCAGGGTGATAGGTCTTCAATCAGAGTTCTTGACAAGCAGTGATGTAGGAGCTTCTCGACTGATTTGATATTTGTTGTCCTTGGAAGTCCTGGAAAGAATATTTAAGAAGAAGACTCTTGATATAGTATGATTGTTATTCTTCTTCAGAATGAAGATCACTGCCTGTCACTGTGAGCTTTTGTATGATTTGCTTGTGTGAAGCTTTTCTACTACTGTATGAATTCTTGCAGTCAGTCTGTGTGTGTCTCTTTTTCTGACTGAGTATATTCTTGTTCTCTCTTGATTGTCGATGTTCTTTTCTTCTATGTCTTTTCAAAAATTTGAATCCTCTGTAATTAATGCTGACGGCCTGAGAATAATCGGCATTGATGTATTTCCTCAACTGTCCCGTGGAAAATCAACAAGTAATAATCCTGAGGAAGACCGTAATTAATGTTTCCTCTAACGGATACATTCAGAGAATGTTTGAGCATTAATTACTCAGGAATTTTCGCATTAGAATGGGGACAGAAGGCCGGAAATGGCTAAGTCTGGAATCGTCGAACAGTTGGCAGAATTCGTCGAACTGAATTACCAATTTGTCGAATGAAGATATTGAATTCGTCGACCAGACGGCTTCTTGTTCGTCGAGCTGAGTTCCAAGAATGTCGAGCTGATAACAGAACTTGCATGCTTCAAAACCTTTGCCTTTTCTGTCTGAAGTTTGTCGAGCTGACAATGGAATTCGTTGACTGGAGTTCAGCAACAATTCTAGACTTAGTCGAGTATTTTGTGTTGACTGATATTCTGTGTGTCTACATGAATCTTCTGGTGTCGACATAGATTTTCTGGTGTCGACATAAGTGGGTGTCGACTGATTCGTCTAGGTGTCGACACAAATCTTCTGGTGTCTACATAGTTGGTGTCGACACATACCCTAAGTGTCGACATAAATCTTCTAGTTCCAGAATTCGTCGAGTAGGGTACTGAGTTCGTCGACCAGAGAAGTTGTCTTCGTCGACCTGAGAAGTTGTGAACTTGAGATCCAGGTTCATCAAGCTCAGAATCTTATTCGTCGACCAAAGTCTGAAGTTGGACTTAGAATAATCTGAAGTTATCCTGACTTTAGTTTGTTGAAGTATCTTAGTTTTCGTCGACCAGAGAATGAAGATCGTCGAGCTCAGCTCAGAGAAATATCTAAAGTTCGTCGAGCTGAGAACGTCTTTCGTCGACCTGAGTTCGACGAACGTCGAACTCATTTTTCTTAGTCTTGAAATATTCTAAGTCTTGAGTCTCTGATAGTCTTGTTGATAGCTGGTCCATCTGATGTTGACTCTAAGGACTTGGCCTAGACTCTACGACACAATTATGACTCTGGCTATACATGTTGGGTCACATCCTAAGTTAGTGAACCTAGCCCAAATCAACTAGGGATCCAACACAGGCAATTGATTAAGAAATAAGGGATGGAGAATGCCTCCACTATGAAAACTCCCATGAGGTAAAACATGTCTTTAGACAAGGATGAGATGGTAAACCTGTTGAACAAACTTTTTATATAGCGATAATTGGCTCCCTTCTATACCTGACTGCTAGTAGGCCAGACATTATGTATGTTACATGTGTCTGTGTTAGATATCAGACATGCCCTAAAGAATCTCATTACTCTGTTGCTAAGACAATTTTGAGATATCTAAAGGACACACCAGATCTTGGCCTTTTATACCCTAAGAATAGGGATTTTGAACTAATAGACTATTTAGATACAGACTTTGCAGGCTGTAGAGAAGACAGGAAAAGCACATCAGCCTCCTATAAGTTTCTGGGAAAAAGACTAGTGTCATGGAGCAGTAAGAAGCAAACAAGTGTTTTTTATTTCTACTGCAGAATCAGAATATATAGCTACAGGGAGTTGTTATGCACAGTTGTTGTGGATACCACATCAACTTTAGGATTATAACATTCAGTTAAGTGGAAGTTCTTTATTCTGTGACTCTAATAGTGCAATCTCTATAGCTAGGAATCATGTCTCACATAGCAAGACTAAGAACATAGAGATTAGATACCACTTTATAAGAGAGCATGTGGAATGTCAGGATATTAGTCTTGAGTTTGTACCTATAGACAAGCAAGTGACTGATATCTTCACCAAGCCTCTAGATGAAGCAAATTTCAACACCTTCAAGTTTGAGTTGGGTATGTTGAACTTGGTGTAGCTTTAGTTGCTCTTCATGGTATTTTGTTGCATGAACTACATCATCTTGCAGGTTCTGTGACCATAAAATGGTATCAAGGTTAGAATGTCCAAAGTCTTGGTAGAAGATGCTCTTGTTGAGGGGGAGCAAGTTCAGCACCAATTGATTATCTTTAATTAGAAAAAAGTGAAGATAATCACAGATGGCCAGCTTCTCCCTCTATTTGAAGACGTCAAAAAGGGGGAGAAGGTGACTAGGTGTCAATGCAGCAAAACAGGGGGAGCAAGTGGTGTTCTCTTACAAAGGGAAAAAGGTGAATATTGCAGCAACATAGGGGGAGTAGGTGATGATCACCATACTAGCAAAAATATGGGAAATATGGTAACCCTTAACTCTCTTGTGTTAATATATTGTTGTCTATTGTTGCTGCATATGTTAGTGTATACATTGACAAAGGTTTTTGAAGTGGTGTTTTGACTTTTTCAAATAGGGGGAGATTATTTGGTCCATTGATCCCAATGTCCCGGATTTGAAAGAAGTCAAACAAGTCAATGGTATATACATAGTTGTATTTGATGTATGTTTAAGTTCATGCATGCTAAGTCTATGTCATATTGATTGGACAAGTGGTCCAAGTGACATTGACAGGTGGACTCAAAGAAGCTGACTAGAAAGGCAGGAAATTGCCTAAGTCCACAGGCATTGAGTGAATCACGCTCACTCAACACCAGATGAACCAGGTGCCAGTGATAGTGAAGAAAAATTGCTAAGTCCACAGGCATTGAGTGAAGCCAGTTCACTCAATATCATACGGCTAATAGCACTGAGAGAAGGCTGACAGTCAAAGCTTTAAGTGTTGGCTGGGCAAAAAAGTGGCCAAGTCCACAGGCATTGAGTGAAGTCAACTCACTCAAAGCCATATAGCCAAAAGCATTGAGTCATGTTGTTTCTATCAAAGCCAAAGCAAATCTGTCACACAACCTTGGTTAAGTCCAGAAGTATTGAGTGAATCTTGATCACTCAACGTCATGCTAGTTCTGTCAAAGTCAAAGCAAATCTGTCATAGAAAATTGGTTAAGTCTAGAAGCATTGAGTGAAATCAGTTCACTCAACGCCATGCTGATTCAGTCAAAGCCTTTGAATAAAGACAGAAAATTCTGTCTAAGTACAATAGCGTTGAGTGAATTCAGCTCACTCAATGCCAAATGGAGAAAGCATTGAGTCATGCTACTACTGTCAATGGAAAAGGGAGAAAGCATTGAGTGTAGTTAACACACTCCTTCATGCAGAGAAAAATGTTTCTAAGTCCATAATCATTTAGTGAATCTTATACACTCAACACACTCAACGCCAGATTTCAGAGTCAAAGGCAGAAAGCGTTGAGTGAGGCCAGCTCACTCAATGCCTTCAGACAGAATGAGATTTGGCTAAGTATAAAAGCGTTGAATGAGGCCACCTCACTCAACACCTTTGAACAGAAGGAGATTTGGCTAAGTATAAAAGCGTTGAGTGAAGCTTATACATTCAACGCTCTCAACACCTTCATGCAGAGCAAAATTATTCTAAGTGCAGAATGGTTGAGTGAAGCTTATACACTTAATGCTCTCAACGCCATAGTTGCAGAAAGGGCTGAAGATCAAGCTAAGGCAAAACGCATTGAGTGAAGCTTATACACTCAATACTCTCAACGCCTAGTGTTGAAGAAGGATGCAGAATGTTGACTAAGATAAAAAGCATTGAGTGGAGCTTACTCACTCAGCGCCTAGCAGAGTAGAAAATTTTCTAAGTCTAGATTCGTTGAGTAAATCTTGTTCACTCAACGCACTCAACGCCTGTGTACTTGTCAGAAATTTTTTATGTCCAGAATGGCTGACGTCGACAAAGTCAACAAAAGTCAACAAAATTCCAAAATGATCATGGAAGATCTGCAACTCATCATTAACGTCGTCGACGGTCTCATTCTGTAAAACCAAGGATATAATCAGTCGTTAAAGTAATGACACGTGTCAATCATCTTGCTGGATGATAGGATTATAAATAGAGAAGGAGATCTGGATCGAGGCAAGTTTTTCTGAGTGAGAAATTCATTTCAAAAAGGAGGAGCGGGACTTCGTCTTATTCCTCCGTCATTGTTGCAAAAAAAAGAAGATCAAATCGACGATTCTGAAAGGTTTCTGAGTTTGCTGCGGCAATCAACATTTGCTATAACAGGATGAGAGGATTTCACTTAGGAAGAAAAATCAGCCAAGGCCAACCCTAGCTGAAGTAGCGTCAAGATCCAAGCCAAGCCGAATTTGAAGGTCAATCTCTGGATATGTAAAGTAGAGGTAGAGCAATCTGTGTTCTACAAAATAGGTTAGCTGATAAAAGATCTCTCATCTCTCTCCTTCATCAGTAGAATCAGAATCAAGGTTTGTTTGATTACTTCCAGCACAAGTAGAAGATTCTTGAAGAACATCAATCTTACTGCTGTGAAGAAGATAGGGCTGAGATTCTCTCAGCTCAGGAGGCAATTGACTCAGTGATTAATTTCACTTGAGTCAAAACAACTTTTATATTTAAATTATGTAGGATCTGTTCAAGATCTGTGTTGTAAGCCTAGATTATAAAGGATGAGTGGTGGATCTGGTGAGATCTGTATTTAAAGCATAAGTTTTAAAGGCTAAGTGTAGGATCTTGTATAGATTTGAGTGGCAGGATCTAGTCTTGGATCTGTGTGTGGTAGGGCTGTGGTTTCAGTGTACAACCCCGTAGCCGGGCGAGTGGGACCCTCCCCAAATATCAGCCTAGGGGCGTGTTATGGGCGACGAGTTGGTGCGACCCCATTCGAAGACGTGCGGGTCCTCGTGCGTGCGTGTGTGCGGAGTTTTCATGTGCATAGGTGTGGCATTTATATATATGTATGTTATATATATATATATATATATATATATATATATATATATATATATATATATATATATATATATATGATATTATATCATATATATATGATGTTATATAATATATAGAAGAGGGGATATAGAGGGGATAAAAAAAGAAGAAAAAGAAGATGGCAAGCAGGGGGTCGGGAAAATAGGAGAAGCAGGGGAGAAATCGAGGGGGGGGAGGGGAAGACCTAGCTGTCGCCGCCCATCTAGAGCCCAGCCGCCGCCGCACCTTTCTCCCTCTCTCCCGTCACCGGCAAAGCAGCAGCCTCGCCGCCTTCCCCCTCTCTCCCCCGTCGCCGGCAAGGCTAGGGCATGGCCGCCCCTTCCTCTCTCTCTCTCTCTCTCCTGTCGCCGGCGAAGCTAGGGCACGGCCTCCCCTTCCTCTCTCTCTCTCTCCCGTCGCCGGCGAGGCTAGGGCACGGCCGCCCCTTCCTCTCTCTCTCTCTCTCTCCCGTCGCCGGCGAGGCTAGGGCACGACCGCCCCTTCCTCTATCTCTCTCTCCCGTCACCGACGAAGCAGCAGCCCGGCCGCCCCATTCCCGCTCTCTTCCGTCACCGGCAAGGCAGCAGCCCGACCGCCCCTCTCCTTCTTTTTCCCGGCCTGAAGCAACCCCAACCCGGCCGGCCCTCTCTTCTTCCCGACCTGCAGCAGCAACCACACCCCGGCTGATCCTCTCTTTCTCCCGGCCTGGAGCGAGGCTCGGCCTGGAGCGGGGCTCGGCCTGGAGCGAGGCTCGGCCTGGAGCGAGGCTCGGCCTGGAGCGAGGCTCGGCCTGGAGCAAGGCTCGGCCTATAGTGGGGATCCAACGCCGACGCGGCCGCATGCAGTAGGATCGACTCGGAGCTCCTCTCCCGGCCCCGCCGCCAAGCACGCGACAAGGGTAACGATGTTTCAACTTGGGCAGATGAAGCCTTCAGTTTATATGTTTGCATGGAAGCCCCTCTCCACCAATGGGTGGGGGAAGGGGGCTTCCCGACGGGTTGACGTGTACGTCCCCGCAGTTAATTGCATTAGTATCCGGAAGCGTGAGTACGGGTTTAGGCATGCTGTGTGAAGCCCATCCGGACGTGTGAGCTGGATTGGTGATGTTCTGGAGTTCCCAGAGAAGACTCCGAGGAAGTTGTTTATTAGCCGCTTGTTGGGAACGCGCACCATAGCCCCAAAAAAGGGGGTGTGTGCAATATGTTTAGCCCGCTTATGTTGGCCGACCGATGACTAGTTGGCCGCCGCTCGTCGAGACGTTGGCGTACAGGTGTTGCAGTACCAGGCGGGGAGTAGCGGGCTTAAGCCCAAGCTTGTGCCGGCCCTCGAAGGCCTTTTTGTTTATATTTCCGTCCTGCGTGCTGAGTATGGAATCCATATTCCCGTAATATTCTTTCATATCTGTGATGCTCTGCGAATATAGTTTACTCCTCCTGTCTTGGGCGAGCGGTGTGTTCGTGAACCGCTCCCCCCATGTGGGCCCCGAGGCATAGATGCCGGGAAGCCCCTGATGGCCCGTTGTCATCCTTTCAGAGTAGCGGAGTTCCGCTGTTAGCGGCCTAATTGGTGGTGCGTAGAGTAGGGCTGCTGGGCGGTTTTGTGCCAATAGAAAGGCGGGCGGGGAACATTTTACATAGACCCGAGGTGGCACCTCTAGTTTGGGAGTGGATCTCGAGATCCTCCTAGGATGTTCCGGTCGGCCAAGAGAGCCCTCCGAAGGTGCCTTAGCTTAGCACTTGGCTTGGGAGGGGAAGAGTTTGTTAGTCTTCCGGGTATGTGGCGGGTCCTCCACGCTGAGACCTTGGGTCTGTCCCCTGTGTTCCTAGTCTTGTGCCTAGATCGTTTGCTTGAGGGTAGTAGGTGCGCGGTCACCCCTTCCCCAAGGGTCGAACTTCACAGGAGACCGATTTTCGGTTTCAACATCTTGGTGCGGTGAGCGTGGAGAGTGACCAGCACAGAAGAACTCGGGCGAACATCATGGCTATAGAAGTGGAACCAGATGACGACCACGGTCATGCGTTGATACTTTGTGCGTGAGGTCCTCATACTCAGAGTTGTCCCCTCTCATAGCTGTTGTTTGAATCCCATAGCATTTATAGTAGGATTTGCACCTATTTGAAGCGCTTCTACCTATGAAAACCCGTGTATCCTCACTTATTACATCAACGAGAAATCTGGAGGTTATTATCCTCAGGATCAAGTAAGAGAGCAGCTGAGAGGTTTTAGGAGCCGAGGTGACCTGAAAGGGTTCCCTCCCTAACGGTAATATGTTATCTCTTCCTTGTACTTCAGTTGCAGTCAAGTTTTCTTTTTATTACCAATTCGCCTCGAGCTTCTGAGGGCTTCAAGGGTTGGCCTCGCGATCGACTCCGGAAGCCAAATGTTCAACCCGTTCCTTTTAAATAGCCTAGTTCGGACGATTTAAGCACTATTGTAAGACCTAGCCTCTGCACTGACGGCCGAGATCAGCTCCCCCTTGCACGCCGGCCTATGTCCTCCCGATCGCACCTCTCCTCCGACTAGAGGAATTATCAGGAACGAGCCTAGACGCTAACCTCCCAGATTTGATAAAGGGCCGATCTCTCCAAGAAATCGCAAGTGACATGTTGGAAAGCGATCTTTGTCATTAGATCAGGATACGAGCCGTCGACCTGTTCCTTCTAAATAGCCCAGTTCGGATGATGGGACGATGCCTCGGGACTCTAAGCGCTATTGTAAGACCGAGCCTCTGCACTGACGGCCGAGATCAGCTCCCCCCTAGCACGCCGGCCTATGTCCCCCCGATTGCATCTCTCTTCCGATTGGAGGAATTAGTACGAACAGGCTCGGACGCCAGCTTCCCGATTTGACGACTTCCAGATCATCTCTCTTATGAATAGAATGCGTCCTCCATTTGTAAAAGCATCGGTGCAATTAGCTCTCCAGCACCTCTTAAGTAAACAGGATGTCTGCACCTCAAGCAAAGTCAAGTCCTCAAATATTAGCGGACCCCGAGCAGATCTCGCTGTCAAGCTCTCACCTAGCTGGCAGGGCTGGAAGTCACTCGGTGTCATCCTTGGGCCTCGAGCAGATCCCGTTGTCAGGCTCTCACCTAGCTGGCAGGACTGGAAGTCACTCGATGGTAGTAGTAGCGGACCCCGAGCAGATCCCGCTGTCAGTCTCTCTCCTAGCTGGCAGGGCTGGAAGTCACTCGGTGTCATCCTTGGGCCTCGAGCAGATCCCGCTGTCAGGCACTCACATAGCTGGCAGGGCTGGAAGTCACTCGATGGTGGTAGTAGTAGACCCTGATCAGATCCCGCTATCAGGCTCTCACCTAGCTGGCAGGGCTGGAAGTCACTCGATGGTGGTATTAGTGGACACCGAGCAGATCCCGCTGTCAGGCTCTCACCTAGCTGGCAGGGCTGGAAGTCACTCGGTGTCATCCTTGGGCCTCGAGCAGATCCTGTTGTCAGGCTCTCACCTAGCTGGCAGGGCTGGAAGTCACTCGATGGTAGTAGTAGCGGACCCCGAGCAGATCCCGCTGTCAGGCTCTCACCTAGCTGGCAGGGCTGGAAGTCACTCAGTGTCATCCTTGGGCCTCGAGCAGATCCCGCTGTCAGGCTCTCACCTAGCTGGCAGGGCTGGAAGTCACTCGATGGTGGTAGTAGTGGACCCCGAGCAGATCCCGCTGTCAGGCTCTCACCTAGCTGGCAGGGCTGGAAGTCACTCAATGTCATCCTTGGGCCTCGAGCAGATCCCGCTGTCAGGCTCTCACCTAGCTGGCAGGGCTGGAAGTCACTCGATGGTGGTAGTAGTGGACCCCGAGCAGATCCCGCTGTCAGGCTCTCACCTAGCTGGCAGGGCTGGAAGTCACTCGGTGTCATCCTTGGGCCTCGAGTAGATCCCGCTGTCAGGCTCTCACCTAGCTGGCAGGGCTGGAAGTCACTCGATGGTGGTAGTAGTGGACCCCGAGCAGATCCCGCTGTCAGGCTCTCACCTAGCTGGCAGGGCTGGAAGTCACTCGGTGTCATCCGTGGGCCTCGAGCAGATCCCACTGTCAGGCTCTTACCTAGCTTGCAGGGCTGGAAGTCACTCGATGGCGGTAGTTATGGACCCCGAGCAGATCCCGCTGTCAGGCTCTCATTAGCTGGCAGGGTTGTAGGCACACCTGGGGGGAAAGGGTTGGTTTGTGGAGACTTTTTGCAGGACCCCAAGTGATGCTCGGCCCCGGGTAGACCCGCTGCCTGGCTCCTACTAGCTGGCAGGTCCGTAGGCTCGCCTGGGGGGTAAGGGACCCCGAGTGCTGCTCGGCCCCGGGTAGACTCGCTGTCAGGCTCTCACTAGCTGGCAGGGCTGTAGGCACACCTGGGGGGAAAGGATTAGCTCAGCGTGTACAAGAGGATACAGAAGATACGGCTTTGTTGTTTCATGATATCGTGAGAAATTACATACTTGTTGTTAGAAATGGTATAAGGGCAATTCAATAGCAGTGAGCTAAAGGGTATCGAGTGATTCAAAATGTTCAGAAAGAGCATGGGGAGATTGATGCTCCAAGCGCAGATTTCAGTTTCTCTCAAAATTTTTTTTGGGTCGGCTCCCACTCACCGGATACGTTGGGTTGGATGATTCTTTCCGAGCTTGTACCAAGCCCGAAAAGAGCGCAAATTGTGTACAACCCTGTAGCCGGGCGAGTGGGACCCTCCCCAAATATCATCCTAGGGGCGTGTTATGGGCGACGAGTTGGTGCGACCCCGTTCGAAGACGTGCGGGTCCTCGTGCGTGCGTGTGTGCGGAGTTTTCATGCGCATAGGTGTGGCATTTATATATATGTATGTTATACATATATATATATATGATATTATATCATATATATATATGATGTTATATAATATATAGAAGAGGGGATATAGAGGGGATAAAAAAAGAAGAAAAAGAAGAGGGCAAGCAGGGGGTCTGGAAAATAGGAGAAGCAGGGGAGAAATCGGGGGGGGGGGAAGACCTAGCCGCCGCCGCCCATCTAGAGCCCAGCCGCCGCCGCACCTTTCTCCCTCTCTCCCGTCGCCGGCAAAGCAGCAGCCCGGCCGCCTTCCCCCTCTCTCTCCCGTCGCCGGCAAGGCTTGGGCATGGCCGCCCCTTCCTCTCTCTCTCTCTCTCTCTCTCCCGTCGCCGGCGTAGCTAGGGCACGGCCGCCCCTTACTCTCTCTCTCTCCCGTCGCCGGCGAGGCTAGGGCACGGCCGCCACTTCCTCTCTCTCTCCCGTCGCCGGCGTAGCAGCAGCCCGGCCGCCACATTCCCGCTCTCTTCCATCGCCGGCAAGGCAGCAGCCCGACAGCCCCTCTCCTTCTTTTTCCCGGCTTGAAGCAACCCCAACCCGGCCGGCCCTCTCTTCTTCCCGACCTGGAGCAGCAACCACACCCCGGCCGATCCTCTCTTTCTCCCGGCCTGGAGCGAGGCTCGGCCTGGAGCGGGGCTCAGCCTGGAGCGAGGCTCAGCCTGGAGCTAGGCTCGGCCTGGAGCGAGGCTTGGCCTGGAGCGAGGCTCGGCCTGGAGCAAGGCTCGGCCTAGAGTGGGGATCAAACGCCGACACGGCCGCATGCAGTAGGATCGACTCGGAGCTCCTCTCCCGGCCCCGCCACCAAGCACGCGACAAGGGTAACGATGTTTCAACTTGGGCAGGTGAAGCCTTCAGTTTACATG